>CAVLJG010000007.1:61879976-62479976 GCA_963669975.1 Acanthoscelides obtectus | reverse complement strand
GGTTTGGAGAGAGCCTACAAATCATATTAATGATTGTTACTTTTGCATGGTACCTTGTGTTGGACAAGCCACAGGTATGTCCAAGAAAAAAAAATCGGTTATTAACTACCCAAACATACCATCTGCGATGAGACCTGCGCCTCACAGTGACGAAAATCCTATTCCAAAACCCCCAGAATCCTACACTTGCGAATCAGAAAACGAATCAGTTCATGGCGATCGAGTGATTCGTCAGGAAGAAGATATGCCATCAATGTCAAGAGATCCTGATTTTATACCGAGCACGTCATGCCACCAACCGCACAAAATAACACAGTCAGAATTAAATGATCTTGTAAGAGATTTAGAACTTCCAAAATGTAAGGCAGAGTTACTTGGATCAAGACTGCAGCAGTGGAACTTGTTAGAAGACGATGTTTCGGTATGTGTTTTTCGTAAACGCCACAAAGACTTAGAACCATTTTTCAATATGGAGAATAACTTGGTTTTCTGCAGTAACATTAACGGCTTACTGGCGGCTTTAAATATAAACTATAACCCAGAAGAATGGAGATTGTTTATAGACAGTTCAACATTGAGTTTAAAGGCAGTGTTATTGCATATTGGAAATATTTTACCATCTCTTCCTGTAGGGTATGCAGTTCACATGAAAGAATCATATGACAATATGAAGTACCTATTGACATGCATAGAATACGATGAGCACCAATGGCATATTTGTGGCGATTTGAAAGTTGTTGCACTTTTACTTGGGCTGCAGCTAGGCTACACAAAGTTTTGCTGTTTTTTGTATGAGTGCGACAGTCGGGCAAAGGCACTTCATTACACCAAACAAAACTGGTCTGTTCGTCAATTCCTAGAGCCAGGTCAAAAAAGTGTACAGCATATGCCACTAGTAGATTCGAAAAAAAATTTATTACCACCACTGCATATCAAGTTGGGCCTAATGAAAAACTTTGTCAAGGCATTAGATAGAGATGGGTCAGCTTTTCAATACCTGCGTCAGAAATTTCCAAGACTAAGTGAGGCAAAGGTTAAAGAAGGTATTTTTGTTGGGCCACAGATTCGAAAAATTTTGAAAGATACACAGTTTGAAAACACTTTAACAGGTAT
This sequence comes from Acanthoscelides obtectus, assembly GCA_963669975.1. Lineage (NCBI taxonomy): Eukaryota > Metazoa > Arthropoda > Insecta > Coleoptera > Chrysomelidae > Acanthoscelides > Acanthoscelides obtectus. Next base: position 62,478,863 of record CAVLJG010000007.1, on the reverse strand, counting down.
TGAAAAAACTGCTTGGAATGATTTCCGTCTGGTGGTCACTAATTTCTTGGGAAATAGAAAAGCTGATAACTATAAAACCCTTGTCAAAAATATGCTGTCATCGTATCAAAAGATGGGCTGTAATATGTCTCTTAAGATACATTTTCTACACTCACACCTGGACTTTTTTCCTGACAATTGCGGAGCCGTAAGTGATGAGCACGGCGAACGTTTTCATCAGGATATTTCAACAATGGAAAAAAGGTACCAGGGAAAGTGGAATCCTTCCATGCTTGCAGACTACTGTTGGACTCTTGGTAGAGATGCTCCAGAAACGATCCATAAAAGAACAGCAAAAAGGCAGTGCATATAGTGATTCTTATAAGTATATGAATCTTGTTACTTTTTTTAATATATCCTTAAAAATAAAAAGTTTTTTTTCTAAACCGCAACTAATTTTTTTATTTCATTGTCATTTTTGGATCCAGCGCCCCAAAATTAACAAAGAAGTGCACTTTTCCCACAAGATACAATTAAAAAACTAAAATTTGTTGTCCAGTGAATTTGACCCACTCAAAAAGATTTCTCAACAAAACATGTTCATCGAAACGTCAAATTTTATGCAAGTTTGTGGGAATGAATGTCACAGATGCTCATCCGCAACTGGTAGGTACAAAATTATTTGTGATGAATGTTAAGCGGAGCGCGGCGGGAGTGCGCGCGAATTTCATGTTGTGACTTGTCGAACCTGTATAAACTGCGATTGACGACGCCGGGTTTTGAAACAGCGGTTGACAGAATAAGTGAATATGATATTTAATTTCTAATTGTATGCGTGCAAATTAAACATTACATTGTAGTGTTATTTGTTAATGTTGTTTTTTATTTTTTTTTGTTTTTTCTTTCTAAAATGCAAACGCTTTCCGCCCCCCTTGACATCTCTCTATGCCCCACTTTGGGAACCGCGCCCCTCTGGTTGGGAACTCCTGGTCTAAAGGATCTTGACCAGGAGTTCCCACGCGGCCAACCGGGACCTCGGTTGGCCGCGTGGGTCAGAGTGTCGTGCTACTGATCAGCCGGCCGGCCGGGCCGCGAGTTCGAATCTCGCCTTCGCCATGGATGTTGTGTGTTTGTTTTAGGCAGCAGCGGTGGCCGCAGTAGTAGACCCTTCGGTCTCCTGATCAGCCGCCGTGCGCTGTGCGGGTTCTAGTCCCGTCACAGGAGAAATGTTTCTCTTGGCCATGGATGTTGTGATTGTCCATAGGTGGTAGATGGTCTCTGACTGTCGAACGCGGAGGTACCACCCGGCGGTTCTCGTAGGCGGAGCCAGAATGTGTGCATGTTGCATGCACACGTGTTCCCTCGCCAGAGTCCGTGTGGCGTTCCCCCTTTCCCATGTATCCCCCATAGCCCCACGGTACCCAATGGGTGCTTAGGCCGTAGGCCTTCGTGGTAGTTGGAGTATAAAAAAAAAAAAAAATCCTTGATGATATCTAGGTATTTTTGTTTCTTTAAAACCTGACTAAAAAGTACCATTCTACTTCCATACACAGTTTTAGCTAAGATTTTCTGAACGCATTCCGTAATCTTAATCCCAATGTATACAAATTTTTATCACTCAGCATCCAACTCTCATATACCGCAAGCCGATTTAGGCAAACTGACGATGTGTATCTCTGAATATATCAAGCAATCACGAAATTGCTTAAGAAGGGAACAGGAGGGTGAACTCCTCTGCGTTGACATAAAGTATCATATTCGAGAGAAAACACTTGAAAAAATAACATTTTACCCTGCCGTGACTTATACTGTGTACCAGGGATTGTGGTAACGTTTTATAATGAATTGGATTCGGATTTCGGTAGTCTAGCAGTCCTAGACCCTAAAGTCTTGGCAGAATCAGTAATTTGATGTACGAAGTTAGTAATTCATACTTGAGACACAGTAAAAATTAGTTAAAATACAATACATAGATACAAAAAATGGGAAGGAGCAGCATTACCAAATGAATTTTGCAACACACACATCGCAGGGGTAGCAGACGTTAACATTCGTCTCTTTTTGTTTTGTGTCTATTTATGTATGTGCGACGAAGGGGAATGTACTACATCCCCTGTGACGTGTCTGTTGCAATACTCATTTGGCAAGGTTTATCTTTCCCATTTTGTGTATCTATTTATTGTGTTTTTAACCAGTCTTTTGTTTTAATCAAGTTTCAATTAGTAACTTCATAAACAATATTTCATCTATTGGTACATGCATCCATCGTCGTATATGTTTTGTTATGTGAGTGTGTAGTACTGTCTTTAACGTCTTTATATATTTCAATCCATTTTCTAAGACAGAGCCTTATTTGATTTTTTGTATTTTGGCAACATCTAGATTTCCCATTTTGTAGTCCTGAAGCAGCCATCAAATAAATACCGAAACCGTTTGTCTCATTCGGACCTTATTGAAATAGCTGATTTGTTTGGCCGCGGAACAAACTATTCGATCGGGCAAGCTTCATGAAATCTTTTTCATTTCTTCATTTCGCGTGCCACCGGTATCCGAGTCCTTTTTTATTTCAGTAAGAGTTAATATCATTTTGGCTCCCCCTGACGTTTGTCAGATTACATCCGTAGTGGCACCTATCTGCGCTCGCATCTAAAGAAAGTGTATGCATTACATCCAGCAGCTTTTATGGAAGGGAATAAAACTGATTACTATCTTAATGACAGACCAATCTTGTTAACCACTGAGCGGTGCACCACCACTTAGTTTCTCTTTATTTCTCCTTTTTTGGTGAGGCTGGCTCGAGGTTATAATTTGTGTACATTTCCTTATGTCTAATAGTGATAGTACTGTGATCGTTGTTGGGGATGATAAGAGGTATCATTTGGAGACGGAGCATAAGATCTGTTAGCAATCAGTGCAAACCCTAAAGTTTCTTTCGAATTAGTACGATACATCATTCTGCTATATTTTGCATTTAATTATATAAATTGTTGCATATGTCAAAGACAAATAACTAACACCATCACCGTGAAGGTTTTTACACCAATGTATTTGTCATCTTATACAAATGCAGCGAGCTATATTATAATCTACCGAATATCCATTAACAGCAGACGAATATTACGTAAAACAGAGTGTTACAGAACTTCGTCTGGAAATTTAAGGTCAGTCATGAATCAACAAGTTTAAGCATTATGGAAACGAGACTTTCCGAACTGACATTTATATATGCTTTTGTATTGTATTTGATCTCCAATTTCCATCAACACGTTCTGTAGCATTCTGTATATAGTATCCCACACTATTAGGTTTTGAACGTACTCATCCTTGAAGATTTATTTTTCAAAAATATTAGCTAATATTTGTAAGTAAGTGGATATCGGCCTTCAGCAAAACCCTGTATCCTGTATTTCTCAAGTATATCCATTCACAAACGTGAAGCGCAGCACTGTAAAACTTGCAGGTTGTTAACATGCACTCGAGAGTGTGAAACTTTATTAAGTCCTAACCGTTCTGTTTATGTAATGACCGTTCAGATTGTAAAGTGCGAATTGAACAGCACAGATAGTAGAAGAACCGTGAAACGACCGTATAACCGCTGCCGTCAAGTCGTTGGTATCCTTCTCCAGTGGCTAAACTTTCTTTCGACATCAAGATGCAAGCGATTGCAACTTTAATAGAATTGCATGCAGAACAGCTCTCAACGCGTCGTATAGGTATATACAGAGTGTCCTATTTTAATTTCCCCGCCCAAATATTTCAAAAATACGCATTCCAGAAAAAAGTTTCATAACTTTTGGGTTTAGAGGGGGCAAAATGATGATCTTGAACATGGCCTTGAACGCGACCTTCAAGGACATTCCAATATTTTCAAATGGAGCTCCTCCTTTTTACACCGGTAAGGCTATAATCATTTCTTACCAGTTTCTCGTAACCGCTGATCGATTCGTTGAAAAGTCTTTGAATTAGGCAGATCAGGGAATCTGTTGGCGCCTAATCTTCCTGCTTTTAAAGTATTACATCTTGGTAATCCGTACATTAAATGCAAACATTAGAAATCATAGAAACGCTACTCAGATATTATCCAAAGCGACTTGATTATCATGTTATAAAAATGTTTTATCATCAACAAATAAAGCATTGGAACTTCTAAAAACAAATATCTCGAAAACTATTAGCTTAACCTATTTTGTTTTGGAAATACGAGAAAATAAGATTTTTCGGTCAGTTGTCGTATACAGGCTAGCACAAAAAAGTTATAAGTTATTTACCGAAATAGTGCTGTAAGTGGTACCCTCTAGAAGTATGGCCATAAAAAATAACGGATTCTTGTTTCTCATACTAGAAAACATCCCTATACCGAGTTGTATGACACAATCTGAAATAATTCTCAAGCAAAAATAGAAATTAAAATTTTGACACCCTGTATCTCGCAAACTATCAGCTTTGGGACTAAGGTATGTTCAGGTCAATTCACATATTTTGGTCCGTAGTATCTCCAGTTTCGAGATTTCCCAACCTTCCGCATGTATATATATTTTTTTTATTGAAAACAACTTTTATGGATCTGTTTATGACTATCTAATTAAAAAACGTTGTTTGCCCCTAAATAGCTTGGACATATATTTTGTGACCCATCAACGAATAAATATTTATGCATACGATGCGAAATGACTATTAAGGGCTTAAAGACAGTTTTAGAATATTTGAACCCAGCATCTACCAGCCTGTAAAATGCATACACAAAGCTTGCAAATAGTTCGATACTAACGGGTGATTTTTTAAGAGTTATAGGATTTGATTTTCAAAAAAAACACAAAAAATTTGAAAAAACGATTAAATCTTTATTTGAGTCGATAGAACGGTCGATATAATTTAATGCTGACAGATTATTTCATGTAAATGTTGGGCGCGGCTCCGCTGTAGATGGCTCATGCGCAAGGTCCAATTTTGGCACACTCTCTCCAACATATCGGCCGCTCTCTCCCGAATAAATGCTTCAATATTGGCTTCCAGTGCGTCAATCGTTGCTGGTTTATCCCTGTAGACATTAGCCTTAACATGACCCCACAAGAAATAGTCCAACGGCGTTAAATCACACGATCTAGGCGGCCAATTGACGGGCCCCAAACGTGAGATAAACTGTTCACCGAACTCGCCTCTCAATAGGGCCATTGTTTCGTGTGCGGTGTCGCATGTGGCACCGTCTTGTTGAAACCACATGTCAGCCAAGTCCAGCTCTTCCATTTTGGGCAAAAAAAGTTTGTTATCATCACACGGTAGCGCTCGCCATTTACAGTTACGTTCCGGCCATTGTCGTCTTTGAAGAAGTACGGCCCGATGATGCCATCGGCCCATAATCCACATCAAACAGTGATTTTTTCGGGATGCATTGCTTCTGGCTGGTCTTCACTCCAAATGCGGCAATTTTGCTTGCTAACGTACCCATTCAACCAGAAATGAGCTTAGTCGCTGAACACAATTTTTCGATAAAACGAAACGTTGTGGGAGGTCGTGTGGCTTCAATTCTTGCACCAGCTGTATCTTATAAGGTTTTACACCCAAATCCTGTTGCAAAATATTCCACGTAGTGGAGTAACAGAGGCCCAATTGCTGCGAACGGCGGCGAATCGACATTTCACGGTCATCACTAACACTGGCGGATACAGCCGCAATATTTTCTACAGTCCTCACTCTACGTTTGCGTGTTGGTAATAATGTAAACTGAGTTCGAAATTTAGTCACAAGCTTCCGAATAGCTCCCTCAGTAGGCCGACCAAATTGCCCATAAACTGGAAGCAGTGCTCGATGCACTCTCTTAACCGAGCATGAATTTTGATAGTAAAATTCAATAATTTGCAAGCGTTGTTCGTAAGTCGATTCATGGTTAAATTATAGACCAAACTGAACAAGTTTGACAATGACACATTCACGCGTCATCTGTCAAAAACAGTGTTGCCAAAAAGATACTAGCAAAAAAATCACCCATTATATTTCAAAGGGATAAAAAAGATGAGAGTTCTTCTGGGGCAGTAGCTGGAATCAATCTTTTGGATCTAGAATCCCATTGCTGGAGACCTAGCGAATTCATTAAAATATTAAAACCGGAGTTCCATTTCAGGGTACCCTCTCATGAAAGCTATCACGACGAAGTGATTCATCTAAAAATTAGAAAATTCGCCTAGAACGACGTCAGTACGAGTATTACTATGGTTAGTGAAGAGAGGCGGGCCCACCTCCCCCTTCCATTATATACGACAATTTTTGATTTTATGATAATGTAGGGGAAACTCAGCTCTGGTGAAATAATTTATAACAAAATAAAAATTTGTTTTATAATTGACTTCGCTCATCTTGTACTTCTATGTCCATCTTTATTGTTGAATCGTCTGGCTTATAAGACCAGTAGATGTGTGGGCAAATAAAAAGACCGGTGGTATAAAAACCGAATTTACTAGGCGTACTCGTACATCCGTGGATTTATGGTCAGATGCATTCACTTCTCACAAGGTTGAGCACAAGCTTGCAATCCACCAGCGCAATGTACGGCAAAAACAGTCTTTCCGTTGCAGCAGTTACTGCTGAGGCTACGTTTTCATGTTGCTGGGTTTGTTTTCGTTGCTTCATTTGAAAATAATACTGAATCTGCCTGACACTACAAGCTTTATAGTCCAATAATCCTATATACATACATACTAAGGAATATGCATCATTTGTCAGATTATACAAATTCTTTAGGTTGTGCATACAACTTGTGGCATACTGTGAGAGCTATGTAAGTTCACACACTTTTGAGTCAAACTTAATTACTGGTACTCATTATCCAATAATCTTATGCATGCAACAATGGAGTATTTGACTGAAGTGGATCTTCTGCTTTCCGTCTCTGTGTCCCTGACCAACCCTATAGGACGATGTTTCATGCTTTCTAGCTAGCATCAGTACGGCACAGGCAAGCCGATAAACGAATATGGTCTTCTCTGATCCATGTACAGGCGTTGTCCTTCAAAGGATTGAAACATTTACTTACCCATTCTATGTTGTTATTGTTCTTATACTTCGAAGTTGAGTCATTTATTTTAACAGTGAGTAGATCTGATCAAAAGAAATGTTTTTTTCCTTCCATTTTTCTGGTAAAATTAAAGTAACAAAGTTATAGCCCTTTGGAAGTTTGAGTACCGCCCTGTCTCAATAATAATATTATGTGCTCGTGTTTGGCAACAACGGATATAATCCGCCTTATCGGTTCATCGCATCGGAAACAAAAAAGCGAAAGAATTTGGAACGATGTTTTTACAATTATTTTATTCAGTTGTATTCAGTCAGTGTCAGTCGGTAACGCGTGAGTGAATAGGGGTGTCTGTTGCGTGGCTCAAACGAAATCAAAAATGGCACATGTTTACGAAAATGCTGAACTTGTGGACATGATTCTTATTTACGCGGCATCACGGATTTATGCGGATCGGTTTCCCAACCGAGTGCAACCAACCCCTCGTGCCTTTGTTAATGTAGTACAAAGGGCTCGTGAATCAGGTGACTTAAGACCTCACAGGGGAGGGCATGCCGGTGCTCCAAGACCGCACGATCAAATACAGGTCCGCACTGAAATACTTGTCGGGAGGATACTTTATAAAACAAGGTAACATTTTTTTTTTTATTTTTTTTTTTATTTTTACACACATATTTTGGTTTATCTTCCTTCTACAATCATTATCTGAAAATTAATGACTCAACTTCAAAGTCACCCTGTATAATGGAGTAAATAAATGTCTTCTACTACTACTGTATATTGTGCTCAATGAGTTGGCAGCATTAACAAGCGCCACCTACAAATGGTTTGCTAAAGCTTTATAAATTTTCGGCTCATATACAGGTATACTGAAAATACAGGTTGTTTTCTCACCTACACTGAATGACAGTTATCGTTCTATGAACGGATATGTCACCCACCATCAGCCGGAATACGAAGAATTTTCAGCGCTAGCAACAACGTGCTGTGCAAAATTGCGAAAAAAGGCACAAACTCAATTGAATCAGTTTGCTTTCCGTCTCGGTGGCCATGACGAACCGGATACAACATTGTTTCATGCTTTCAACAGTTATCAGGACAGTACTCACAACAAACTGTATTCAGATGTCAGGACAATACTCATGATCAAGCTCTATCGAAATAAAAATAAGAGACGTCGCTTTTTAGTGCAGACATGCCTACGGTTGTCCTTTGTTTTTCACATAAGTTTTCACAAAACTGCTAGTCTTTCTTTATATTTGCTCATGGGCATGAAGTACCACGCCAGATAGCTTATAGCGGGCCCCCGACGTTAGTTGATGCCTCGTAAACACGAGATCTTATGACCGAAGCCACAAATGTGCCTCGTGGCACTTGATGGCTTTTAAATGTACTTCCCGTTCCATCCATGTTTTTCTTCAGATTATATCCGTTTTCGGATGTCATCGGCATATGTTTTCACTTTGTTGTTTTCGATGCACATCCATTTGAGCCTGATGAAGCCAATAAGCAGGAACGAACGTCACTCGGGTTAACAATCCTTCTATTTCTACTCCTGTTCCTTTATTGTGGCATTGCCCTCGATTGTTTTTCATCTATATTCCTGCAAAACTACTGGCCTCTTTTTGGAAGTACAGATAATTTAAATAAGTTTCCTTTCGTTGTACAAGATTCAATTTTTTTCCAACACATAGGCAAAAAACTAAATTTTACCTTATACCTAGATGTGTGCCCTGATTTGTGAAGATTATTCACCTGTGATTTTGCCCTTTTGTACTTAATCGCAAAATAAAAGTAGTCCAATAGTGAGTCAATGAAATATTCTAGAATTTCTGAAAAGTTTAGGAAGCAACTGTGGATCTAAACACACCTTAACCAAGAATCTCAGCGGTAGCGTCGGATCCACGCTAGTAAATATAGCCGATTTATATCTTGGATGGCCTTGTGCAAAGAAACAAAAGTATACGGTAACAATGGAGTCCAACAAATTTCACCAGTTAAGCATGGCTGAGTATGGATGTGTGATGGCATTACGGGAACGTGCTCTGAATTAGAAAGTAAGAATCACGGCGGCGTTGGCGGTCCCGCACGAACTTCCACCTCCTCCCCTTTACCCCCTTTCCCTGCAGGATATACTCTAACCTCCGACTTAGAGGCGCTCCTTGATTCATGGCGTATCCTAACCTGACGTTTTTCCGCCTCCGCGTGTGCTGAAGGAGATTCTGGCCATTTACTAATGGATGGCATATAATGAATGATTCCCCACAGCCTAGTAAGAATCGAAAAAACATTATGCACTGATAGTTATAGCCACCCTAAAAATAAACGATATAACGTTACTGTTAAAAAGTGGGAGCCCGGTAGTATGGCAGCTTGACTAGTAACTCAAAAAGCAGTGGTTCATGAAGGAGATTCATAAATAACAGGTTTCTGACTGAGAAAGTGCCTTAACGATGAATCGACGATGAGTTTGATTGGGCTCATCTGAAATACGTCATAGTGATAAAATGGAATCAATATTCAGGAAGATCTCTCGAGCTTAGTCTAAGCCAGACATTCTCAAACATATTTCGTCTACTGCCCACTTTAAGCATCAATTACTTTATAGCACCCTCCAAAATTACTTTAATTAAAATATACCTAGTGTGTCATCCTTTTTGTGAGTTAAAACTTACAGGTTCTTGACCCCCTTCCAATTTCCTGTAGGCTCTTTACCCCCCGTAGGTCCCCAGCGCTGACAAGGGAAAGTTATCGCACAATTTGAGAAAGACTGATCTAAGAAAATGCATATTCCTAGACTTCGGCAACCTATAGTTTCCTTGAGTTCTTGAACACATGTTTTATTGTTGTAATGCCAATATTGTTCTACAACCATTAATTTCAATCAATATAAGGATGCACTATCACAATCTTCATGAATATCGAAAAACAATATCTCAAACGAAAAGGGACGGAGATACAGAGCGAGGTAGCCACCTTTCGACCCTTGTTATCCGTGCGTCCTGAAGAAGTCAAGGGTCAATTCCTTTATTGCTGTGTAAGTATATTTCTGTCGAAGGGACCCTTTTATCTCAACACCTATATGTCACATACTGGAACAATGCTAATTCTAAATTTTGCCAGCCTGCAGTGCTATTTGTATAAAAGTGTCTAGCAGTTTCTGAATGTAGTAGTGATGGAGCCACAAGAATTCTCTCCTTACTTATAACCCATCAAAATATTAGATAAATATTGAAATCCTAAAAATGATTATATTAGAATTTCAAACAATTTAAACTTACAAATCTTATTCAACAGGCTCTCATTTTAGAATATTCTAAAACAGTAACAACTTTGAGACACGGACAAAAATATCTACAATTCTGAAATCGATTTATAAATCTCTAAGGGAGTATTGATGTGTTTGTTTTCTGATTCGCATCTATTAGAATAATTTCGGCATCTTCAATATTTTAACTACACTTACAAAAGGTGCGGACACCTAAAACATACAAAAACGGTGTTGAGGGTTGGATTCATTTTGTTTTTCTGTCTATGCAATAATATTTCTAATAGCCTAGTGAGGCTGACTGGGCCATTTTAGTGTCTTGTCCATTTATCTCTACTGTTGATAGTAAACACTATTATTTTGCTACTAACCGATAAAATTACCACTATTGATTGATTTGTGTAGGTAATAACACTTCAGGACCCAATGCAATCTTGTTTGTCCTTTGGAAAACTGAAGAAGCGTCCATAAGAAGCGTCTTTGCTTTTGTTATTGTATGTTGCATGAGCATACCACCATTTCGCAGTGTACAATAGGTGTTTAGTTCACTATTTTTAATTATATCTCACACACCAGTTAAATAGATGAACTAATGAAGAATTACTTGCGAAAGCGCAATAAAAAATCTGAACGTTCGTCAGCCGTCTATGGAGAATTTTGTCACCGCGTGATTTTTATCTTCCCGAGTAATAGTATCATGGTGGATGACACTAACAATAAAAATATTTAAATCTTATAAAATCGAACAAGGTGTTAGAGGTAAAAAATATTATGCACCTCGTTTGAGAAAACCATTATTGATCTTGTATGGCGTAGTTCTCAACCTAGGTATGTAATTATGCTGATCCCTAAACTTGATAAAATGCCAATCGTAATCACATAAACATATAAGGAGAACCTCGCTACTTCTGTAGGTCATGGATATGTAATCTGAAAGTATCTCCGATCCAAAATAAAATCTAAGAGTAGATTGGTTTCCTTGAATAATGGAAGTGAACCGACCAATCGACCTCAGCTGGTATTAGAGAATGTATTGTAACTTTGTTGGAATTGTTATTTTATACCCTGGAGCCTCTATTTTCTACGAGTTTATATAAAATGTGGGTATAAGGGCATAAAATTTTATATTCACTTTTATTCGGAGCGAATCTCACGTTCCTTTGTTACGTTTTATTAGAGGAGATCTCCTAACTGCGGACCGGACTGGAGCGCGGACAAGCAATTTCGTAAGGATTTGACCAAATTTCAATGTCAACACTGTAGGAAATGGAATCTATTGAGAAAATGTATTGCTTACAGCGGAAGATCGGGCTACTAGTCGGATATTGTTGAAACAATGTTATCTCATTCTTATGCGGTTGACGAGGTATCCAGATAGATACGTTTGGTTATCATTAGAATAGTTGACGAAATCATTTTCATTGGAGAAAGCCAAACCTTACATTTTCTTATATCTCACATTTTGAATTCGGTTGATTGTGAACGTAAAGAAAATAGAATACCTAAAATCTGTAAGTGAGGACAAATCGCATTCAACTGAAGATGGTCAGACTGAGTTTCCGTAAAAACAACGTGCAATAAGCTGAGCAAACAGAAGTGAGATGAGCGATGTTGAGATTGTAAAACGATCGCAACTAAAGTGAACGGATATCAATGAACATAACAGACGTTTAGCCAATTTGGGGTCAGGAGCAATTTGAATTTCAAAGCAACATTTTTTTGATCTGACAAATGATGACGGCGAAATATTTGCACCGTTGCCAGGCCTCAGTTAACCACACATGACATATTTCACCACAAAGACCATCATATGACAACCTACTTAACTCCTTTCTCCAACCAACTACCCACCTACACCCTCACAATCTAACTGATCTAATAGAGGCCACTGACTATCCAGCAAACAAACAAACCTGCTGTAAGGGCACATCCGTCGAACCCGTGTCTATGGTAGATTTAACAAATCTCCCATTTAATATCACTGCCTCCAATCCCACAATCGTCGCCATGTTTAATTTGGTTTCGGTCAGTCTGCCTGCGCCCGCACCTGCTAGGGTGGCGTAGGGCCTTCCAGACCGGTACAATTGAATCCCTTTTAACCCTCGTTAATTGTCTGGAACAGGGCGAAATCATTATCTCCACCACCGGCATTGCTACCTAGCCGTGATACATCCACCACAAGGCCGTTTTCACCGATTTCCACCTCTAGCGTCACATAAACCCTGTCGCCAACTTTCAGGGAATGCACGATATCAGACTTCATGATTAAGCTTTCTAGTAAACTTCATTTTACCTTCAGCAGTCTCATGAATCCGTCAAGCGTCAAGCGTAAAACGTGAACACGTCGTTGAGTTTAGAGCTACAAGTCAACGAGCATGCAGCCATGACTAAAATTTACACACCTTGCCTATAAATCAAATGGTGTAAATGAACAGTGACAGCTGTCAGTAATCAGGAAAGCCATGGTATCCCGACAGAAAGACGCATGAAGATAATTGAGCCTAGTAGAGCTAGAGTAAAAAGTGCAACACCATGTTTGCACTGTGGATATCTAACCACAGGACGGTAAAGAGAGGACGCTTAGAAGGAAAGGGTGCACGGAAGTATCGTAGTACTCCGTCCTAGGGCCGTTGCTTTGTAACTCGTTCTGTGATGGGGTTCTTCGGCTGCACATGTTCGTACCAGGAATTTGTCTGGCAGGGTCTGCTGACGACTTGGCGATGATAGTGACTAATAAGATGGGAAGTCCACTACAAAGGCTTTTGACATATGGAATCACAAGGATTGCGACGAAAGCGGTGATACTTGATGGAAGGCTGTCAAGGACATTGGCTGTTCACGTTGAAAAGGCCAAGACACGAAGCTGGAATGCGATAAGTACCTGGCTCGACAAAGGTCTGAAGATGAAAGAACACATAAGACGCACCATTGATGAAGCAAATAAAGTCGTTGCATCCCTGATACGGCTGATGCCATTTGATGGCGGCCCTACATCATAATATACGGAGCCCGTGTCTATAATAATGCCCCAAAGAGAAATAAATACAGACAGCTAATGTCCTGAAGCCAGCGAAAGTTGATGATGCGGTCTGCGCTTACGGAATGTTATCAACTCATGCATTGCTGGTGGCGGTTAATGACCCCCAATTGATTTGCTGACTAAGGACAAATGTCAGTTTCCAAAAAAGGCATGTAAGATAGAGACGATGAAACATAGGTGCTCTTTGCTAGATGACAGTAGAGATGGGATGCAGTTGGTCATAGTACGCTGACTAGAAGGCAGATTCCAGTCATTTAACCTAGATTGACAAGAGATCGGTGCGGATAGATTACTACACTGCACAATTTCTGACAGGACATGGTTGATTAGGCAGCTACCTAAAGAATGTAGTAAACAGAGGGTAACGCCAACTGCGTATATTGCAATGACAACGAGTATAATTTTGATCATCCACTTGAGTGTGGTAGATGGATTAACTACCAGAGACAGCTGAAATTTCCCCTTAGTCAATGTCATCAGTGGCTAGCACCCTGAGTCTAAACCAAATAGCATATAAGACCTATGCTTAAAGAAACTTGTCATTCCATTTTTCGATATTCTAGAAATGTTACATTTTTTGAATCACCATGTACTCACATGGAATGTCGGAACTTTAAAGATCGATCAAACGTTACACTGCTGAACTGTTGTCTGACATGCTCTCGATAGGCTTCGGATATGTTTGACTGTCTACTTGCGCTTTTATCTTTCAATGTATTCTACCGGTCGGGTTGAATAGCTTTTTTCAAAGCTTTTTCGGGTAAGTTGCCTAGCGCCTGAAAATATATTGTTCACAACCTGTAGCTGCGTGTTCTATCACAGCAGACTATGACCTGTCATAACAAATTCTATTTCGCCTGTTAAGAACTAGATGCTTCTGTGCTATCTACTGGTCGACCTTTTGTTTTTTATGACCAACAGTCGATTTCCAGGAAAAATGCAAAACATGTTAAGCTCTCCTGCTAGATCCCCATCTGTCGTACTAGATGTTGATCAAGTGCAGAATGAAGTTCCCCCCTTTTAAATTAGATACTTGATAGCAGATCAAATAATCTTGTCCTGGCAGAACAGCAAGAAGCTGACAAAATAGCTGCAATGATATGCATGAATTTACGGCATCGCATCTTGCAGGCATTGAGCCATAATTCAACCAGTTCGCACACTGGCTCCATTTACAGATACTGTAGTGTTTTTCGTTCACAGATTGACTTTCTGATTCTCTCGTACATAAACATGGTGTATAAACGGTCCCCAATTTATTTATTTATACCTGTTTTGCTTGTTTTCTGCTGGCAATGGTGATAAATCTTCACCCGCTGCTGCCCTGCTGCTCTTGCCTGCTGCATCGTGTCCTTGTGTTGCTTTGCTGCTGTTTCCTGCGGGACGGCAGGAGTCCGACACAGTGGCGTTCCACAGCAGTTACCTTATTAGCTTGAGCTAGCATCAACAAACTCAAAATGAAAGCTTTACCAGGAGTGTAGCACAGCACTTTAAAGTCTAGCTCCCGTGAAAGAAGTGAGCCTATTATGGGTACCTGGGTTCAGAGCAAGACTACGAGTCAAGGGTTCCTGCAATGGTTTTACATCTCAGATATTCGGCATATTAGAGTTAATAGAGTCTAATGTAACGATTGCCCTAATAGGAACTTCGGCATTTTGTTTTCAAATGATACCAAAAGTGTTGGAGAATCATCACTTTTGTCTTATTATCAGGATACAGAAATATGGCGGTTATGTATTAATATATTCTTCAAACGGCCACTTCAGCTGTTTTTAAAGATAACCAATATTCGAATCAATATTTTAGTACGCTTTCAGCACATTTGCATTAATAGCCTACGAATTATTTGAATCTTCCGTCTTCGTCCTGAAGGAGGTTAGACATAACACATTCTCGCAAACCGGTAAGTTTCACGATTGACTAAGAACTTATCTGCTGCAATTCCGAAGTTTCTCTCGCCGTATGCCACATGGCCCTATTCTGTTGAAGGAACGTATTGTTAAGTTGCATGTCCGCAACGCTGTGAACATTGTTACTATCATGAAAAAGTGACATTAAACATTGAACCTTCCTTGGACGTTTGTATAATTATTCTGATGTGTCCCTTCGTTGTAAAATAATCCATAATTAAACATCTGTGCCTGCAGATGAGACAAGCGTAACATAAGATGTCTTAGTCAAGTCGTAGAATCCCTACCTGCTCTTACTCTCTGCACACTTTATAGAGCAGCCTGTTACAAAACACGAAAGAGAGTATTTATTATAACACATCGCACAACAATGCCAACACAGCGTGCCTTTGATTAGGGTAAAACCTGCACACATAGACTTTGCCGATACAAAACCTCGCCACGTTGGCAGTGGTGTACCTACACTCTTCCATTTTGGTACCCAAGTATAATCAGATATTCGTTGAATGGTCTGTCAAATTTGACATTGAGTTTGATTCTGGTTATCTTCTTAGTCTTTCCGTTGGTAGCTGAGATCGGCAAAAAAGAGCCATTGATGACCTAGTTTCCAAGCTTCGGCTCACTGCCTTCATCTTTTTACCCGAACAGCATTGGAATTGAAGCCTAACGAGTTTAGATACACCATGGTACAATTGTGACCAACAATAAATGAACTATCAATCAAATAAAATAAGACCTTCTTATGACCGCCACTCATTTCTTTGTAACTTTAGTAAAGTAAAAATATCTCTGGACCTAAAATTCTTACATAACCTGCAGGTGCTTGATCCTTCATGCCCTGCAATGCGGGTACCGTCCATGACATGCAAATTACTACTATTTGTACTTTAAGTAGAGCATATTTTGAAAAAAAGGAACCTACACCGGGAACTTTGAAATAACTCTGTTTACGTGATTCAGGCACGAATATTTTACTTCCTACTATCGAGGAAGTACTACAGTTGCGAAGAATCCGAAAATGAGACGTAATGTTTTTTTGACGTAATATGACATGTACATCACCAAAAACCATGTCACTCATTTTTGTCGGTCTGTATGTTAGCTAATCCTTGACCCCGCTATAACTTGTAATATACCGGTCAGAGTTTGATGAAATTTTCACACAAGGCTCTATAGTTTTTGAAAGTCAATCTAGTGGCGGCGAAACCGCGGTAAAAAAAAATAAAAAAGTAAAATTCTCTCAAGTTTTAGTTTTTAACGTCGTAGAGGATGCTGATCATTTTAAAAAATTGGGGGTCATAGTTTCGACCATGTGCGTCCGCAGGAAGTTTTCTCAGGCGATAGGGGACAGGCATCCATCGAAAAAGGTAACTTTTTTCAGAGAAAGCGTACCTGCCTTCAAAACTTTTTGAAAAGCGAGGGATATCATATTTACCCGGGACCAAATCGTGATGATTTACCTCCTTTTTTTTATTGCTCGTTCTGAAAGAGGGCATCACGTTGTAAGTAGCTTTTTCCTTGATATTGATTATTATTGACATTCAATATTATTTGCAGTACAGTAGGTCCCGATGAACAAAATAAACATTCTCGAAATCCTGACTCAAACAAAGGATCGTGTTCTTTCTGCCTTCGTTTTGTATTTGGCTGCTTCCCAAGACTACCGATTACACTGATAAACATAGGATTTATGACATGACAATTTTTGGATGTATCTTATGTATTTTGAGACCCTTAAATCAAATCTAAAAACAGAATTTTTCTATCACCCACGGTAACATCTATTTTTATGAATTACAATACAACATCTCATATTGCTGCATTTCTCGGCGTTTATGTGATGACGCACATATATAATGTTAAGAACTGTCTATTTCTGTTTATTATATGCGAGCTCTATGTTTAGAGAGCATATTGCGTTTATTAGTAGACTAATAGCAGCCGAGCCAGTTACGTTTTCTATGTTGAAGACTACTGAGATGTTCTGAGTACTGTTATTTTTTGTTAAAACGGTGTGTTGTTTTTAGTTTATTGTGATCGAAACTAGCTTTATGGACAATGCTTAGAAATTGTGTAAATAGTGCAAACAGTTTTTGTTATGAGTGCGGAGAGCTAACTTTTAAAACTCAAAAATGTACTTTACTCCCCTTGTGTTGAAAGCATATGAACTTTATTTTGGAATTAGAGTAAGACGAGTAACGTTGTTAACAGGTTGGTTAAGAGGCAAAAATCGTAAAATACCCTTTGCGGTACCAATGGTTTGGAGAGAACCGAGAGACCATACTACTGATTGCTATTTTTGCCTCACAAACATTAAAGGTATTGGACCAAAATCGAAACATACTGTTAAGTATTTTAGTTCACCATCAGCTTTGCGGCCCGTTAAGCATAGTGATGAACTTTCTGTCCCAGTTCCACCAGAATCTTGGTCTTTGGATGAAAAAGTCGAAACCACCGATTCTGAAAGTGATGGTATAGAAAGCGTAAAAATTTCCGATTCTGACCTGCCAGGATGTTCCACAGCGCCGCAGTTGATCACACAGGGCGAACTTAATGACTTAGTTCGATAATTAAATCTGTCAAAATCTCAGTCAGAACTTTTAGCGTCAAGATTAAAA
Source organism: Acanthoscelides obtectus (assembly GCA_963669975.1). NCBI lineage: Eukaryota > Metazoa > Arthropoda > Insecta > Coleoptera > Chrysomelidae > Acanthoscelides > Acanthoscelides obtectus. Next base: position 62,461,042 of record CAVLJG010000007.1, on the reverse strand, counting down.
GGATGGAATCTTCTCCACGGTGACATTACTGTTCACCGAAAACGGCAACAAGACCTCACACACTATTTCCATCAAGAAAGGGAGTTGATATACGAGTATAAGCGGTATTGGTGCACAACGGTAATAAATATCCATCTGTACCTATAGCGCACGTAGGTCATTATGCAGCAATCATATGAAAATATGCGAGTTCTATTAGAGCTTATCTGTTATAATGAATATGGATGGGCCATATGTGCAGATTTAAAGGTAATAGCCCTTGTTCTTGGAATGCAACTGGGATATACCAAATATTGTTGTTTTCTTTGTGAATGGGACAGTCGTGCGCGAGATCGTCATTATGAATAAAAGGAGTGGCCAATACGTCAGGTATTAACTCCGGGCCTCAAAAACATTGCTCATCAACCAGTAGTGGATCTCAAAAACGTGTTGTTCCACCTTTGCATGGTGGGACTGATGAAAAATTTTGTGAAAGCTTTTGATCGAAATGGAAGAGAGTTTCTGCATTTAAAACAAACATTTCCGAGACTTAGTAAAATAAAAATTAAAGAGGGCATGTTGTGGGTCCACCAATACGGCAAATCATGAAGGATGATGTATTTGGCAGTGCTCTAAATGAAACTGAATTACGAGCTCGGAATGCTTTTAAATCAGTTACTGCAAATTTTTTAGGCAATGTGAAGGCAGACAATCACAAAGATATTGTGAGTGAACAAATTAATGCTTATAAAGGAATGATATGTAACATGTCTCTAAAAATTCACTTTTTGGATTCTCATCTGGATTTTTTTCCGGAAAATTCAGGTGCGGTAGGTAAACATGGTGAACGGTTCCACCAAGACATTTCTGCCATGGAAAAACGGTATCAAGGCATTTGAGTATTTATTAGTACTCTTACACACATATCCTTATATTTTACGAATATAAGCAGCAAATAAAATGCCTTATTGCAAGAAAACCGTGGATGACTGAAAAAATCGAATTATATTTTCGGCTTTTTAGGTACGTTTTACATAATAACCACCTTCTCTTGTCCATGTCACAAAAAATTATTTTAATTGTTATTGATGAAATTACAGTTAACCTGCGAATGTACAACCGGGTCTGAGTGGCTGTTGCACCAGATGTCAAATTGAAAAACAGAACAATAAATTGTTCCATGATGATTTTCACTTGCAAAGCCATCTCAGATTTGAAATAAGACTGAGAATCGAGGCCCTTGGGATACGCCGCTGGTGTGCGCTAAGAGATATATGTTCCTCAGATAGCGGAACATCTCTTGTATTGATTCCGGTTAAGAGCTCTCTCTGCCCGCGTTGAATTCTTATGTTGCTAAATACAAAACAAATTAAGCGGACGTGGGGCCGGACATATTTATAGTGGCGCTCTTTTTCCTACATGCATGCCACGACGAGGAATTTAAATTCGTGCTCCTATACGAGAGTGGACAGACGACAGCGACGACGCCAGAGTTGCTTTTGCGGAAATCAGGTTATAAAGTGGCAAAACGGAGGAAAAATGGCGACAAGTAGCCTGATGCGGTACTCGCAGTGATGCAGGACCCTTAAACGTTAGAGAAGCTATCATCCACTTGTTAAATATTAGGATAGGGTGTACACCTGACGGATGATGATACCAGGAGCAGAAAACGATGTCGATACCAAAAACTGAATATTGCGTCAAGTACATTGTTTCAGTACTTTCCACTAGTATAAATCTAAGAAGGATAAAAGTCCATGTCAGTTTTTCGGCTTTGAAATTAACTAAAATTTCAAGTTGGTCAAAAATATGAAATTCTTGATTGAAATATTTGGGAACATGTACTTTCTTTAGACTTTCATCAACATTTTTCTTTTTGTTTTAATGCTTGATTTGCCTTTTAAGGCACTTTCTTATCGTTTATTGGCAAATGGTCATAAAGAGTCCATGCAGCCAGTGTCATGTTTAGCGATTTTGATGTTTTTATCCAAAATCCACCTATTGTCTGATATTTAACTTACCATTTTTATATTCCCGCAAGGTCGCTGCACTACTCACTTTAAGTCTATCATACAAAACCCAGAATCTCAAAACATATATACTAATGAAAGTGTCATTGTGCTGAAGTTACACCCGCATTGTAGCTGTGAGATTTTTTTCTTTTATATGCAGATTGTTTTTTATCTTATAGTGTTTTGATACATATTTGAACTTGGAATAGTAAGTTAAATGTAAATGGGTGAATTTTGGACAAAAATGACATCATTACGAATTTGGTACTTTTTATACTAATCCTATTAGACGAAAATACCCGTTTACGAAATAATTGTAAAATCTGGTTTTCTGGCTGAAGAGTTGTTCAAGGGGGTATTCAAATCCTGGACGCATAAAATAGGTACACCAATTTTTGTGGGAAAACTTTTTATCCGACGACAAAGAATGAGAAAACGTGTTTTTGGTATTCAAACAAAAGTGTTGGCAGGAATGAAGAACTCTTCATATAAGATTTTTAGGTATTTATGAGACCTACAAAATGTGACCATACGTAAAAAGTTTCGACTGATAGCAAAAAAGTTATGGCTGAAAACAGAGGCAAACTGCAGGCTTTGCACTTGTTGGTAATGCGACGATGGTTTCTCGCAGATATTTTATATTCTTCAAATTCGTAAAATTCGTAGTTCTAAATATCCACAACAAAATTCGAGAAGATTGGTCAAGTAGTCTTTGAGAATTTCTAATTGGTCATCACTACCAGCTTATTGAGCAATATACTCTATTTTGCCTTTCCGATATGAATCGCAAACCATTCCGGGAGATAAATGTTCCTTTTATGCAAAAAATGAAGAGTTACATTTTTTCTATACAAATTCAAACATTTTATATTTGTGAGTAATTCACAACAAAAGATGATAGACACATCCGTTTTGTTTTAAAATGTGACTAGTGACGTATGTTTTTGGAATATCGTAGCGCATTTGTTCAATTATGTACAAGTAGAAAATGTTTGAATTTGTTAAAAAGAAAAAAACGTAACCTTTGTTTTTCGCATAAAAATAACATTTATCTTTCGGAATGATTTATGATTCATGTCGGCAAGGTAAACACGTGTATTATGCTATTAAGTGCTCTTTGACGAACCCTGTATATTGTTCAATAAACTAGTAGTTACGACCGGAAAACAGGTGTTTCTCAAAAAAAATGCTTGACCAATATAATCCAATTTTGGTGTTGTTATGTAAAAGTATGAATCCTACGGATTTGGATAATTTCAAGTAGTTGCGTAGAATTATCGTTGCGTTACCAACAAGTGCCAAAACCTGCATTTTGCCTCGTTTTTCGGCCATAATATTTATGCTATTAGTGGGATCTTTTTACGTGTGGTCTCATTTTGTAGGTCTCATAGATACCCAAAAATCTTATGTAAAAAGTTTTTCCGTTCCTGTCAACACTTTCGATTGAATAACACAAAACGTGTTTTCTCATTCTTTGTGTCAAATAAAAAGTCTTCCCACAAAAATTGGTGTACCCATTTTATGCGTCCATGCACAACTTGCATTAATTAAACCAGACTTCACAATTATGTCGATAAAGCTTTATGCAAGTGTTCTGAAAAATGTTGATGCAAAAATTTCGAATAAGAGTTACATTCAGGGTCACAAAATCCCTTATAAATCCTGGTACTTTTATTAAAGTAATGCTTTTTTTTAGCGTTTGAACCTAAAGTGACCAAAAAGCTGTAAAACGTCAGAAACTATGTTTGAGATTTCTAGAATAATGTTTCTCCTTCTAAATACTTTTTGAAAAAGAAAAAAATTGTTTTACGTTCATAACTTCACTGCTACTGGACTAGAAAGCTTTTTTATTATTCACACGGCAATAGCCTTGTATCAAAATTTGATCCAAACAGTGCTTTCCAATTATAGAGGACCTACGTCAACCGGACAGACAAGACAGACAAAAGTGACATGGTTATGTTACATCCAAGAAACATAAAATCTCGATTTTAAGATCCTTACGGTGCTGCCTGGGAATAAAAAACGTCGATACCAAGAACTAAAATGTTTGTTTTTGCTTTTTACTCATGAATTGCTGTAAAATAATGGGCGTTTTCATGAAACATGCCAATACATCCTCACTATGGTCGTCTCGCCTACAGAATAAGACATTTGGAAAAATTCCAGTTACTAAACAGGGCAAAAAGTGCTCTCGGCTATCAAAAAACATCCTGTCAAATAAGGAATATGGATTGCCGAAGATGGTGAGGTTAAAATAAGGTATCATTTTTCTACGATTTTTATGATGAATCTACTTTTAAAATCAATGTGCTGTTGAATCGCTGTATATGAGAGAAGTATATAGTCTAGGCGTATTATATTTTGAACGCCCAAAAAAGAGTGGTTCATGAGCATGAAATTATGACATTGATTCAAGATGACAGGTACTGAAATATGGTCATTTTATCGTCTCAAAGAAATACAGCAATTGCGACTACTAAGGAATTAATCTTAGTTTAAAGAAGTCATAGAAACGTATCAAAGACACGATCCTCAATTTCACTTGAGCCAATCGCACTCTCTTTCGCGTGGTACGATAAATGAGAAGAGTAAATGGCGTGTTCAGAACATGAGTCAAACTCTCAAGAAGTGATTTCATTTCATTTTGTAAATCGACAAGGCCAAAATACTCATAGAATAAATATAACCTCTTTGATTTTTGACCCATCTTTTGGTTACACCCTTTCACATCTTTCGAGGTAGATGGTCAGAAAATTACAAACCTAATCCATCCATGGGCGTTTGCAAGGGGGTACTGAGAATCCGGTAGAATCTTGAAATTTGCATATTCAGTATTTTTTGCACAATTTTGGGAATTTTCTATGATCTGAGAAAATTAGCTACACGCCGCTATTCAAAAAGTCTATATGGCAGGTACACTTTTAGTTGTCTCTCGCCGATGATCGACCCCTGGGAAAACAGTCTTGTGGGCGCCCACGGCCTCATCACAGGCACGCGGGTATCATACAGAAGATTTAAGGAAGAACAAACCTTAGAATTTAGAAAGGACTGGTCACTTACATTATCATACTCCGCACTGGTCATGATGAAATTCTGGAAAAAAATCAAATTTTGATCAACTAAAAATCAAAGACACCAAAGATAGTCAATAAGAAAACAAAAAACACTTGCAAAAATGGATCAGAATGTATTCAGTTCGCAATTTAGTATGTATGACCTACACATTAATGGAAAGTTTCGTAAATATTAAATACATCACGGGTGCAAAATGGAATATAGGAGTTTATACATATAAACATGACTCAACATACACACAGCTCAATTAATATGGGATTTGAAGAATTTCAAAACATCTAAATGTTTTCGCGGTTTGTCTTCAAATGAAAAATATCCAGATTTTTCAAAAATGCCTTAGCAACCAGTCTCTATAGGTAATATACTGGAGACCATAACTACAGCCCCGTAAACAATTTTCGTTTTTTCTTTAGTTGGTCTAAATGTCATTGAATTAATTAGAATAAAATCCATATTTATTATTTTTGTTAGTTTTACCATCCCTGTATGTTATATTAAGTTACAATTTAACCAATCGAAAGAAAGCCCAAAGTTTGTATCAATAGATGCTTATTCAGTTAAATATGAAACTGATTATTTAACTCGTAGCTTTAGACATGAAAAACTAATACTACATCGACTGATCTAGCACACGGCATCCGCCGTGAAGCAAGAGGAACTTTTCTATTGTTTGATAATCTCGGCCATATTGTAGGGAGGATCTCGCGAAAGCCACTTCGCCAGTCGGCATTATTATGCAAATTCACATTCTTACATTTGCTTCGTGTTGTTCTTACCAAGAAAGTACTGTAGTGGCTGTGGTAGAAGGGAAACATGGTCGTCGTTACTAAAGCTTACAGAAAACAATTTTTTATAGTTATGCTGCGACAATCAAAATTTCGCTATTTTTAGCATAGTAAACGAGGCTAAAAATTGCTTTAAAATAAAATAATTTAGAAATACTCTTCGGCAATCTGGTAGGGAAGGTTTTAGTTTTGGTTTAGATTCTTGGCAAATTGCCCATTTTTGTGGTTTGACAGGACTTAAATTGACGATAACTCGAAAACTGTCAACTTTGGGGGGACGATTAAGAATCTAATTTTATTGAGAAAAAACCTGAAAAAAAAAACCCGCCGCGAAAGGGGAAACCTTTTTATTTGTTTAAATACATTGTACAACAAATTTCCTTCCCCAACAACATCGTCTGCTCAAAAATGATGACAGAATTGTAGCTGACAAACAATATCTTTTCAAACGGATCACAGAAAATTATTTTTTTACTCCCTGTCAATTTTGGGTTTCACGGATCATTCTGAACAAAAAGGGTTCGAAATAACCTCTCTCCAAAGTTGACATTCTCCAAGTTATAAATGATTCAGTGTCTGAAAAAGAGACCGCGTGATGCCATCATGCAATTTATTTTAAACCGCGTAAAGCCAGAAAATCACAGGATCACCTCGGCGTGGTACAGGACCGTTCAGGTTAATGAAGAAAAGAAAAAATAAATGAACTGTCACCAGGGAGACAGATACATGACATATATTGTCATTAATTGTCAAAGGCCTCGGTGGTGGCTAAAACGTTTTACAACAAACAGAAATTAGAACATGTAGTTTGAATTAGCGGTTAGACAGTGGAGGTCCTGTGGACGTTCTTGCTTCAGTTCTATCAATTTTGGTTCCAGTATACTGGTTTATCCATTTTGAAAATATAGTAATCGTGATAACAGATTCGTAATAAATGAACTGAAAAAACTCCAGGATATGAATATCAGATCACATGACTTGGTTTTCGATTTACAAGTAAGTCAAATCGTGTGGAGAGTAGCAGCAGTGTACATTCCTAGGTACAGTATTGAAACAAACGGCTCATTTTATCGAAATCATAGAGGAGCACTTTTTTTTTCATTTAAGCATTATTAGGCTTTCGAAAAAAATATTTTTATACTGGGTGTAGAAATGTCAATAATATTGCCTTTAGGGTGTCATTCTGAATAGGTTAGTTGTTTTCCACCATTAAGTAAGGCTCCAACTGGTTACTACTCATAAGCAGTCGAAACTTCGTTGAATTTTACACTGTGGTTCAAAAGATACAAAAAACTGATTCCGAATACCGAATAGGTTCCATCGAAACACATTTTTTTCCTATGCCAAAACTATGCCACTCATTTTTTTGTAGCTTTAGTATGCTCAAGACGTAGAACAAAAATAACTCCGGACCTAAAATTCTTACATGACCTGCAGGTGCTTGACCCTTCATGCCCTGCAATGCGGATACAGTTCATGACTGTAATTTAAATAGAGGATACTTTGAAAAAAGGTACCTACAACGGGAGATTTCAAATAACTCTGGTTAAGTGATTTTTTACTTCCTACGCTGCTGGCGAGGAAGTATTTCCGTCGCTCTGTATGCCAGTCTGCCGATATATCTGTTTGTCTGTCGGTCTCTCCGCTAATTTTGTAACTTGAGAAGAACCGCTCGAATTTTCATGAATTTTTCACATAAGATTACCTACTGCTATGCCAAGGAAGAAACAGCGTTATGGTTGCAGTTTTTAAAAATTGGTCTAGTGGTGGCGGAGGTAGGGGCAAAAACACGAAAAAAATAAAAAATTCTTAAATTTGTTTTTTTGACGTTTCTGATCAATCCAACTGGCCTGCGGTGGTGTCGTCACTGACACCGCTACAGGAGAAATATTTATATACTCGTATTTTACCAATATTATGAGTACGTACCCCTTTAGCGTTCTGCGATACTTTTGTAACTGATGACATAACTGTCTTTATATCTACACATATATTTTTCTGAACTTTATGATCCTTAAATGTACCACCCATTTCGTCTAACCTTTAATTTTTATTACTCCATCTATAATGGTTCTCTGAATATTTCGTCAAGTAGATTCGATTTCGTCTATTAAAACGATTTCACTCATTCCTTATCTTTGAAACCTCCAACGAATGCATAGGAAGCATAAAATCAATCTGCTTGAAGCCATTTTTTCAATACATTTCATTCTGTTACTTGATTGGTCAGAAGTTTTGTAGCCAGCCCTCACTCTATGAAGAAAAACAGTAAGACGTCAATGTACTTTGTCTAATCAAAACTTGAAATCGAGTAAGGCCCCTTTGCCGGCATCTATGGTTGCCGCGGTGGCAGCGTCGGTTTTAAGCAGAGCGAGGGTGACTATGAAGGATGTAAACAAAACGAAAGAGGATATTCACCTTCGGAAACTAATTAGTCTTCGTCTGAGCGATGGCAAATGCTAAGTGTAGTTATGATTTATGGAAAAGTTGCGCCCAATCGTTATCATATCAATCGTGAAAACAGAATTTACAAATATTTGAATGTATCAGTGTAAAATCTTTGTATATATTCGTTTTGATAACCATAAAGTCTCAATGTGTAACTTACAAACAACAATCGAAAGCTGGGATAGTTCAGCTGGTGAGAACTGTAGGTATAGTCGCATCAACCTTAAGAGACGTTCAACTTGCAATGTGGATCCGTGGACAAAGGTTATTTTGCTGAACTGGATCAAGTAGTGGGGCATCTTAACTGCTCATTTGCTTGAGGCTAGCAGTGCTAACACAGTGTATTTTTATCTCGGTGTAATATAAGTATAGTTCAAAATGATAACATTTTTTGCCATTATATTGGTAAATCGTTCAACAAATTGTAGCACGCTGCGCTCTTATGCAAACTTCCATCATATGGCCTTCCACAGAAGCTTTGCAGATGGGTGTCTCACTTCCTGTCTGGCCCCAAGAAGTCCGTCGTAATTGAGGGGTTCTCCTCTTCATACCACAACGTCAACGCGGGTGTTCTCGAGGGATCGGTCTTAGTTCCGATACTGTTCCTCTTATATATCAACGACCTTCTTTCCTGTACAATCAACCCAATGCACAGCTTTGCTGATTGACAGCACTCCATATGCAGGAATTCAGAGCGACAAACCGATCTCTTTCAGTAAGGTGGAAAAAAAAGACTAGTAGCGATTTCCTCTCTGACGAGAGACCTGGAGATTATCACTGCTTGGAGACGCAACAATCTTGTACAGTTTAATGCTTCCAGAACACAGTACTGTACCTTGACAAACAAAAAGCGTAATAATGCTCATCCCGTTTCGATGGATGGCCGAGTTCTGCCAAAGAGCCACTCATTTCGGCAGGTCGTAGTCCAAATCACCGAGGACTTAATCTCACACGAACACATCTCGTGAATAACGGCAGCCGCTGAAAAAAAGCTGGGCTATTTGTTTAGGGCTAAGAAGTACTTTTCTCCGCATGACCTCCTCTCTCTACACAAGGCCCAGATCAGACCTAGTCTCGAGTATTGCTAGCACGTTTGGGGTTCTGCTGCCCCGACTACTTTATTTATGCTCGATGCTGTCCAGAAGACTGATCGATGACTCTTCTCTAACAGATAGTCTAGGGACCCTTTCGTACCGGTGGGCTGTCGGCGATCTAGCTCACTTCTGCCACTACACTAACGGGCTTTGCTCCTCAGAGCTTTCCTCCATGCTGCCGCCGCGCGATGTGTCCGCCAGACGGACCCGCCTGACTTCGGCCGCCCATCCTAACCGTGTCGAACTTCGTACATCTAGAACTGGCCGATACGACCACTCCTCTGTTCCGAGGATGTCGAGATTGTGGACCAATCTACAATAGGAGGCTTTTTCCAGTTCCACCAACCTTAGGCAGTTCAAAAATCGGATTAACAAAATTTCTTTGGGATCCTCATAGCAGCCGCGGTGTCCTGGCATTTAGACTTCTGTCTGAGCGGCTGCTTCGGTATGAAAAAATCAATTTTGCTCTCCAGTTTCTACTACAAAAAAAATACCCTGCAATATAAATATCCAGTATGTTACAAGGGGTATTACAATAGCTGGGGCATCATCGGAAGTGTAAATGGCAGGACCGGCCTAAGCTTACTTGGTGAGGATAATATATTAAGCTATGGTGTTACCAGTCTTCACACCTGTCCTTGCGAACCAAGAAGTATAATCACTAAGAGAAGGCGGACGTGGTCCTTTTCCCTGGGGAGTGATCAAAATTTTGATTGTCAAACAAGTTGTGAATGCATCCATCTTGGTAAAATAATATTTTCCGGGCTTTTTTATATTGTTAAATGTTCCATCACCAAGTTAACTTTGTCTTCAGAGATGGACGTTGGTGAGACTTTCGCGCCTACTCCCCAGAAAATGGGGGAGCGACTCTTCTATCAGTGTTCTTCAAAAGGCAAGACAAGCACGCTGGAATTCTTTCAGTAATTTTACTCCCTCATTTCAATAATTAGAGCCCCGACCAATGGCTAATTTGTGTGATTTAAAACATCGAAGATGGTGAGTCAAATTACAGATCAAATATCTCCATTAGGCGTATCAAGTCAGTGTTAATTTATACTACCTATGATGGCCGGCTGATTCATTCTTGTGGAACATACTGTATGGCATTTATTTGGTTAGTACTACTTTCATATCTATGATAAAAAACGAAGATTTCATAATAAAGAAATTCCGAAAAGGGTTAGATAAAAAATGCAATGCAATGTAATTCAATCCAGAACAATTGATTGCCGATCGACCGACGTTCTTGAGTTTTACATAATAACCCTGTCGATTAGGTTAAAAAATGTCGCCTATGACGTCCAATTTTTATCCCAATATGTTTAATTTGTAACTTACTCGTTAATGTGCGGACTAAAATATAGGGGAAAGCTGAAATAGCTTAGATAAGCTGCATGCCGCAATTAAATTATACTCATTTTTTTAAAATGATGGTAGTATTTATTTTATTAGTTTTTTTATTCCCCGTTCGTATTTGTTAGAGTTGTTTAAAAATAAAAAGTTGAAAGTTATGTTCATTTCTAATGTTCCTTTGAAAATGCAAAAATAAGAATAAGTTTGCAGTAAGTGATTCTAACGCAACGAAGAAATAATAGACGTTATTAAAAGGTAGTTTTAAAAATTGACATTTCTTTAAACCGTATTATGTTTATCACTGAAAGCAACTGGCTTTCATTTCTTGAAGATAAATGAGCTGCAATGTTGGTCGGGAATGCTGAGGAGTTTCAAGATGCACATCCATTGAGAGGAAGAGGATGGCGGGGAGGAGAAATGAAATCATTCCGCTGGGTTCCTTCATACATTATCAGATAAAAGTCCTCGCAGATCTTTTTGCGTCGCTCCGCCTCAGCTGGCATGCAAGATCAAAACCCTTATTTTTCATCTCATTTCTTGTTAGTCCGGGTATGCTTCGCTACGCCACTGTTTGAACATCCACCGCATAATCGTGCTCTTAATCGTTCCCCACTTTCTTCTCTGTTACTCTTTATTTATTCAAAAGCTTCTCATTATCACTCAGATTATGATACCGAAATAGTCTAAACAATTTGCTGCTCCTCCTTTTCCCGTCGTCTAATCTTGAACCGTGTTTGCGGAGAATAATCGTTTTACTTCCACTCCTTCAGTTTTATATTATACTTTGCAATTAGTTTAGAAAGTTTAATTAAACTAATGATCATTTCTAATACCTACTATGCTTAGTATAATTTTACTTAAGCCCATGCTTAAACAACAATTGCATACATGCGTATATTTATTTATTATTATGTACCCATGTGGAATTAAAAACAGGAGAATGAGTGAAAAACTAAACAAGCAATTGCATTTAAAAAACTACGGAAATAGATAATAATGATAAAAGGTATTTATTGGAATTCAAATGTACATTACATCTTATTCCTTAAAGACTAATTCATCAATCTGTACCTTCAAGGAAGGGTATATAGTTTGATGGAGACAGAACAAGACAGCTTGAGATTACGTTTATCAGGATTTAACTTTTTAGAGTATCTCAAAATTTCTTCAAGATCCGTATTAATTTTACGTACTGTGTGATGTGTAGATCTGGGACTAAAATACAGTTGTTTATCAGCGGCTTAAGTTACCAGAGAAGAGTGAGATATAACCGTATGAATATCACCTGTATACATTAAAAATAATATTGGCCCATGTACTGAGCCTTGAGGAACACCAGATGTAACGAGGCAAGCATTGGAGAATTGATTTTCCAATTTTATCACTTGCTGACGTCCAGATAGATGTGTTTCAAAGAAATTTAATGATGCATTATTGAAGTCATAGTAAGATTATGAGGTTGTTTCCTAGTTTTAATATTCAATATATGTTTATTAGTTAAGGGCGATTAGAACAATTTAGCCTCTTTTTAAAATATCCGCAACATGCTCCTTGAAACGTAAAGAATCGTCAAATATTACTTCCTAAATTATTTGCTTTATCCACCACTGGAAGGGCTAATCCATCAACTTGTATATTCAAAGAAGGGTAGATAGCTGGATGAAGACAGAACAAGGCAGCATGAGATGACAATCATTAGGATTTAATTCAAGGTTATTGTTCTTAGGATCTTGAAGAAAATGTGAGATGCTACATTTTCTTCAAGATCCGTAGAATTTCACGTACTCTCTTGATGTGTAAATTTAGGGCCAAGAGATACAGTTGAGTATCATCGGCGAAAGTTCTCAGAGAAGAGAGAGATATAACCGTAAGAATATCAGCTGTTCACAATAAAAACAATATTGGCCCAAGTACTGAGCCTTTAGGACATCAGATGTAACGATGCAAAGATTAGAGTACTGATTTTCCAAGTACACCACTGGCTGACCTCCAGAAAAATATGTTTCAAAGAAATTTAATGCTGCACTATCGAAGTCACAGTAAGATTATTTAGAAAATGCTCGTAAAGGCGAATGGGTTCTCAACTCTTCAGTGTGTCCGTTCAACTTCAAGTACTTATGAAACCTCTTTACACATTTTGGTATTCGGAAGCACAGTGTACCAAACATACCCTTCGTGTAGCAAGAACAAATGTTGATGCTTTTCCTGGTTTGGGTAGTACTCCAAATCTTGCATTTGCTCTTTGTAATATCAGCACGAAGAGTTTTTGCGCAACGATTTACTTGACTACTTCAATTCAATCAACAACAACGCTTACATTGTTGAAACCCACAAGAAATACCTACTGAAAAACACGTATCAACAAACGCTTAGCGTGTCTAACAACAAAATTTATTCAAACGAATTCTCGAATATGTGGTGTTTCAAACCGGTAGTAATAGGAACGTGCCTTAATAAATCATACCGCTGATGTATTTATGGTAAATGAAGTAATTCAGCAACTTTGTTTAGTATGTAAAAAACAAACCAGCCGTAAAATGGTGCAGCTTGTACAGGCTGAAGTTTATAATTTATATATTTTTACGTTCCGGGATAATAACTTCACGTGCCTGGTACCTATCATAAACATCGTTCAATATTAGATTTGAATTGGTGAGTGTGAAACCCGTGGTTAGATTTAGAGGCTGTAAAGTTTTGGTATTATGTCTTACAAAACAACGAATCGGCTGAGCAAGCATTCAGACATTTACACAGTGGAATATAATTGATTGGTATGGTTCTAGCGGCCTTCTCATTCCTGCTCAAAACTATAATCGATGGAAGTATTATAGCTATAATTCTTGTGTCATTCAGAAGTACAGGAAAGGAAAGGAAACCAATCGATTCATTTGTCTTTCATACATGTCATGTATTCCTTAGTAGTTGGTTAGCAATTACCACCCACGAATAGGCAATACATAATATCTTTTCTGTGGGTACTTTATTTATTCATTACTTGCTCATATAATAATGAAAAAGTGCCGAATAAATTATTATTATTATTATTTAGAACGCCTGGAATGGGCCGGTCCTAACGCAATCCTGATGTTTTTTGGTTGTATGATAATGGCTCGATAATATTTTTGGGGAGCGTCAGCTAAAAAAAACCTAGGATATTTGAGTTCCACGAACTGCACCATTTTCAAGGAAAAATATTTTTTTTAGTGATCAAGATTTTCAAAAATGCATCCTTGCGCTAATATTAGGGAAAGACATTAATAGGATCAAGTAGTAGTTTAACGATTGTGCATGCCATTAAAATAATGTAAAATTATCGATTTCATGGTTAGACGCAGCGTTAAGCGTCGCATGTCGCTCGGTGACAACAACTGACATCATTTTTAATAATTTATTTACACTATAACTTGTACCCAACTGGCGCAAGACGCCAGAACTTTGAAAATGAAAATCACATGGAAAGTTGAGAATCAAAATCAAATAACCAAAACCATCCAAAACACAACCATCAACTTAAAAAGTAAGGTTGGCAGTATTAATACCTGTTCAGGAATGCCAAAGTTGTCAACAACGTCTAATAAGGACTTCGCTGTGCGAGTTTTATTCCTCCCTAATCTGAGGCAGTCACTATTTTTATTAATGGCGGCCGTAATAGTTACACAACCTGCGCATGTGTATATGTCAACAGAGTGAAAATACTGCCTGCCACAATAGTGTCTGACCGTATAAGCTCTTCAATAATTCCCTATTGTAGAGCGTTGTTGAGAGGTTATTTAAAAGAAATAGATTACATGAAGCGCCCCTTAGTGATCTGAACCTCCGTAGGGGAGCCTCGGATGACATTTTTGAAAGGACACCCTGTATGAACGAAAGCGTATAAATTTGTATTTTTTACTTGCATCTTCATGCAACTTGTCTAGTCTCTAGTATTATACTTCGTTGTCGGCGTCTGTTGAAATAATCATTAAAATTCTTGAAAAAATAATATGAAAAACGGCATCAAGTAGGTTGACTCTGCACTTACCACGCAACGCTGCCCTAAGCTCATAAAGGATTATATTCTGCCCCTCTAGCAAAAAAAGGCAACAACGAACACGTATAACAAAAACAAAAAAATGTAACGGATCAAGTCAGCTAAACCCGCCCATATAATCAGTCCTTGGTCGCGAACCATTTAATATTGCTGCGATCTAAAAAGTTTTTCCGAAAGTATCCTCCATCTGACAAATATACTGGAAAACATATGATGTATAACATGCAAAATGTTTCAAATTCGAGCCTCACCATGGGGATCTCGGAAACGGTAAGACACTAACAAAAAGCCGCTTAGAACGTTTCGAAATTCAAAGTACTTCCGGAGACGGAATTTTTCCAAAATCGTTTTAATTTTTTCCTGACTTCATTTGTAATGGATTTCAAAATAAATTACACATTAACAATGCCACTTGTTCTCCTCTATAAGATGGTAGACTTTCGACTCTTGCTCTCCAACATCAACTCTAATTTTCTCATGGACGCCATATTGTATTTTTGCACATGTGAATAGAGTTTTTAAATCTAATTCCAAAAATAAGTCATACCCTGACACTGCCAGACCTTGGTCATTTCATAATATAGAATTTCCTATGTAGACTTTGTAATTATCAACTAGACATTGGCAGATTTATCGCCAAATCATTTTTATTTTTTTCTGACTATATTCGAGATGAGATTTCAAAATGCATGTTATTATTGCCACTTTTTCTCCACTACAAGATGGCGTGATCAAATTTTCAATTCAAAGTATCCGCGTTCAACTTTCATCACCAACTTTGTTTTTTCATATGGACGCTATATTGGAATTTTGTACTTTTAAATGGATTTTTGGGACATAAATTCAGTGATTTATTTCCTTAGTTGGCCATTAATTTGATGTGATGTGCGAACGAAAATTATAAGGAAATAAAAAGGTATAATCAATTTTTGGCACAGGCAGCAGAACGAAATATATAGAGAAGAGTCAGTCTTTGCCTACAAAATAACGGAGAACGTTATGAACATTTGCTACGATTTACTGCTTATGTGTGATTATTGTTATTACCTTCCACAAAATTTGCGTTTTGTGTTCAGGCTACACCATACCTTTTTATGTCCTTATAATATTCACTCCAACAACAAATTTATGACCAATTAGGGAAAAACATCTTTGAATTTAGGATCGAAAAATTCACTTGAAGGTACAAAATTCCAATATAGCGTCCAAATGAAAAAACAAAGTTGGAGAAGGAAATTGAAAGAAGGAACCCCGAAATGAAAACGCCATCTTGTTGAGATGGACCAATTTTCAAAATCTACATGTCATATAACATTCAATTAACATAGTATCTTAATTTCTATTCTTTTCGCGATTACAAAACTTTCTTGCTAGTTTGTGGGAAGTGGAAGATTAGTATTTTTAAATCTGGTTTCAGTTTTACCTGAATCTGAGTAAAATATTTTCGTTTTGCTCGCGCATAAAATTGTTCGAATTTAACAAGAAATGGATCTTCCTATTATTTTTATTTTTGCTTTCCCTCCACTTCGTCACTACATCTCCGCATTACCGCTCATTTTTCGCCGATTTAGCTCTCTATTAACCCTGCGCGAGCGATGCGCGGTGCACGGCGGCAAGCGGCAAGTAAAAGCATTTGCAATTTTCTCACGTAATTTTTTCGCTCTCTTTGCCTTCATTATGGCGATGGAGTGGCAGACGTAATTCGCTCTTCTCCAGGGGCGCTGCTGTCGTTTGATGTGACGTCATTCGATTAACCGTTGTCTCTTTGTTGCAGGTGAGTCTTCAGGCAATCTAGGGGAATGCGGTACTTATTACCATCAATTTTACAAGACCGAATGGGATGTATACCTTGCAGCGGAAAAGGTGAGTAAGTCAGGGGTTGTGAAAGGTTGTGAGACTATGTAGGTATACTGGTACACAAGATAAATATTATTTTAATGCAATCTGTCACTGGGTTGTATCGATTAGGCAGCAAAGTAAGATAAGAGAAATGTAGAATAGTGGGCGAGACTGTCTGCAGAGTAGGATGAGGGTTCTTCCAGATTCTAACGCTGCCATATGCACGTAATTCAAGCAACAAAGAACTATGAAACAGTTGCATTTTTGACCGACCACTGGTTGGTCAACGCATATCAACAAAAATTATGTACGCCAACTAGATCAACAAATAAGAAGACGCTTGAGTATTATAATAAATAGTTTTACTGATTAAAGTGTATTTATAAGTGATAATAAGTTTTATTTTCGTGAACATCATAACTTACAGGTGGCGCCTGACGCTGCATCATTTCTAATTTCGTTTTATACTCTTGTTGCAAAATACTTGTTTGGTACTGCTGTGATAGCACCTGACATTGCAGTTCTTTTGTAGTTAACCCTTTAGTTTCCTCAGTTTCGTATTTCTCTGTTGCTAATTTTCTGTTTGGTGGCAATGTCTTCTGAATTGCTGGCGCTGTAATACTAACTGTTTGCTCACTGCGCTCGGTATATAGTTCACTTCGTTCTTCTTGAACACTACCAACCTGAATGGCACCTCGTAATTTTCCCAATGGTAGGGTTACCTTCCATAGCTTTCAGCAACTTTCTTTCCCAATCTAACAATTTAATTGCTTTATTACCAGTTTTTTTTTAGATCTGTTTTTTCTTCAATCTTGATTTCATGTTGTTAATCTTTTTTAATAAGCCTTTAGTATCTAATGGTTTACCGAATGTTGATTCGTATTTTTTCAACATCTTCAAGGCATCGACCTTTCTCATTTTTATTTTTGGAACTTGTGACTTTTTCAAAATAACTGGAGGAATGGCAATTTCATCTGCGATGAACTGCAGGTCGCTGCCATTATTTCCTATAGTTTCCTCATCACTTGAGGATGACATGCTTATTAATTTTATAAAAAACTGTATCCAGTAAAAATACGGAACGGCCTATGTAAGCTCTGGAGTACAACTGTCAGTGATGCTGAGTGAACGAACTCCCACGTCAACCACAAGCTGGAACAAGTCAGGACATGTCGCTGAAGATACAAATACCACTCAACCTTTTACTTCTTCTTGGAGGATATCCTCGCGAGTATAAGGTAATCAGTATGAATATGAAAACAAGGATATGCTTACACTTCTACCTTTTTCAGCGAAGCAAGACCTTACGCTTTTATCTTACGCTTCCGAGGATATGCTTCTTTTTTATGAATGCGGCTCAAATGCCAAGCAGATTGATTTTGTACTTTCCACACAATTCTGGACAAAAGGACCTTAAGTCAACTTTTGCACATCTTTATTATTTGATGCCTATGAAAATCTTTGTATCTTGAAACAAGATCGTGGAGTTGAATAAATATCAGTGAAAAACGGTATTGTTCATTCAAAAAATTGAAATAATGGACTTTTAGTATGAACTTCCGTACGTTCTGGCATCTTTACTATTCGCCGGTCATGGAAGCCTTTGCAGTTGCTGATAGAATATAATTGAATTGCTGAATGATTTTGTAAATAATTAGTACTAACTTTACATAGTGCGCAGGTAAAGGATATCTCGTTATTCCTGTATACCTGGTGCTGATTAGTCACAATCGTAAATTGTATGTGACATAACTTTATGTGTGATGTTGTTCCTAGCAGGTGTGTAATACTGGATCACGCATGTCTGAATAATAAAACGTCTTCCATTGATATCAATGATACACCATTTACAATCTCTACACCCTTTTCAACCTCTGCAAAAAAATTTTTTTGATAATTATCAGGAGCCACTAGAACACCAGCGCACGAAGTTTAAGCGATTCAATTTTTGTTCGTATTTTGCCTCAAGCTGCACCGCCACTGGACCGATAGCAATAACCTTAACGAGGCCAAGGATTAGCAGGCATACAGACAGACCGAATGAAATGGGTGACAAAAATGATCTCATTTCGCATTATAATACTTTCTCGTCAGTGGCCTGAGAAATGAAAAATTGCCTTATATCTGAAACTGAAGTATCATGTCGAATCAAGTGCAATATTGGTTTCTAAGAAACAAATGTGGATATTCGGTCATCTCAGGATGACGAAATTTTGACAAGAAGCTAGATAAAAATAGTGAAAACAGTGTAACGCAGAATAATGTTCAAAAGTTACGGCTTTTTTGCTGTTTTTACCGGTTTTTCCACCCTTATCGAGGTACTTAGGGGTAGGTCTGGACTACCAAACTTAGTTTTTTATCCAAATCAATTTATGCGAAATAATCCCGGAAATAAGGGACAACTTCAAATTCTGAAAATGAGTCGAAATGCAAAGTCATTAGAGTGTGATTTCAACCCCTAAACAGAAGTAATTTTTTAATATCTCCAAAAAACAAAAAGTAAATCCTCTTTTGATTTTTCATAAAAGTTAATTTGAGGTATGGGGAACCTGCTTAGGTTTATTCTCAACGTCGGAATCTAATGCGCAAAAACAGACGAAAAACAGCTTTTTTGTGGTCACCCTTTCGTCGGTCGTCGTAAAATATTTTCGTATGTCAAAGACTGTCAGGTTCTCCTTTGTAAATGATATCCCTTTACGAAAACGCCTCTGCGTTACCAAGAAGAGCACTTCGACTAATCCGAAGTGCATTACTTATGCTGAAGGCAATTAATTTGTCCAAAGATTAGCCATGCATCTCGCCAGTTACCGCCGGTACCTCTCAGGCAGCAGTGACTTCTTTTAATTTAGTTTAATTAACGTTACCAAAGTCCGTCGAAACCGACGTGCCGTGGTGGCTGTGAGAAGGAGACGGGTAGTGGGAAAGGAAGTTCGGGGGTGGAGGCGGACGGTAAGGGCTAAGATGCTCCAGTCTGCTGATTGGTGATGGTCTCATGACTGCGTTTTAGTTTCTAGATGATGCTTCGTAGGGGTTAGCCTTCTATTTTGTATTCCCACATAGCTGCCTAGGCAGAAACCTAGATAGATACTTTGTTAGCCAAAATATTGTAATGTGTTTTGCAGGCACTAAATTATACCAGGAGATAAGATTGTTGATATATAATATAAACGATGCTGGGGCCAACACCGATCCCTGGGGACCACCCGCGTTGACATTGTAGGGTAAAGAGGAGAACCCGTTAACTATGACAGATATTCCACTGCCGAGGAGCTTAAATAAATAAGATCACCAGGAACAGTTGCATTCCTTCTACAAGTGAAATAAACGCTAAAACGGTCATCAAGTATCATCTTTCTGAGATACGCTCTACTGGTAGTACTGACTTCAAACAATACTGTTATTACAAACATCAATATATAAATAAAGAATCTGCTAGATAAACTTCAATGGATGATTCGTTGAGCAATTTTTAGGCGACAACTTTTTATAAGCAATGTCAGATGTTTTTATCCAAGTCACGGGATCGAAATGTTTGTCTTGAAATATTGATTTTTTTCTTAGAAACCCGAAACAATGGAAAATAAAATTGAATATGTAAAATGCCTGAATTGAATAGTTTAAAATCCGGGCGATATAAATGACCGTGACTATTTGTGGTTTTAATAATGTGATTTCCATAGTTGAGTTCAGTTCTTCCGACGATATCCGCTGACCTAAAACGTATTTTACTAAAGCCGGTTCAAGAGTTATTAATTATGGTTTTTTCGAAAGGTATTTTTCGGAAAGATACTCATACTTTGTATCTTAAAATCGATCCAATACCGGGCCTACTTTTTATGAACTATTGTGCATGGCTTCATCCTTCAAAATTTAGCAAGGTACTTTTTAACAGCCTGTAAAAGCAACTTTAGTCACTTCTTAAAATAAAAAGATATATATTGTATTTGTACATTCTATTCGGTTAGGCGGTTCTTGCTACTCGTTCAGACTGCAAAGATATTCGTCATATCATTAAACCATAAAATGTACCGAAAGCAGACGAACGAACAACTGTATGGATATCAAACGCATCTTTACGTGCCCCCATCAAAGGGCAAAGTCACCCTAGGAACGCTACAAATGCATCACACATCTCCTGTTCTCTCTTCCTAATCTTTTCGTTTATCGCCGGCGATTGGCTAAATTTAAGGCAAATATTGGTCCCGGTTCGTCTACAAAAGGGAGATACACTCAATTACGAGAAAGCAACAAGACCATCACGAATCCTCCAAGGTCTAATAGAAAGTTGGATAAATCACCGATAACAGTGCACTGGTTCATGCGAGCTCCTTAATCATTTACTTGCTTTTCTTTATCCGGGGGTTGACAATAGCAATTTCAGTAGTTGAGTGTAAGCGTTCATAGAAGTTTTCCATCTATATCGATATATTGTACAATGATTACCGAGTTTTCCATCTATATCGATATATTGTACAATGATTACCGCTCATACTAAGACTTCACAAGCAATCATTATAAAAAATGTTGGAACACATGGAAGTGGTTGATTTCTCAGGTATATGTAGAGCACACGAAGCAATTTGACAGTCTACTTTGTGCGTTACAGAGACGAAACAATTTATCGGTAGTAGTATGTTCAGCAAGGAAGACGACAGCCTGGGACGCTTTCAATTTTACTTTCGTAGCTCTTGGCTGAAGAGCGAAATGTGTACCTGCCAGAGTAGTGGACTGTTCACACGGTCACGATCAACGATTCAGTCCATTCATTTAAGCGAACCAGGGTTATCCACGAAGGGCGTTTAGACGTATACTTTAACTGTCTACTTTTCGATGTGAACAATGCGTAGAAAACGATACGTATGCAATGAATGTAAAGGCTTAAATAGTGTATATCATTACATAAGTCAGGTAAGGTTTACCCACAAATGTCAAAACATTGGTGAACTGGCAATGGTTGAGCGTGAAAAAATAAGGAAATTGTTCATTTTGTTCTAAGATACAAGAAAATATTCCGTCAACTGTAAGAAAACTTTGTCTAATTCAACTACATGTCACTTGAAATCCCACTGACGAATAAAATGTTGTCATATCGTAATATGCAGCTAACGACCTGCTATTTTGCCAATTTCTACTTGCCTAATATAAGCACAAATCAAATTAAAAAGTAGTATTAAGAAAGCATGTATATGACCTGTTACGACTGACGGCTAATGACCCTGCCAATCTAAATATTGACGATGCGCACAACGCTGAATGAGATCAGTCCAATGACTGGGTTTTGATTCCAGAATGTATTTTAGAGGTGAAAACTATCTGTGTATATAGAAATCTAAACTGGGGTTGTTTACGTTTTACATTCATGACGACACTAACAGAGATATGCTGACATGCTCATAACCTGAAAGAATTTCCGTTGCAATGGCTATAGTACATAATTATAATAAGATCTGACAGATACTAGGGTAATCTATGAGACAGTAGCAGAAGACAGATCTGAATTTAGAAATCTACTTTGTAAAGTAAAGTGTTTGGTTCTGCTTAAGTCTCATAGATAGAGCTAGGATCTTCACTCCATTTTTGCCTCTCTAATACCCATTTTAATTGGGTATATACCAGCGCGGCATCTCTTTGAATTGACAAAGTCAGTGCGCGGGTATCCAGCCATATTGAAAGCATGGGCGTGCGATGTATTTTGCTGTTCTCTTCCTTTTCGGTACCCGCGCATAGTACCCTTCAAATCCCTTTTTGGATGCCGGTATATGGTTGGCTATCATCAGGTATAATACGTTAATCAATGGTTGTACTTATGTTTTAAGATGCTAAAATTGGAGGAAAGAATTAACATTTTTAAGCAATTAAATAGTGTAGTTGAATAGGAAAGGACAAAGCCGCATCGAGAGGATCCTCCTGATTAGTGGAGTGTAAAGAAGCCAGACAACGCACGAGAGAAAAAAATCAGCGAGGAACTTATGTAAATTATAGGTGCTATTTACATATTAAACAAATTTCCAAAGGTTTTCTGGCCCAGAAAGGGGGAGCGAAAATGCTCCAGGGATGGAGTATTTCCGGGCCGTTATGACCCAAACGTCCCTGTTGGCTTTTATTTCTCTTTTTGGGAAGGAAAAAGAGCTGGACTGGAAAGTTCAAGGCGTCATTATTTAACGATGGCTGTATTACAATGGTAATGAGCGGTTTCGAAAGCGCGGCATAGCGATCCTTCAGAAAAAAAGGATCTGCTACATTCTTGCTGTCCTCTACGACGTAGGGATCACTAATTGAGGCTGGATTCTTTATTGGACAATGCGGAGAGCGAAAGCCTACGGGGGCACAAGATAGGGAGAACGAAACATGTTGAAATCACTAAACAATTACACCAAAATAAGTGCTCTACATGAAATCATACATACTTTATTGTCCAAGAATACATTATTATATTCAACAAAAGTAAAAATATATATCAGAGTACGTCATCAAAGTACTCCTACAGGCTATATTAGCCTTTTGTAGAAGCAGTTCGTTCACAACTTTCTTGAAAACCTTCAAATCATTGAGTACTTTAGCAGCTGCGGGTAAACGATTAAACATCTTAATTTTATCATAAATTATGAAGTGTTTGCTTGAGTTTCTAGTTGTTGATTGGCATATTTCTTTTAACGAAACATACCAACTTTGACAATATCCTGAAACGACCCCTAAATAAGATACGATGAAGACCTCAACTACTGACATTGTGGTAGAGAAATAGTAACAGTACTTCGTGTCTTCAAAGATAAACATAAACAGTATTTGGTTATTGTGGACTGTTAAGGCAAGTAAGTTGAAGAGGAAAACAATTTCATGTTTATACTTCATGAAATCATTGTACGATTTTATAGAAATTATTATTATTTATTTATTTACAATTTCCCATTACATACAATAAAATATTACGTTTATGTGACAGATTACAATAAGTTTATATAAATTATTCAACTAAAGATTCATGTGATACCCAATCTACTTGTTTAAAACCTAACAAACCAAAGTTAAATAGACACATTTTTAATGTGCTTTTTGATTTTCCTAATATGTATTGGCGTTGAAAACATCTATGTTGTAGTTTACAGCGGCGTTGCGAGATCTGAGAACTCTTGTAACTAGTTCATTCATACAATAATTGGTAGAATGATGTGAATTCGTAAACAACTCTGTATTGCGAGTTCGTCTTTTATTGACATTGGGATTTATTTGTGCAAGCACCTCTGGGCAATATAGGACACCATTTACTACTCTAAACAGAAAGTATAAATCAAACACTACCCTGCGGCGTTTCAAGGAGTCGATGTTTAACGTACTCATTCATTCTGAAGCATTCTGACTCCGACCCATTTTAACAGCTACCTGTTTTAAAGATTTACGCTGCACCGCTTCAATACAGTTAATGTCTCACCAACTAAATGTTTCGACCATACGAATGTATTGTACTCCAGAATACTCCGCACCAAAAAGCGGTATAAAATGCGAAAAACTTCTACAGAGAGATGGTTGGTGGGTCTAAAAATGTATCCCAATATTTTATACGATTTAGAAGTAATTTTTCTAAGGTGCGTTTTAAACGATAATTTTGTATCAAAAGTTATACCTAAATCCCTAACTGTATCAGTTCTCATGAGGTCAAGGTTTTCAACGTTATATTCATATGTGAGAGAATTTGAACTACAGCTGGTATTTATTCAAATTTATGTTGATCTTATTAGTACTACACCACAGAGTAAGATTTATGAGATCTCTTTATAAGATTTCCACATCGCGGATATTTCTCACCGTTCTGAATAATTTAAGATCATCTGTAAAGATCAAATAATTGCTATTTTATATAGCTTCTGAAACATCGTTAATAAATAAATTAAATAAAATTGGACCAATGTGGGAGCCTTGGGATACACCTGAAAAGACATTGATGGTATTAGATAATGAACCAGCACATCTGACACACTGTGTTCGTCCTGACAGGCAGCTTCTAAACCAGGATAGTTGACTGCTTGATATTCCCAAACTTTCCAATTTAGCCAAAAGCAGATCGTGATTTATTGCAGGCCCTGTGAAGCCGTTAGAGGTCAATGAGTTCGGGCACCAAATGAGTAGAAACTGGTGCAAGGTTCAAATCTTTAGGCGTACAAGGTATTTTCAAAACATGGTTAAAAAAATCAAGGGCAGTTTCTTTACACTATTGTAAGACTGTTTTACCTGAAGATTTTCGAAATATTGCAAAGTCTTGGAGATGTTAGCCCATAAAGAACACTAAAAAAAATTAGCTTTTATACTGGTAAATCAGAAATGATATTTTTGGGTGGCCTAATATTACACCTGATAAGAAATATAATTTTTTTGAATCCTATATTTCGTGGATTATGATACTGATTCCAATATAATGGCTTCGCCATTTCGAAAACATAGTAATTAGGATATCAGATTCATAACCAGCAACCCAAAGTAACTCTAGACATATATTTCTAAATTTTCAAGGAGTGGCTGCCATGTTCTTTTCTAAAACTGTTCATTTATCCTAAATTAAACAAAAAAAATATTGCCGTGTCCGACCACTTGACAGTTGACCTATATAGGGCGCTGTGACATCTAAAAAGTCAGCTTTGGCGAACCCCTGGCAGGTGGCGATCGTTCGATTTTGTCCCGAGTTTTTCAAAAGACCATTCCCACTCATTTGCTTTCCCTTTCGTCTATAGCCAAGACTAGACCAACGACCTATACTGCACTGATGAGTTGTTAATGAGCACTAAACAGCGCTATCTGCGATTATTCATGGTTATAGGTTATATTGGTTCATTTGTTTGACTGAATACCATGATTGAGGTCTCGACTAATTACTATGCTGTTAGAAATTCGTTGTAATATATACTGTTGTTCAAATTTTATTTAAGAAAATTGTATCTCGGATAGCGTCCATTTAGAACGTGAATTTCTGAAACGAAGAGGTGCTTGACCTCTTGAATTCTTGCCTCATATTTTGAAAACACCCTGGACATTGAGCTCTTGGATATCAAGATCACAAAAATCCAGTTGATATACAATAACTACCTTTTGGCACTAAGTCTGACATATTTGTTTTAGCTTAATATAATTGATGTGAGAAATGAGTACGGTGGCAAATTCGGTCGTAGCTTTCCCAAATCGTTGTTATGTTTGTTAATTATATTAGTGAATATCATTAACATAAAACCCCTGAAATGTTTGCCGTTAGCACTGCAACGTCTTCTGCTTCACTAATCAGCTATGCTCCCCTCATAGTGATCAACTTATTCCGATTATTCCGAATCTTGCTAAGCTCAGAGGGTGCAGGGATATGAAAAGAATATGCACGATTTGCTTATTCAGTCGTTTTATTGGATTTTTTACGTGACTGACATTGTACGGGATAACATTTGGCAGGTTTGTGAATGGAGGTTTGTCGCTGCTTAATGTTATTAGATCCATTGTATTCAAGACTGGTATCAGTAAATCTGGCCACAATGCGGGTTAATTATAATAGGGTTTAGATACGTTAGAGGACGAGAATCTGTATGCATGTTACCGGAAATATGTGGAAACTAGGACTTGCATTAGTGTCAATTTATGAATTGCCCAAAGCTATTTGATGCTTTCCACCGGGAATTATCAGCGGGCGACATAAAAGTAGAACTGGAAGCAAAGTAATAGTCATTCTCGAGATCAGGCATAGTGTCGCCTCACCAGGATGCCATGTCGACATCACCCAAACAAACCTACTAAGTACATGGTATCCACAAATTTTTGAGCCCGTCGCCACTAACCGCCATGTCAGGGAGTTGCCATATGGACCTTCCTTTACAGAGCGTATATAATAATTTCCTTAATAACACATACCCAAGCCTCAACGTAATCGAGATATTCAGTTCTGAAAAATAGGTCAGTCTGACCAGGCTATATGAGTCAATATTCAAGTCAGGCCCGCGTGGTGTGTAGGTTAACCTAGTTTATAAACAAACCGCATTTGAAAATCGATATTGACTGTATTCGAGTATTCAGATCGTCGCTTCTAGGACGTCCGCGACATTTCCATTAGAGCTGCGTAGGTTTGTTTATATCGTGCAAAAGCCGATTAAGTGGACACAGAAGAAGAATTAGACAGCCCCAAATATTGCAAATTTAAGGAGAAGTAAAATTTTTGAATCGAACAGCGACAACTTCAAGCAGTAGTACTGTACTATGAGAAGAACCCCCCATGCTAACCAAAAAGTATCATTTCGCAGGTATTTAACGTCGATACGAGACGTGAACACCTAATCAATATACCATCTCACAAGACAGTTCTTTCTGGGAGAAGCTTTTGCTTTACTATTGGTAGATATTATAATTAACTTGCTTATAATCTGAAATCATACAATCCACATAAATTCAAGGAATTAGTTTTGGATTACTTTATAAACAATTAAATTATTACAATTATCATCAACACAGATTATTATCAGTACACAAATCCTCACTATGCACCTATGCAAGGCCGTTTCCGGCTAGCTATAGTATACAACTTACAGCTTAAAAATCCAGTAATGCCATCTCTGAAGCAGATTTTACATCACGTCAGAGCCAAACATTGATAAGTGAAGCTTCTTGACATTTAGGCAACACGTACAACTACAAGACGAGCTCACAACATGTCCATCAGCTAGTGCTAAGTTGACATCTTGTAGAAAAACCTACATCATATCACAAAAAACCAATATAATATAAAAAAATCGACATAATGTCACTTTCAAGATGCGCAATACACGTGTCGCACGGGTATTAGGTATCAAAGTTTGGCTCTGATGTGATGTAAAATCTGCTTCAGGATGGCGTTATTGGAAGTCTAAGCTGTAAGTTGTATACTATGACTAAAAGGAAACGGCAGTGCATAGGTGCATAGTGAGGATTTGTGTGCTAATAATATGTGTTGCTGATAATTCCATTGGTTTCTTGTCTTAAATACACTCAGCTGAGATTCCTAGCTAGAAATTAGTTGCGCATTCACTTTTTGCAGAATTTCCAAAAAGAAGGGCAATAGTAAAGGGAAATCTCTGGTTGGTGAAGAAACAGATGAGAAAATATAACTTTGAAGATAACCTGTCTTCAGACAGGACAACATAAAAATAACCCGTCGGGCACAGCTAATAAATATACTTCATTCACAGCTCATTCAGTCATAATTGTCTCACATACCAAATATCACTGATTTTATACACATTTAGACGAATACACATAATCATCCAGATGCGATCTTGCTATTCAACCAACTTTCATTCTTTCACATCTCAGAGATAAACACTACAGACTACTCGGCTCCACAAAACATGAACTTGATTTCTACAACCAACAATGCGTGTAGATGAGTCATTCCCCCATAGATTGACGCTCACAGCTATCATAGCGAGCACACATTGAATCTATTTCCCCCCTAAAACCTGCTTAGTCTGCAAGATGACATTTTATTGTTCTGTTTTTTCTATTTTTTTTACGTTTTATAGGTTTGTTACATAATAGCCGTGGTGCTAAAGGAGAGTTGTAAGCATTTCATTGCATCCATATTTGAATCAACAGATTGCTTGAACTCAAGATAGATCAACACCAGGAACCTCTTGATGCCTTTAGGGACAAGAAGAGATTAGTTTCAACCTTTCAATCTGTTTAATTGTTGGCAGCTCCGTGAGCGATTGTCAAGACAAGTTATCCTACGAGTTCGGTCAGAAAATTATCAATTTCCCTCTACTTTAGCGCTGAGGATGCGGAGCAATCAGCAGAGGCGGCAACAGAAGAGTTTTATTGAAGGAACCTGAACGACTTTCTTATACATGTCTACACATCCTAGATTGTTCATTTTCTTACAGTATTTCGTTAATAATAATGATAGTTCCTTTCTTATTATAAGTATAGGATCGTATATAACTTGGGTTATCGAACCTTAATCAAAAGTCACTAAAATGAACTTCGTAATGCACAAAATAGATTTAAGCGATATTCTGAAAGGTTTTCTTTCTGTTTTTATTGCATTGTCACTATACTAACAAAAAAGACACTTAACAATGTATAATGACAATAGTTTTGTGCAGCTGACTGAAATTGGCTAATGACAAGTCGTCTCTAGAAAAACTAACCACGTTGAAACCTCAACAAATAAAAAAAATTCTCATGTTTTTTTTCTCCTAATTATTGGTCATCCAACTCAACTATTTTTCAAAATATGGCAGATTTTACCTCTTATGTGGTTAAGATTAAATACCCTCCCTGAACATTATCGAAATAAATTCTATGGTTTTTGGTGATACATTGACGAGGAGACATTACGCACGAAGTACTAACATGTACGTTCTTCGTGGAACTATACCATATATCAATTAAGGTGTTACGTCGACTTGAAAGATCCCCAAAAGACAAAAAATTATATTTTTGTACATCACATGCCTATGGATGGAATATCGAGAATATTTGTTGTGTGGTAGTAGCAACTTGATAATCTCACAATTCAGGTTTCTTATACGCTGTATAGAGGTAGTTACTTCTTGGTGCGCCACTGGTAACAGCCGCAAGGGAGAGGGTTTCGGTTCCTCCAGACATTCAATTTATTTGCATAAATAGTAGAAGGCATGCAAATCAAGAGGTCGTAGTATTAATTATACCTTAGCATGCACATTAATTTAGGATGCAGCACCTCCACTTCTCCCTTGCGACATCGTTGTACCTTAACCCCCAGGCAGGTTGCTCATGAACAGATTGAACGGGTTTGCTCGCTACAAGGCGATATTTTTTACATTCTTCTTTACGTCTAGCAAGTTTACAGGGCTCTCGGAATTTGAAGTCATCCTCGAGAATTTATATTTCCCTTGAGCGAAGTGCATGGTCAGGGTAACTAAATATTTCACTGTCATGACTTGTCAGATCAAAAGATAATTGTTAGTTTGAATTTCAGATTGTTTCCAAACTCTTGTGATAGTTGCCTCTTCAAATAAGCAAATACTTCCTTCCTTCTGTGTTATTAATCGTAGATAGGTACATTTAAACTCATTTGTCTGAACGTCTGACACCCCTTCTGACAGGGTACTTGACATCTATCGGTACACTCTTATTACTCACATGTGAATCTAAGGTCCACTCTTCACTTACGCTCTCCACTAAACAGCCACACTAAACTAATAATCTACACTCTATTCGACTAAATTCAGTCATTTTCGTTGATTTCTATTTATTCTATCTTTATTGTCCCAAGTACAAATATTTCTGTCCGGCATCCGCTATGGTGGCGTTCTTATCGCGCACCCAGTGATAATGACAAACAAATATGAGAGAAGTGCGTATTGAAAAAAAGTCATACAAGTATCAGTACAGACTAAATGATCTGAAAACTTATACAGAAGGGTTTTCTAAATCGTTGGAAGCGACGCATTATTGCTATATTCTAGAAAAAGCAGAACCAATTGCACCCAGGACCATAATTGATGAATCTATATTGGAACAAGGACCGTCTCAAAAACTTCTTAATTTATATATGTCTAACAACAGCTCATAACTCCAGGCCGACTGATCAAGCTTTCCAAAAATATCATCAGTGGCAATTATTATGCAGGTGAAAGTGTTCAGCGATGTTATGCTAGGGCTAATCCGTCCAAACGAGATAAATGTTCTCAATCAATACCAGCATGTAAGACACCGATTGGTTATCATGCTGTCAAAGTTCCACTGGAAAATACGTCGTTCAAGACTTATTTAAAAAAAAACATTATCCAGTGAGGTACTTTAAGGCCCTGTATCATTATATAATAGCATCTTGGAACTTTATAGTAACTAATAATGCGCCTGACCACAGACTGCAAACCGTGTTTTATGCTTATTGGCAATCACCAGCATGGTCTAGGCTTGGTCTCTAGGTACAACACTAAACGAAAACGGAGCAAGGTATCATCTATCGGAGATATAACAGCCAGCCAAATACGATCACACAAGTGCCATCTAATTATAATAACTTATTGGATGATTTTTCATTAATTCACATAAATCTTAGTAGTGACTACTTATTCTAAGTTAACATTGAAAACTGTGTGTTTTATAAATCCCATGAAATTATGTTAAAAATGTATTGAAATGTAATTCATTTATTTTTGTTTTTGAGAACCAGTGATTGTCTCCTGTAGACAGTTGATTTTTCAAAGAGTAATATATTAACAAATAAAGTATTTGAAAATATGATCTGAAGCGTTATCCTTTTCTGCTTCGGTCAGATTAGTAAGTTAAAGAAAATAAAATTGTACTAGAAGTTTCCCCGATTCGTTCCAAATTAGGCAACTTT
Source organism: Acanthoscelides obtectus (assembly GCA_963669975.1). NCBI lineage: Eukaryota > Metazoa > Arthropoda > Insecta > Coleoptera > Chrysomelidae > Acanthoscelides > Acanthoscelides obtectus. The sequence continues at coordinate 62,430,092 of CAVLJG010000007.1, read as the reverse complement.
CCAAAAATCATCAACGGAAAAAAATGTTCTCAAAAAAAAAAACTAGACAAACAATTTTGAATTTCCTTTGTCTCGTGATTGAGAATCAATCCTGCATAGATCAACTTTTCAATAGATCATGTACACACAATAATAGAATGCATTCACTTCTCTGTGAAATGCTCAGCGAAGCCTTAACGATTGACCCAAACCTACAAGTGAGGGATATAATGACCAGATTCAACGGTGTCAAGATAAGAAGAGCCATTAAGAGAGTTACTCTAACTGGCCTATAAGAAGAACGGTGACTTCCAGATATAAAAAGTTAATTCTTCGAATTAAAGTGTCGTCTGGGTACGAGAAGGGCGTTTGTGGCAAAAAGATCGGGGGAGTTTTACGAGCTGCCCTTAATTAAGTTACCTATCAAGAGGAGTCATAACGGATAACGGGTCCACGGACACTCAAGTAGGATTTAAAAATTAATTAAGGAAAATTAATAAGGCGACGCACTGTCGGCGATGTTGTAATTATTAGAAAACGAGAATAGTGAAGTGCATTTTACGACAAGGTTAAATAGGAGATATTCAAAAATACTATTTTTGTAAAAAATGTGAATTATGAAAAAATTGGCGCAAAGCCTTGACTATGCAGTTCCCATGCATCTCTGTCGCCGGTTCATAAAGGATTACGTTCAGAACAGATTACACCCTATCGAAATAAGGCAGCGCCACAGAAATAATATCCTGGTTAGAAGATAGTTGCTATACTGTTGTCGTTGTCTCAGAGACCAAGCCTAAACCATGCTCATGAGTTGCCAAACAAGCACGAAATAGCTGTCCGTTGTTGGTTGTCTTTGGTCAGATGACGAAGTTAGTTACGAACATTAATAACAGATGAACAAGTCCGTCAAACAAATCCATATAATTAGTCCATAGACATTATTTCCCTGCCCTACCTGGGAAATCAATGATGTGTGAAATATGTCTATCAGATGCGCAGAATTACCGAGCTTGGGAGCGTATAAATAATCTAACATTAATAAATTAAGACAGATCCTCCCCCACCACTTACAACCCCCAACCTCCAATGTTTAACCTATGCAAATATTTTTATAAATATGATAAGGAGCCTCTGAAACGTCAAAAAACGAAGTTCGAGCGATTTCTATTGTTTTTTTTTTTCGTTTTTGACCTTTTCCTCCGACGCCACTGGACCGATTTTCAAGATCTTTAACCTTAGAAGTAGAAGTAAAATTTTCTTCAAATTAATCAACGTAGTTTTCTTATGCAGGATATTCTTGAAGTTGAAACTTTAAACAGTATAAATATTTGAGAATGGCGAAATGCATTAGTATCCAACCCAGGTGCTCCACATCGTATAGGTAAACCAAACTGTTTGTCTATAAATCTGATTTGAAAAGAAACCTAAAATGGCAGGTTTCCGTTGCAATCAAAAGCATGACGATGTGGTATGAGCTTTCTTTGATGACTCCTAGCATACCTTCTTTGTGATTTCGAACATATACGTAGTTGTTTGTGAATTCTAAACGACGATTTCAGTCGGAGTAACGGAAGTGTTCCTCGTATACCCGCTGCATCTACGCAGCAGCCCATGACAATCAAGTATATCAGACCCCATTAAGCATAAAGGTTGCGAAGGGCAACATTCGCCCGAAGTCATCTCTGTTGGTAGGGTGAAAGTACACGCATCACAGAGATAAGATCAGATATGCTGAGACATAGCTAAGAAAAGCAGGGCCCATCTTCTAAGGTCCACGCACCCAACGCACACATCGTCATCGCCTCGGGGCCCTTGAGGGACGGACGAAGGTGATTGTCGTCACAGGACGAACCGATGCGATGCGCTATTGTTTTCCCTTTTCCCTTTATTCCTTTAGAAATCTTTGCATACAGGGTATATCTCTAAACTTACAAACTGGACAATGGAAATATGCGTCATAGCAAAGGCGTTGGAAGAAGTGGGATAGGTCAGAATATATCAAAAGATGGCGTCAAGTAGGTTGACTCTGCACTTCTCACGCAACGCCGTTACGAGTTCATAAAGGATCATGTTCAGCATAAACTATACCCTCTGATAAAAAAGTCCACACGTCCATAGATATTATTTCCCTGCCCTACCGGTAGTGCATCTGACAAATTCGCCTCTCCCGGATTCGGTCAGACCTCGCAGGGCGGTCAGAGCGTAGCAATCACTATACTGGACAGCACAAATACGTATAATACCATACCAGAACAACAGAACACTCCGCAGCCGCGGTCGGTAGGTACGCGATCCGTATGCCGCGAATATTGTTTTAAGTTTTAAGGGCTAATATACAGAGAAATCTATGATGTGTGAAATATGTCTAATAGATACGCAGAATTACCAAGATTGAGAGCGTATAAATGTACTAGCATCAAAATATTGAGATAACCTTCCCTACCCCAACCCTCCCTACCCCCTACAACTCCCTCTTAAGTGGGTTTACCTCCTCTGAAACGTCAAAAAGCGAACTCTGAGCGGTTTTCCTTTTTTGGTTTTAGGCTTTTTTCTCTTCCGCCACTGGACCGATTTTTAAAAACTATAAAGCTTTGGCGCCCTTGGCGTAGTAGTAACTTTGTGTAAAAGTTCCATCCAAATCCGAGCGGTACTTCTAAAGTTATAGACAGTTATAAGATTAGCGGACAGACCGACAAACAGACAGGTCGACGAAAATGAGTGAAATGGTTTTTCGTTATGTAGATGTCATATAATATCAAAAAAAAAGATGTCTCCTTTTGGAAAATTTTCTCGATTTGAAAGAATAATCCTGTTTTTGGTCCAGTATTTCTCTATAGAAAATTTGCTTCCAAGGGAGTGGCCACGAAAGAGATTTTCGATTGCAGTAAAGGGATGAGATCCGAAGTAATCCAAGACCTGGGATACCGAGGAAATTCAAGTAACTCCGACTGTGATTTTCTATCCCACTGGAAAGAGGTAAGATGCCAGCTAAGGAGATCCGAGACACTCCAATTAGACTTTTTATCCTAGCCGAACGAGATCTACGGCAATCCAAGGGGATCTGAAGTAATCCAAGGAAGTCGTATCTGCGCAGGCGGCACGTTTAAGTCGTCATTTCCGAAGAAATCCCAGGAAACCTTAGGAGATCTAAGAAGGCCCAAGAGTTTCTAATGAGATCCAAAATGGTGCTAGTCTTTCGTTCAGAATGATAACCGTGAGACGACTCCTATGAGCTAAGTCTAGAGACGAAGAGAGCAATCTGCCCAAAATGATGGACAGCTGAGGTGTTGAATGGAGGTTACATCATCTCGTAAAATAAGTGGACAAAAACCTCATTGTGTTCCAATTATATTAAAGTTGTAAGTGTCAGCATATCACAAAAACAGTATGTAGGTGAAAATGCCAATATATTTGAAATTTCATGTACACGAAAATTATATGTAAATTTTGACACATTAAAAAATGTATCATTGCACACAAAAGTGGTCAAAACTTGAGAAAGGCCTAAACATGAGATTTGAGACTCCCTGAGACTATTCCAAAAATAAAAAGAGTTGAACAAGCTCGAAAATCAAAATTTGTGTACCATATATTTTGAAATGTGTAGATTTTCGATCATAACCTGCTGCCACTGGACAGTTTTCACAACTGACAGAGTATTTTCTCTTTGGCACTCACTATTCACTATTCGTCATTGTCTGTCAGAGCGGTCCGTAGGACCTTTGCTCTTGGTTGAAGTCTTGTAAGTCAGTAGGTCTGTCAACTCTGGTTGCCCAGGTGCCAAACAAAGTCAGGGAGAAAGAAGGGAAGAAGAAAGGAAGGAAGGAACGAGGGAGAGCAAAGAAAAAAGAAGTGCATCAATTTAAGGGGTGCCTTTTCATTGCTAGTTAGTATTCGGCAATTTTAAATTGATCCTAAAATTAATTTTGGGATTGGTTGTTGAAAAAAAATTATAATTATGGTTGGACCTAAAGTCGCACGATTTAATTTTGTTCACAGTGCGAGTCGCGGCCTTGTGTGCTTGCGAACTTGCTCGACTGTGTAGTCTACTGACTCGCGCAACAAAGGGTTGTTATGCGATTCTGCACGACTGTAACGTAGCTGCGCTTGTTATTTGATGTAGTCCCTTAGGTTAGGGATGTCAAGGTCTCTGTAAAGGGTCTCGTTGGAAACATACCATGGAGCGTTAGTGATTGTACGCAAGGTTCTGTTCTGCAAAACCTGCAGGCTACGCAAATGAGTTTTGGCGAGAAAACACCAAGCCGCACTTGCGTAAGTGATCGCTGGTCTAATAACCATCTTGTATAGTCGAACTTTGTTGATTAAACTTAATTTTGATGTTCTACATAGCATAGGGTAGAGTTGCCGAAACGAGATTTGGAATTTAGTTTCTAACGCTTCAGTGTGCTTCTGCCAGGTTCTCCCCTTGTCAAGAGTGACACCGAGATACTTAGCGGAGCTTTCCCATGGTACCCGAGCTCCATTCATTGAAACCTCAGACGGGCGCCGCTACGTTTTTTAATACAATAGATTGCCTGCGTTTTCGAATGATTAATTTTGATCAGCCACCGATTCGCCCATTCCAATACCTCGTCCACTGCACTTTGCAGCCTGTCGTGAACTAGATCCCCAGAGCACGACTGGGCCACCAGGGCAGTGTCATCAGCATAGAGATAGGTTTCACAGCTGCTGGGGCAAGGGACGTCATGAATAAAAAGTGAATAAAGGACTGGTCCAAGAACCGAACCCTGAGGGACACCGGCTTTGATGGGCCGTGTTGTCGACAGAATGTTATTAATTTTGATCCGAAATTTCCTACCCTCGAGAAAGGATTTCAAAAGTTTTAGGAGCCAGAAGAGGAAGCCCTTATGGATCAATTTGTAGAGAAGGCCCTTGTGCCACACCTTGTCAAATGCCTTTGAGACATCCAGTAGCAAGATGCCAGTACTTTCGTTACGGGTGAACCCGCTGGTTACTCGTTCAACAAGCCTTATGGCCTGTAGCTCCGTACTATGCTCAGACCGAAAGCCAAATTGCACGTCAGGAATCACATTGTGGTCTGCCGAGAAATTTTCAAGGTGACGTAGAATCACCTTTTCAGCGAGCTTAGAAGGAGCTGACAGTAGACTAATGGGGCGGTAATCCTGAGGGAATATCGAACCCATCTTCTTTGGAATCATTATGACATCAGCGGTCTTTCACGCCGTTGGGAAGTGCTAGGTCCTTAGCATGGCATTGATTATTGCCACGAGATAAGTTAAGGACTTCCGCGAAAGTAGCTTCAGCGCCTTATTAGTGATTCGATCCTCTCCAGGTACTTTAATATGACCTTGGAGCTCTGCTGGTGTGCAATGGGGAGTCTCAGGAGATTCCGCTGATGTGCCGTGCAGCTCTTCAATTGAGGAATCTTCTGAAGATTCCTCTGAGGAAAAATCACTAAGGGAGGCACTACTGCCACTGACGCCGTTGGACCTAAAATATCTCCTGACGGATCTTACAATATGTTGCTCCTCGTCGAGGTCATTATCAAGGTCATAGTTGGGAGAGAACTGACTTTCCATTGCATCAGCGAAAACCTCGACCTTTTCCTCTGTCCTACAGACTATGCCCCTAGAACCGTGGATGTGCGGGAGTTGTTCTCGCTTTCCGTTTCTGAGCGACTTTGCAACTTTCCAGAGAGGAATACTTGAGTCAAGCATCCCCGACAGAAAGTCGCTCCATTGCTCATTACGGAATTCATGAAGAGCATTTCTCACTTCATGAACAAAATTCGTTACTCTGTGAATGTCATCTGGGTGACAAGACCTCTTCGCTTGCTTAATTGCAGCTCTTTTGTCAGAAATTTTCTGACGAACGTCTGCAGGGAGATTGTCTTTGGCATGGTAGTAATCATGTGTACCGGATAGTTGCCAGGCGACAGACAGACCGACCAAAGGATGCATATAACATGGTTATGTACATGTCATGGAACAACTAAAATTAAATAAAAATTTGGAATCATTTAAAAAAACTGTTACACCCTTTTTCCATTCTAATGTCAAAAATTGCACGCTTTGATTTTAAAACTTGACAGGAAAGAACAACATTATATTTTAAATATTTCCAGTCGCAAAAAAATACTTTTAAATCTTTAGATCATATTATTAACAGTTTTGCTTTAGCTTGTCTTAAAAGATGTATTTTTCACCTTGTTTATTTTCTACCTTTTAGTATTTTTGGGCCCAAATAACTAGTTTAATAATTTCTTTATAATTCCTATATGTTTTATTTTTAGGACTCCAAAAAGGTCCTTACTTTATTTGTATTTTATGTGTATTTTATTTTGATAGATTATATAACAACAAAATCGATATTTTGCTGTAATCACCCTTCAATAGTATAGAAACGACTATGGAAATCATAAATTGCCATTTTTCGGTTACAGCCATATTGCACTTAGAATGACGTTACGTTGCTTGTTATGATTCTCTGATAAAGCCCTATAATTTCATCCCTATATCATAGGGGTAACCATGGTAATTATAACAGCCATCTTGGGGCGGTCGCCATACTGGATTTAGACAGACGTCACTTTGCGTTTCTGTTATCAAGCCCTTTCATTTGAATCACATATCACAGAGGTGACATTGAAAAATGTAAGCCGTCATTTTGAAGTGTCCGCCATATTGGATTTATAATGACGTCACTTTATTTATCGTGTTTTTATTTTCATACCCTTTCATTTGATAACCATCTCATTGAGATTACGATGTATGTAAATGATGAATTCGCTATGCTGGTTTGAAAATGGCGTTAATTAATTTTGCATTGGGTTACAAAATTTTAGCTGAATTGCGGGTTAACTGGTTCAAGTTCAAGTTCAAGTTCAAAGATTTGTTCCACACTTACAAACAGGTCAAGTTAAAAGCTTGTAAAAACGTAATGTATTTATTGCTAATTTTTGACTCGCCAATTGGTGTTAGGAGAAAAACATCCTCGCAAGCCCTGTATACCTAGGAAAACCTTCACAATTCCCTCAGTTTCGTCGATGGTATCGTGGTTTCCATCGGTTGCGTCGACGTCGTCTTCGGGTTTTATAACTCTGCCGTCTTCTGCCGCCGTCTATTATTACGACAATTGGCAGTGATATCCCGGGCACACCACCTTGGTTATCTCTTTCCGGCCGCCGCCTTCGATGTCTGGATGCTCCCTCAGGAATCCAGGAGCCAGCTACGCGGTTACGGTTATCGCTCCCGCTAGCCACCACCGTTATAGTTTCCCTCTAGGAAAGGTACTCCATAAACTTGGCTTCCTTCAATTTATCCTTACCGTTCACGGGAATCACCGCAATCGTAAAAAATGTATCGGTGAGTTGTTAAGTCTTACAATGTGTACGTTGAGCAAATGGGGTGCATGGATTGCGGATCATGAATTTGGGATTATTTAACAGAGATTTGTCCATTTTACTTCCCACGCTCACTGGCGGAAGAAATATTCTGATCGCGAAAAATTTTGAAAATAAATGTTTTTTGGACGTTATACATGTACATCACGAAAAAGAATGTTACTCATTTCGCGATTACAATAATGCCTCGCCCGGTGGCGTATGAAGTAAAAGGTGAGTCACTAAGAGAGGCAGAGGGCTAAAAACAATAAATATTCAATGTGCAAGTCTGTATTTTCAAGCTACAGTATCCTATTAGAAATCCTGTAACGATAGTTTCTACTTATTAAGGACGGTTCTACTACTGCCATGGCATGTGAAACTAAAAAAATGGCGTCAAGTAGGCTACGAACATGGATAACAAAAGAAAAGGCGCATACAATTGGTCCATTCTTCAGTACATCTTATCTTCCCGTATAGATAAAATGAAGAAAACAACTTTAATGACCACGCCGTACTTTACCAAGACGTGGGTATCACAGATAAATTAAAGCTGTACAAGCATGAGGTTTTGTTTAACTTCAACTTGAAAAAGGCTGCGGAGCTGCCGTAACTGCTGCGTTGCTTCTAATTAAAACTAAAATATTTCGTAGACGTAAAACTAATTAATTGTTTACTCTTTCCAACTTTTCAGACTAATCCTTTTAAGCAAACACGGAGACTTCCCTGAACTTTTCCTACGAAAAATATTATAATAGAGGATTTTAATTTCTCTGGTGCGCTCAGTAGAGAGTTCCGCTTCTTATTTCTAAAGCTTCTGAACCGCACCGCAGTGCGATTCGATAAGCAGCAAGGAAGGCTGAAAATATCACTTAATCGTAATCACCGGTACTCATAGGAGGTTAGACTCTGGTCGGAATTTTTTATCAGAAGTTCAAATGTTAACCAAACGGAAATAAGCCAAGTAGTAGTATTATTTAAGTACTTCAGGAAATTGTCTAATACTTTAAAGGCTTACTTTTAACGATTCAAACTACGGAAATCATTAATATAGCGGAACCAAGTGAAACATGCGCACGAATTTTCTGAACTTGCAGTGCCTACTTCATAATCTACTTCAGGTGGAGAGAAAAAAGGACAGACCAAAGCATGATTGAAATAACAAAATCAATGTTATTGCAGTATGTTTAGTTTTAAGAACAGGCCAAAGAGTAGTTATATAAAGAGAAGATATGCAAAGCGAGTAAAATTAGAGAGAGATAAGAGATGACTGCAAAAATATGGCGCCCCCAAAAAAGCAGATAGCGTCTAAACACGACTGTTTTCATTTAGTCATAAATGAATTGTAGATGATCCTTTTTGGATGAATTCATTGACCATCACTTGTACTGAACGCGATTTTTGTTCAAATTGGTTTTGTTGGTGGTGATGTTATATTTGCAACCTATGCGATATATTTTTCGTTCAATAAAGTTATAAATCATACTTTTCGGGAGAACAGCTAGTCTCAAAGCATGTAAGGAATCACATAGCTATTTAACTGTTAGAGCCTTACGCGGAATTATACACGACTTAGTTTAGTAATAAAAGAAGCATGCCAGCTTGAAATTCAAAAGTTTTCTAAACGTCGCGAGTTATATAGACAACCTGGCCTTAAGACGATATGTTTATTTTGTATGATTTTTGACGTAACCATCAAAACCAGTGGAAAGAGCTGAACTCACTTCTGCCTAGTATAAATGTAGCGTTTTACAAATATTTTATGACAGCTTGGCAACAATGCCTCGGTAACCAAATAATAGTTCAAGAGCCGACCACAGAGTTTTGGTTACATCGCATACTGATATGGAATGTTAAAAACTAGTAAAATCTTGCATATTTTGATGCTAAACACAGCAACATGCCGATTTTGCGAAAGATGTGACTAGTTTTTATCGTAACGTATCAGTACCCGAAGACGTAATAAAAAAATTACGATCGGCTTCCCTACTATAATGCAGACGACTCCCAAGATCAAGAGGGTCGACCGGCGGATTCTAAAGGCATTCCACGAAGATATAACTACTCTTTAAGCAAACCATGAGATAAGGAAAATATTCCACGCTGATATACTAATGAATAAATGAATAAATCCATTGTTTTTAAAATTTACAACGATGAAGTCAAGAACTTTTCAAGCCTATAACACAGCCCTAAATAGCAATCACTATTTCTGGGGACGAAGAACTGGCCAGTACGACCGCTCCTTTTGTTAAGAGTTTATTGGTGTGATTACAAAAAACGCGCTTACGCAATTCAATATTATAATTGAATAAGCTTAGTAGCAAAAATAAATAATACAGATAAAGACAAACCCTATACAACATATACACACATATAGTTAAAAAGGTGGCAGTTTAACAAACTACGTCGTTGTCCCTAGGGTGCCAAGATTGTGGAACAATCTGCCTGAGGAGACTTTTCCCAGTTCTGCTATTCTTAAAAATCTGATCAGCAAGGTATCTTTAGGCTCGTTATAGCAGTCAGGATAAAAAACAAACAATTGTTATGCCAGTAGAATAATCGAAGGCTCAGCAGAAATGCTGCCGTTGAGTTATTTTAACGATAAAGTTATAGTAGCACTGGAGTCCCGTTATTTGGTTAAGGTGGTCCAAGAAGCACCTAACCTCGACCGCAGAGCACCGCCGCCACCACCAATGACATACCGCGACGCCCCCCGCCAATAAAAAGCCAACAGGTTCTTCTAATCCAGTGGCGTAGAGATAATCTGCCCAAATGTTCATTGTTACCCAGGTATACAGGTATACTAATATACTTTCTTAGGCAGATATAAAGGATTGCTAAACTATCAGTGAAACCTTAGTACGAGAATTTTTTAAGAAAAAACTGTTTTGTAATGGAGTAGGCTTTAACGTGAATTGTATCACAAACTAAAATATGAATGTTTTTTCACTTGTCAACATAGTTAGAAACCATAAATATTTGAACATTTGTCAAGTAATGTCACCAGCTTCGTCAAAGGTCGCTGCCGCCTGACCGTTAAACCAGTTAGTAACTGTTTCTTTCAACATGTCATCATTTTCCAAGCAGTCTCCACTCAAAAATTCCTTAAAAATTTTGGAAAAGGATGAAAGTCTGATGGTGCTAAGTGAAGGCTGTATGGTGGATAATCCATTAATCCCTAACGAAACTTTTTTAGTTGAGACTGCGTTCTTGAAAGCCGCAGCGTGAAAATAATTTCAACAGGATGCAGGTGCAATGCAGGTTTGTTTGTACAGTGGTCGGTGACTGTGTCTGGGATCCGGCCGTGCCTATATTGGGTAGCAGAGTGAACAGAAGTTGTGTAGCGGGATCTTGGACATGATTGCTGACAGATCGGCGACTGCTTTACAAAAAGGACTATAATCGCAGAGCCAACACTGACAGAGACGTGAAACGTAATGGCGGCGTAGTGAGAGACTGGCCAAGAGTGTCTGAGGTTGAATGGACATCATGTGATAAAGAAGATGCGCGGGCTCGGTGAGCCAGCGGTATAACTTTACAAAAGACCGCCGTCTATTCATTTTTATTCTGTCTAAAGAATAAGCTATCCTATTGACTCAAAAATCGTCAGACAAGCAACTAATATTTTGACTGTGAATTAAAATAGTATGGAATAATTACACACACTTGTCATCTCGAAAGCTATGACAATTCCTATGACAAAAGGAATGCTCCCGTCCAATCCAGAGATTAGAAAATCCTTGTCAACGTCTGTTCGGTCCAAATAGAAAATCGATGAATTAAAAAATCAAACTCATTTGGAAGGTGCTGGCCGGTGAGATCTTATACTACTATACTACATTATTGTATCGCAGTATACTTCAAAATTTGTCGATATCTATTAAAATTTTTAGAGGGGAGTAAGAGTGTAGAATACAACCAAGGAAACTTAGGTATTGAGTTAGACAGTTACTAATGTATACATGAAGCTGTACGAATTTTGTGATCTTAGAAGGTGATACTTTTTGAGTATGTAGAGTCTGATGTAGAATTAATGTGCATAAAGCGGCATAAAAAATGATAGCGTCAGTGATTAACTCTGATTAGTCTAGATTCGTTAAAGGTATTGTTTAATCAATGTTTCCTAAACCAGAGATGTTTTGTAAAAGAACCTGTTTCATAACATCATATGTAACAAAATATTGACAACAGCCCATCTGAAAGGGGCGGATATTTGTAACTAATAGGAAAACAAACTGCTCGAAAACTGAAGGCGGGGTGGAAGAAAGACTTTATAGGGCGAAGCCAAAAACCGAAATCTCTATAATAATAGGCACAAATGCGCAAAAAAGCTAATAAGCAGACTACAAACCAGGCGATATCCATCTTATCAGACAACCATTGAAGCATTAGACAATACCGTGTAGAGGATTGTGTGGAAGAGCTAGGAAACCGATAAAAGGTAACATTGCTATGGATACCAGAACACGACGGGCACAAAGAAAATGAGAAGGAAGATGAGCTAGTCCATAAAGGATTGTTCCAAGAGGAAGTCCCTAGAATTGTGGAATGGTCAAAATGACAAATAAGGGGCATAATGGTTCTGTTAACAGGATACTGTCGTCTGAATCATCAGATGAGGCTCTTGGGTCTAGCAGAACAGGCGACATGTCGATTCTACAGAGATCATGAGGAAAAGCCAGTGCATCTCTTGTCACTTCAAAGGTCTGGCAAGGCTAAGGTCTCTAACATTCTGAATCGCGAATCCACTAGTGGAAAGCTACATCCTAAGCCCCGTCAAGGCTATGGAATCTGATTAAAAGGATCAAAGCTTGACAGTACGTATGGGGGGCCACAATACCTACATCAACATGGGTCGCAGTGGCGTTTAGGTTCGCAAGCTGGCTCCTTGCTCAAGTCTGTTAACTGTAAACTATTATAAATTGAAGAGGCACTGAAGAAATAAAAACATTCAGGATTTGAGCCTAATCGCCTGAAGCATCCTAGTTAGCTATCACTTGGCATGAAGGTCGAGTGACAACTGACTTGGTGAGTGTCATGATAGGCCTGCCGGATAAGTGTACGTTTTAGTGGAACAAAGTAACACTTACACGTATATTCTTGGCAACGATGATGGCCAAAACATACGATCATGTCGCAAATGGTAAAAATGAAGCAACAAAAGCAGAAAGAAGTGCCACTGTAGTGCGCCAGTGGTGTGACTGGCCTTTGCAGAACCGAGAGGAGCTGAGCGATCCTCTATTTTGCATACCGATGCGTCTGCTCTATCCGAAACACGAAAAAGGTGTTACTTCCCGGTGACGGCCCACCCGGCTCACACAAATTAATGACTTCTGTCCACGTAGCCAACGAAATAATCCACTTTTCCGGCAATTTGCCCTACCTTATATCCTTTATTAAGTTTCTTTCAGCAGCAGAGCCGGCGTCCGAGGCAACTGCTGCTGTTTTAGAGTTATTTCGTTGGTATTAGGGCATATATTAGAACTCCACGGACGGAGAGTTTTGTTTTTGGAAGTTTCTGGTTAAATCGCTAAATCGTGCACAGATTGTTTGAAGCAAATAGTTAAACAGGAATTTCGCTTTCGTTCATTATATTAAAATATGGCAATAGTGCACAACACAAAGTGAGACAAAATCGTTATTAGTAATTAAATGCTCGCGGCTTTTGGAAGAAAGGTGGCACTGAAAGCGTTTTCTAGTGGAATTAGTAGGTACTGCACGAAAGCGCAAATTTACCGTGACAGATCTGTCAAACGATAATTTCACTACTGCAGATATAAAAAACATTATTTATAATTTTCATTTAACAAACTCGTCTCGAGTCACAATCGGGGCACTTAGGAAGAAACTAGAAGATTTCGATTGGCATGGTAGCGAAAGATTTTTGAGAAGAATCGTTAAGCAACTCGGCTTCAAATGGAAAAAAACAGAATAATAGAAAACTACTCATCGACAAATGGGACATTCGTCAACTAAGAACCAGTTATCTACAGAAAATCAAGTACTTCCGAGAACAAGGTCGCAAAATGATATACCTATATGTGTCCTACATACTTACCGGACATACTAGGGCTAAAAGTTGGGTTGATGGTAGTAAGCGGGGTCCCTCTTCCAAAATATCCAAATTATGATCCATGCAGGTAGTAGTAGCTTATTCTAAATTTTCCACCAAATTCTGTGATAGTTACTGATAATGCACCTTATCACAATATATAAGTGGATCCTGCACCAAACTGCAAGGCTCGGAAGCAAGTAATGGTTGACTGGCCTGTTTCTAAGAATATTAGATTCACACCGACTATACTGAAACCACAACTTTATCAGTTGATAAAGCAAAATAGTGACAGTGATGTGAAAGACAGCAAGTCCTTACCCTCCTAAAGAAAATGTAGCATGCGTTTACAAGCAGGATAATGACTTCACATTGTATATTTTGCAGTTTATTGACGAATATCCTGTTAGATATATTTATGTTTCGGATATATTTAGATAAGCATTAGACGTTCAAACTGTCCTGGCCTTTTTTAATCTTCTTATATTAAGCTGCGGACCTCTGTAAATGGTTTTTTGATTGATTCGTATTAGTTCTGTTTTGTACATATGTATCTAATAATAATATACATGTAAAAATATAATTAAGAAATATAGCAGATACAAGTGTTTCATGTTTGACCTAAGCGCAAACAAAAGTAATGTTTTTTTCATATTAAGCAGTTGGTTCACTTTGCTTGAAGATCCTTTATCAAATTCATATGAGCAACGTGAAAAATTTCAACCCTCCACCATCTTGAGCATTACTATTGGCTTACACTTTTAGGGTTAGAAGATATGCCTGTACGAGAGTAAATCTTGGTAGGTGCCGGCAACTGCCAACGTTTGTGTCCATGCATTCCGCATCAGGTAAACCTAATATAATTTGACACAGAACTCGTGACTGATACCTCTGAATAACAAGTTCAAAGTAGATATGTAGTCTCAGTCACTGGAGACTGACACTGCGCACAGCGAATCTAGATATTCAAAAGTCTGGAAATATACATTTTTCAGAAATAATAATCTGAATTGTCATTAGAGACTACTCTAAGAGCAATTGAGTGAGTTTCTCTCAATTAAAATTACCCCTTTAACAGTGGTCAGTATTTATGGTGTGTCTCAGTTCGTAATTTAATGTCCTTCCCTTTTGTCAAATTGTATGAAACTAGGAGAGCGACATCTCCTGCGAGGCTATAATACGTGAGTTGATTTTTGTAGCTCTAGACACATAGCTCAGTGGTGATGTCAGAATCGAGGCTGCATCTCTCTTACCATTTCTACGGAGTTTGCTGGTCGCAGCGAACATGAGTTCCTCTAAAGACCGATCACTCAGGAGGGACTGCAGTTTTCGCTGATTCGCCAGACATCCTGCGTAAGAAAAGATTTTGGTTCGCCGACCCAAGAAAGCAGATGCCACGTGTTGATCGTTATTTTTAATTTGCATTCGGTTATTTAACCAGGTTTCCTCGGCGGACACACATCGACTCCAGGTGCTGTTGGATTGAGACTAATTTAAAAAAGAATATCCAGAAATGCCATGATAACGTAAAGTTTTCATTTTCCAGGTCCCATTAGGTTCAGTGGAAGTGGCAGGTAACCCTATGCAAATAGAAATTGGAATATAAACCGAAGTAAAATATTTCAAAGCTTCTTTGGACTGGAATTTACCATAATTGAGTGACTCGTGATTGTTATCCAAAATTGGATTTTGTTTACCCAAATGGTGCAAAGAGTGCTATCGAGTCAAAACGTCTTGTTTTGATCTTCTAAGGGTGGTATGAATAAAAATGAAGTACCTTCTAATACTACAAGTATTAGCATTTTCTACAAAGTATGTACTTCAAATCTGAGAAGAAGCTACATTTTCAAGTAGATACTTTTTGTTTTACCGGAACTTACTATATCAAGTAGTATTTACTGAAAGTACCTACTTCTTGTAGTAGATGCTACTAATTTGAAGAGGAATTTAGTATATGCTTGACTTTTGCGAAGTTGGTATAAGTGCAACTTCAGAGAGAATACTACGGTTAGTTTTGTTTAGTTTTCTTTGAAAATGGAAGGAATACGCAGCAGAAAAATATATAATGCAAGACGCCGCTATCATAATGATATTTTATATCATAAAATATTTCGGTAATTTAACAATAATATTATTATTGTTTTTAATTACTTTTAAAATTGTTTATTCTTTTAGGTTTAGTAGAGAAAACGTATCTTACCTAGCGAATATATTTCTCCCAGAAGTAAATGAAACTCGAGGCGGTGCTCTTACACACATCCAACAAATGGAAGTATTTTTAAGAAGCTTAGGTATGTTTCAATAAATGAAATAGGATAAATAATCTAATTTTTATATCTTTATTTCAGGAGACCCTGGATTTCAGCTAGGCGTTGGACTTGATGTTGGGATTCATCAAACAACCGTTTCAAAAATTATTGATAAGGTATCACGTGAAATCTGTAGCAAGAAAAATCAGTGGGTTAAATTCCCTGCTACGGGAGCTATGTTCAACAGAGCTAAAGATGAATGGCAGCACATAATACAATACCTCATGTCATTGGCGCCATTGACTGCACTCACGTGAAAATTATAAAACCATATGTACATGGCGATGAATATATTAACAGAAAAGGAGTTTCTACAATAAATGTACAAGCAACATGTAATAGCAGAGAAATGTTTACCAGTGTTGATGCTTCCTGGCCTGGGTCGGTTCATGATTCTAGAATATGGTACAATAGTCCTATTTACCCTATTATGTATAATAATCAAAAAAGAGTTTGTCTTTTGGGTGATTCTGGATATGGTGTAACTCCTTGGATGCTTACACCTTTCAAAGATCCCATAACAAACATTCAAAAGTATTTCAACAGAATACATGCAAGAGAACGTGTGATTATAGAAAGATGCTTTGGCCAGTTAAAAACAAGATTTCCTATGTTGAATTATACAATCCGACTTAAAACAGATAGAACATGTCGATATATTATGTGTGCATTTATTTTACATAATTGTGCAAAGTTTTTGAACGATCCAGATGAACATTTTGATGAAATGAACATAGAAGAAGAAGCAGTTATGCCTGAATTATATGCCGAACCAAACAACGGTGAACTCCGACGCCGAGGTATCCAGTTTAGAAATGAAATTGCAACACTAATGTACAGACAGCGTTGAAAAAGTAAATAAATATTTGGATTGTTTGGATTTTATACATATTTATTTTATGAAGGTTCTGACAAAATAATTAAACCTAATAAACATGTTATACAAATAATAAACATAAACCTTATTTCTCTTTTAACAAAAAAAAAACATATTAATCAGTAGGTATTTTTGAATCCAAATGAATTCAAAAGCTCGCCTGTTGTCGTGCAAAGTAATCTTCTACGAATTGCTCTACAGCTCCTGCGGTCCTTTCGACAGCTAGAGCGGCCTTTTCTTGAGCTATAGCAGCTTTTTCTTGAGCTGCGGCAGTGTTGATTTGTTGAAGTAGTAATTTCTTTCGTAATTTAGCCATTAATTCTTTATCATCACAAAAAGGTATTTGATTCTCTTCATCGGTCAATCATATATCAACGTCTTGACTAGTGAACGCAGTTACACCTCCTAAAACATTATTAAATTAAAAATTTTGCACCACAATAGTATTATGATTTTATATGGAGGAAAAGTGATTTTATGACGACCCTGAATTAGACAGCCATGAAAATTAACTTTTCCTCCAAGTAAAATATGCTGTTTTTCTTCAAATGTCAAGAAATTAATCGCGGAAAAGTAAAAAGTGAAGCTCCGGCTGATGAAAAATAAAACTTCGTGGCCGCATTCAAGTCAAGCAATAAATGATTTACTGACGTTTGAAGAAAAAATATATAATATCAAATAATACAGTACATGGCACTTGTTGAATTACTGGATTCTCACTCCCATTCCATAGGTTGAAAAATTTTTTTTGCCACTCATTTAACTTAATTTTCCTATTTCCTGTTTTCTTCATATCGGTAATATTTTTAATTTTACTTTTCATATTATTAACTTTTTTTAATACTTGTTTTGCATCTAAATTTTGTTTTGTATTTCTGTTATACGTCTCTGTGAATTCTTTAAGTGCTTTGTCTTTGGCAGACTTAACGGGAGGTGTCATTTTTTTATCCAGAATAATTTTGTAGACTTCTAACATCGTAACAAAGGCTAACTGCAAATCTTCATTTTGGGACTCTTCTTGATTTGGCATTTCCTCGTCGGAAGACATTTTAACGCGCGTGCCGTACAATACCAAGTATGTGAATATTTCAAATAAAATAAAACAACAAGTGTGACCTGTCGAAACTTGTGGAAATGAGAAGATGCTACTCAATTTAAAGCATTTACTTCGGAATAAAAGTAGATACTACAGGCACGATAGTAAGTACTTCGACGTAAAGCAAATACTACCGGAACTGATTGGATACTTCATGGCGAAGTATTTACTTTGAAGTAGATTCTTAAAATTGTAGTATAAGCATCTACTTCGTTTTTATTCATACCTCTCTTTGGATTACCTCTGTAAACATGCTTCTGCATGATAAAAACATAATTTTTCGACTTTTGAACAGCTAGATTCACGTTTTGACGCAAAAAAGGTATTTTTACATTTGTATACAAAAACTACCCATTTTCTCAGATCAGAACACTGATAACCAAGCTCGGGTGCAATATTCAATCCCACTACGGATGAATCTTCGATTTTAAAACCTTCTAGACTCTACGTTTTGCTGTACTCTACACATATAGCCACTGTTTTTTTGAACCACTCTTTATATGCTAGAAGCCAAATGACGTTTTCCATTTTTCATCCATGAGCAACGTAAAAATCCAATTTTGCAGTCGGTCGATGGCTGAATGATCCGGGCATCCTCCTGATGCTCAAATTTTTCGCCTGACGAGAGTTTGAAAAAATCACGATAGTTTCAAATGGAAAATCCATTGGTACTTTTTAATTAAAATTCAAGCACGGCTCCATTCACTACTTTTTCGGCAGTGGACAAATTCGTCCGTCGACTATTTTTTGTCTCCGAATCTATTTCATGACTTTTCAATTTAACAGTGGCATAGAACCAGCGCTAGTCAAAAAGCAAACATGTGAATAAGCTTTATGGTGACTTGGAACGAGGGCATAGACGTAACACTAGTAGAATTTGATGTATTACGGGGTCAAGATTGAATAATCATGAATAACCAAGTTTTTGATAGTCATCTCTGGAGAAATGGGACCTGCAGAAATTTTTTTTATAGTGAAGCAGCCGCCAAGGCAAAAACCTTAATACCGAGGTACCTGAAGTGAGCAGTAGAGTCATTCTTACGTTATGACGAAAAAATAAAATTGGAATTAATTATTTTAATGGTTTTATTACTATTCTTTGGAATATACAGTGCTTTTCAAAAAGGTCACCAACCTACTTATTTTTTTGAATGGGTTAACTTGGAAAGTTGTAATTCCGGATAATAAAATTAATGTATAAATACTATGTTATAGCGTAAAAGCGGCGAATGAAAATTTGAAGATGGTACCTGGGCGCCATCTAATATTAAGCACCTGTTAGATATAATATTCACACAATTGTCTATACGACTTATAAACAGAAATGTCATTTTCTTACAGTTTGAGATGTAGAACTATATAGTTTTACAAAATAACAATGATAAACAGGTTTCTTCTGAATTATCTTCGTATCAAGTAGGTCGGCGTTATTATCTCACATACAATTACTTTGATTGATTTATGTTGAAACATTGTTCATGTGATGTTAGGTCTGGAAATAAATTGAACATAATCTAACTGATGATAGAACTGCGAGGGAAGTGAAGTACAGATCCAACCTACTTGACGTTATATTTTATCTTCATCTCAGGAATCAATTCAAGGTCCGTTCATAATGAAACCATATACAAAGATTAACTGCACCAAGACGAAACTTTGAGTTCCTATAAAAATGCATTTACCCTGATAGTGGCATTAAAAGCACCTTCTTTGGCCGTACTTGACGTGCCACTCCTGGTGCACAGTGGGCCAGGGGAAACAAAACTTGGCAAAAGAATTGTCCCGTGATGTGTTGATATCTGCTCCTAAAGCATCAAACATTACATTGATTTATACAGGGTGTTTCAGTTTATTGTTGCATAACTTTAAGATTCGATAGAACTTTTAAAATTAATACATAAGGTCTATATATATATATATGCGTGGCTTCCGAAATACAGGATGTTTAAATTTACTTTCTAAAATAGTTTTTTTTTTAAATATTTCGAACAATATTTGATGTATAACAGTGAAAATTGGTATACAAGGGTTTTTTGATACGACAAAACGAACCATGGACATAGTTTTACTGTAGCCGCTAGAGGGCGCTCTCTACTGTACCGGTAGTGTATTGAAATGACCGAAAATTTTTTCTTTAGTGCAATTTTTTGCTTTTTGAATAAAAAAACTGATTCTTCGCACTTTTCAACATAAAAATGCTCTCTTGTGAATTTTAGTTAAAGTTAGCCGTTTTTGAGATATGTCGATAAGGTTCGATGCATTTTTAATTACTTATGATAAAATAACGTTAAAAAGTCAGTATCTCGATAATTTTTAGAAGCAGGCTGTGCCTGCAAATATTTTTGAAATCGAAAGCAGAATAAGGTTAAACGTCAATTAGTTGACAGTTAGTTTTGTTATCTGTTAAAACCTGAAACGTTTTTTTGCAATTGTGAATGCACGAAATTTGGTTTCTTTTACCTGTTTTTTTTTTGTAAGTTTTATAAAAATGCCATTTTTATTCTCCAATCAAGAGTTAGCGGATACTCATTTTGTGTATGGCTTTGTAAATGGGAACGCAGCAGAAGCTGCCAGAGAATACGCGCGAATATTTCCAAACAGACGACATCCAACTCGCTCAGTATTTGTAAGAGTGCATCGCCAAATAATTGAAAATGGTTTTGGAAATCTCCAAAGGGATCAAAACATAAATGTTCGTCAGCGGAGATTTACCCGTATGATTCTGCGTGACTTTGATAGAGATCCGACCACAAGTGTTAGGAGAATTTCTGGTGCCTTGGGAATTTCAGCAAGCCATGTTCACCGTGTTCTTAGAAATGACCATAGATTTATACAGGGTGTTTCAGTTTATTGTTTCATAACTTTAAGATTCGATAGAACTTTTAAAATTAATACATAAGGTCTATATAAACATGGGTCGAAAAATGCGTGGCTTCCGAAATACAGGTTGTTTAAATTTACTTTCTAAAATAGTTTTTTTTAAATGTTTCGAACAATATTTGATGTATAACAGTGAAAATTGGTATACAAGGGTTTTTTGGTACGACAAAACGAACCATGGGCATAGTTTTACTGTAGCCACTAGAGGGCGCTCGCTACTGTACCTGTAGTGTATTGAAATGACCTACAAAATTTTCTTATTGCAATTTTTTGCTTTTTGAATAAAAAAACTGATTCTTCGCACTTTTATAGTTAGCCGTTTTTGAGATATTTCGATTTTTAAGGTTCGATGCATTTTTAATTATTTATGGGAAAATAATATTTTGTTTACATTTTCGATCAAGCTGAAACCAGGCCAATCTTCTTAAATCTAACAAAACGTCATCCCACATATTTGCATGTTCAGCCTTTAAAAATTCCAAGAAGGTCGCAGCATTTAACCTTGCAGGCAAAAGGTGGGGTCCAAATAGTCGATTACGGTAGATACCAATCCACACGTCCACACTAAATTCATGCTGAAAATTTCTTTCCCGAACTGCACGCGGATTTTCATTCGACCAAATATGTTGATTATGAAAATTTACCACTCCACGTCTAGTGAAGCATGACTCATCTGTCCATAAAACGTTACTTAAAAACTCCCTATTATTATCAGTTCTATCAAGAATCCACTGACAAAATGTGATTCTTCGTTCTCCGTCCCCTGGCTATAGTCCTTGCACAGGTTGCAAATGGTAAGGACGTCTATGGTCATTTCTAAGAACAAGGTGAACATGGCTTGCTGAAATTCCCAAGGCACCAGAAACTCTCCTAACACTTGTGGTCGGATCTCTATCAAAGTCACGCAGAATCATACGGGTAAATCTGCGCTGACGAACATTTATGTTTTGATCCCTTTGGAGATTTCCAAAACCATTTTCAATTATTTGGCGATGGACTCTTACAAATACTGAGCGAGTTCGATGTCGTCTGTTTGGAAATCTTCGCGCGTATTCTCTGGCTGCTTCTGCTGCGTTGCCATTGACAAAGCCATACACAAAATGAATATCCGCTAACTCTTGATTGGAGAATAAAAATGGCATTTTTATAAAACTTAGAAAAAAAAAACAGGTAAAAGAAACCAAATTTCGTGCATTCACAATTGCAAAAAAAACGTTTCAGGTTTCAACAGATAACAAAACTAACTGTCAACTAATTGACGTTTAACTTATTCTGCTTTCGATTTCAAAAATATTTGCAGGCACAGCCTGCTTCTAAAAATTATCGAGATACTGACATTTTAACGTTATTTTATCATGAATAATTAAAAATGCATCGAACCTTAAAAATCGACATATCTCAAAAACGGCTAACTATAACGAAAATTCACAAGAGAGCTTTTTTATTTTGAAAAGTGCGAAGAATTAGTTTTTTTATTCAAAAAGCAAAAAATTGCACTAAGAAAAAATCATCATTTCAATACAGTACCGGTACAGTAGAGAGCGCCCTCTAGCGGCTACAGTAAAACTATGCGCATGGTTCGTTTTGTCGTACCAAAATACCCTTGTATTCCCATTTTCACTGTTATACATCAAATATTGTTCGAAATATTTAAAAAAAAAACTATTTTAGAAAGTAAATTTAATAGTATTTCGGAAGCCACGCATTTTTCGGCCCATGTTTATATAGACTTTATGCACTAATTTTAAAAGTTCTATCGAATCTTAAAGTTATGCAACAATAAACTGAAACACCCTGTATAATACCATACTGAAAAGTAGTTTTAAACCATAAATAAGTCTGCTCTCCGGACTTGTACCTTATTCTGTGAGAGCAGCAACGGACTGCTACTTTAGTGGTTTATTTTAAACAGTATGCAAAATCATTGTCGAATCCTAAGTTAGATATATTAGGAACATTTTTCGGTGATGAAAGATTAGTCACTAGATTTAACCGTTAGTAATTAGCATTAGGAACTGCAAGACTTTTTGAGCAGTAGTACTATCGGTAGCACATGCCGTGCTCTGTTCGCCTTATGCTCATTCATGGTGCAGATACGAGTATAACTTCCAGTCTAGATCTACCCCTAGTATTTTATTCTGAGGAGGCCGTTTAAGCTAAAAAGAAGAATATTATGTGTTGCATGTGAGGTATTATTATTATCTCTGTTGTAATGTAGCTTCTGCTCAGTACTTGAGGGGAAACATTTTCCAATGGAAATAAGTACTAAATTTTCTCAATATAGTCTCTTTATTCATTTTGCACCATCCCAAAATTATGAAAACTAGGCTCAGCGCGCCAAAAAACATATAAATGACCATGTTTGTTCCTAAGTTCACGAATGGGGATTTTTTTGCAAGTTTTATATGTCCCTAGCCCACTGTGTGTGAACTTGACGTGTCACTTCTGGTTGGCCGACTCCTCCAGAAAGTACTCAAAGTCAGGAGACAACATTTTTGTGGGAAGGGTTAGCAGAAAACCTGATTTTTACATTCTGTTTCTAATCTCTTCGAATTCGTTCTGATCGACCAATCAATTTCTCATAACGATACCATTTCCAAAGATTTACGGCACCGAGAAAAAACTTTGAAACCCCATAAAAATTCATTTATCCTGATAATGATATTAAAGGCACCTTCCTGGGCCGTATTTCACGTGCTCCGCTCCTCCTGAAAGGACTCCGAATAACGCTCGTTCGTTCGAGCGGCACGACGCGAAGCGGTGCGGGCGGTGGCAACAGGTTTCAATAAGTTCGATCGTCGATTAAAGAGCTTTTGAAAAATGTCCGCGCTCTGCGGTGTGTAACAGATTGCAGTCGAAACCATTGCGGTTCGTCTAAATGGGTGCGTGGTGTGAAACAAATGGTTCACCGGTGCATATAATGCACCGCAATGTTTGAGAAATGCCTCACAATAGGTAAAGGGCTTACGAAAGGTTGGAATTAAATTGGAAACACAGTCTTTCTACTTTAGATTACCCGTTTTTTTGATGAATCATAAAGTAATGGGTGATTTTTTGCTAGTATCTTTTTGGCAACACTGTTTTTGACAGATGACGCGTGAATCGTGTCTTGTGTCATTGTCAAACTTGTTCAGTTTGGTCTATAATTTAACCATGAATCGACTTACGAACGAACAACGCTTGCAAATTTTTGAATTTTACTATCAAAATTCATGCTCGGTTAAGAGAGTGCATCCAATTTATGGACAATTTGGTCGGCCTACTGAAGAATCTATTCGGAAGCTTGTGACTAAATTTCGAACCCAGTTTACATTATTGGACATTAAACCACCAACACGCAGACGTAGAGTGAGGACTGAAGAAAGTATTGCGGCTGTATCCGCCAGTGTTAGTGATGACCGTGAAATGTCGATTCGCCGCCGTTCGCAGCAAATTTAGCGACAGGATTTGGGTGTAAAACCTTATAAGATACAGCTGGTGCAAGAATTGAAGCCCCACGACCTCCCACAACGTTTCCAATTTGGTGAATGGGCGCTGGCAAAGTTGGAGGAAGATCCACATTCTTATCGAAAAATTGTGTTCAGCGACGAAGCTCATTTCTGGTTGAATGGGTACGTTAACAAGCAAAATTGCCACATCTGGAGTGAAGACCAGCCAGAAGCATTTTAAGAGCTACCAATGCATCCCGAAAAAATCACTGTTTGGTGTGGATTATGGACCGGTGGCATCATCGGGCCGTACTTCTTCAAACACGACAATGGCCGGAACGTAACTGTGAATGGCGAGCGCTACCGTGCGATGATAACAAACTTTTGTTGCCCAAAATGGAAGAGCTGGACTTGGCTGACATGTGGTTTCAACAAGACGGTGCCACATGCCACACCGCACACGAAACAATGGCCCTATTGAGAGGCGAGTTCGGTGAACAGTTTATCTCACGTTTGGGGCCCGACAATTGGCCGCCTAGATCGTGTGATTTAACGCCGTTGGACTATTTCTTGTGGGGCCATGTTAAGGCTAATTTCTACAGGGATAAACCAGCAACGATTGACGCACTGGAAGCCAAAAAGTATTTATTCGTGAGATACCGGCCGATATGTTGGAGAGAGTGTGCCAAAATTGGACCTTGCGCATGGGCCATCTAAAGCGGAGCCGCGGCCAACATTTACATGAAATAATCTTTAAACATTAAATTATATCGACCGTTCTATCGACTCAAAGATTTAATCGTCATTCCAATTTTTTGTGTTTTTTTTTAAATCAATTACTACACCTCTTAAAAAATCACCCGTTATATAGCAAACGAGATGGATTAGCATGTATCTGACGAGATTGATGTAATTAACTCCAAAAATATATACCTAAACATAATATTCAGAATCCATAAGAAAAATAGACAAATAGTTTTTCTTCTTTTATTATTTTAATTCGTTTAGGGCTCACACAGTTTGAATTATTTTCTTCTAAAATCTTAAACTATAGGGTAATTCTAGGACAGATGGCCCACCTTTTTACAAATCAACATAACATCTTTATTATACCCCAGAAAAATCATTTAATAACTTAGGTTAAACCAGGCTTATATGAAGAATATTATTACAACAGAAAAAATAATCAAACTTAAATTTTATTCTCAAAGAAACGAAAAAAATAAAATATCAGACTGAGCCATCTCTCTTTTAATATATGGGTGAGTTGGCCCATAGTATTCGGTGAGATGGCTCGATTCAAAAACTAGTAAATATAGTAGTTCATTATTGCTGCGACTTTCCACATGCATCACAAAAATTGTCAAATCTGGGGCACCCTTCATGTACCCATCTGCAACACGTCACACACTGAATCCAGTCATCCATTTTTGTGGTGGTGGAATAAAAATCTCCGCTTCCACCGCATTTACTTGTTTCATCTTCGTATTCCGAGGAATCATCATATATTATTTCTTCTTCAGAAGAAGAAGATGTAGATTGCTTCCGTTTTTTAGACTTACTTTGAACGCGGCTAGGGCCTGGTTTAATGCATTTCTTGTTTTCTTTCTTTTTCCGTTTCTTCGCCTCAGCTTGTAATTTTTCTTCTAGTTTCTTTTTCTTATTTCTAATATTATCGCTGCTAGTCAAGGCAGAAGCCAACTGTCCACCTCTCTTCCTCGCAGAAGAGACTGCTTCAGTGATAGGAATCGGGTTAATTTTGTCCAGTATTTTTCCAGGGGTATCTATTTCTTTCTCAGGTGTCTTCATATCAGATGGTCCAGCTGAATCATTCACTACCGATTCCAATATTTCAATAATAGATGAATCCTGAGCAGATTCATTTCTATTGTCAACAGATATTTCACCATTCGGTAAAACTTGAGATTCAGGTTCATTAGGTGAAGCTCCCTGAGGTTTGTCAGTAAGATAAGCGTAATCTGGAATCGCAGACGGATTGAAAGGCACAATTCCTGTATCTCTGAAAGATGAAACCGCATTTTTAACAGTTGCTGATTTCTCCCAAGCTGCAGCGGGTAATTGTCCAAAAATCAATCTGTTAATGCGTCGATTGGGATTTCTTCTAATGAAAGCATTACATTCTTCATAATACAACGCCTTTAGTGACTTAAAAACTCCTCTGTCTAGAGGCTGAAGAAATTGAGTTGTATGACTAGGTAGACACACAAAAATTATTTCATTTTCAGAAGCATATTCTAGTGTCTCTACGCTGCTGCAATGCGATGAGTGTCCATCGAGGATTAACATAACATATCCTGGAGGTTTCCTTGGGACAAACTGTTCTTTAAGCCACCTCAAAAATAAAACATTATTGACATAAGCTGATTTCTCAGACATGAATACTAAGGAGCCTGGTGGCATACCATCGGCAAACTCTGGTTTCTGATTCTTACCCTTAAAGATGCACGTTGGTGGTATAAATGACCCCTCCGCATTGCAAGATGTTATTACGGAGATTGTTTCGCCTTTTTCTGCTGATGTCACTGCCGATACGTTTTTTGAACCTCTCTGAGCAATAACAAAGCCTGGTTTGTTGTTCATTTGTAGACCTGTCTTATCTACATTGTAGATTCTTGCTGGTTTGTTAATTAAATTATATTCTATCAGAGTGTTTTTCAATAGGTTGAAATAAGATTCCACAACTTCTCTATTCATATTTAAACAACGAGCAGCTAACATACCTTCGGATTTTCTCACTGCTAGATCCTTATTGCGCCTTAAAAATGACTCGAGCCATGGATATCCTGCCATACGTCTTTCAATATTGAATTTATGTGGGAGATTTAATTTCTGGGCTAATTCAAATGCCATAGAACGTACCTACAGTTGTTCGTGATGGCGAAAATCCAAACTTTTGATGTTTTTTAATATGATTGACCAATTTAACTTCGTTTTCTTGTCCTAAAGTAGATAATGGTCCCAACGGAAGCTTTCTATGATTGCAACTTCTCAAGCGTCGTCGAAGTGTTGTGTATGGCACACCAAAGGAACGAACGGCTTCTCGAACACCTACTCTACCTTCTTGTACAGCCTCTATAGCCTGTTGTAAATCTTGTTCTGACCATTCCCCTCGACAAACACTACCTTTGCGTTTATATTCGGTAAGCATTTTAACCGCAAAAGAGTTCATAACTATTAAAATCATGTTAAGTAATTGAGCCATCTCTCCTCTCTTAGCAGTGAGCCAACTCACCTAATGTTACAAGGATAGATGGCTCACTTCGGCGTTAAGTTATACATGCGAATAACAATTTAATTTTAGGTTAGGAATGCCGCCAGGCCTTATACTACCCGATGAATTTGTAATTGTTTGCAAAAAATAACAATACGTACCTCTCACGCAATTTTAATACTTTGTCAAAAAAAATCGTACATATAACCACCACTTCTAGTGTAATTCTACTGTAATAAAACGTTCAATTACTCGTACTAACTGCGGCTGACACAGCATATGACGCAATACTAGATGGCTGCCGGTGTTGCCAAAGTATCGGTCTTTCATACATTTGTGGAGATATTGACGGTGGGCCAACTCACCTGATGGGCCATCTGTCCTAGAATTCCCCTACGCATCAAACAGCGACGGTTGTTTCTCTTGACATTTCTAATTTAAATTTATTAGACTATATAATATTCAGAATTTTGCACATTTTTGGTGGCACTAAGAAATGTTACATCAAACAGAAACAAGTTATATTTAATAAGAATAATATGTCCGAAACTTTTTCGTAGAATAAGCATCCCAAGAAAAACTGATCTAGTCGGGAAGGACAATAGAAAATTTGAGATATTAGACAGGCTCAACCATGCTTGCCGCCCAGATGTCTATGAGGGCATTTTACCGAATTCACATACAAGAGGCCCGCGGTAAGGATGGATGCACATATAGAAAAAATAGAGGAAAAGCTTCATATAAAATATTCATTTATTTATTTATTTAAGAATTTCGGGATGTCAAATAGAGAAATTCTCCAAAAAAGACATCCACAACATAGCTTACAAAGAATATCAAATTACAAGCACTGTTATAAAGCGATATAAATGTGAAATAACTTAGCAATAAGGATACAAAGAAGAAAGTTAAAGAACAGTAACGCCGTTTACAAGGGAGTAGTAGCCAACATCCTGTTTAAGGTAAGTGGCTTATACAAATTCATTTTACATTTTTTTATGAATAATGGAGGTATATTGTGAATTCCTGCAGATTTTTTGATATCTAGGGAGTCAATACTTTCAAGTACGTGATTTTCATGAATAGCTTTATGCCTTTAAGTATTCCTTCATCCACAGGACTTTCGGAAACATTATTTGTGGAAAAGACGCTACCGAAGTACTCGGCAAATAAGTTACATATTTCAATTGGCTGATTAGCACTTCTGTTTTTGTATGTTACTTCCTGGGGGTGCTTGTATCTAAATTCCTACTATTTGCGATAAATTTCCAAAATCTCTTTGAGTCAACTTGGATTTCATCCTCTGTATTTGTTGCATAGTTTTGAAAATATTTGGCTATCAACTGCTTGGATTTTTTCCTCAATGCGGAGTATTGAGAGTAAGCTACTGAGTCTTTATACAATTTAAATTTTCTTCCGTTCTATAGTTCTAATAGTTTCTTGCTTAAAGTAAATATCCTTATGCTTAATTTTGAATTTAGGAGCACATGCTTAAATTACATCTTTAATCTTATCCATTTCATTAACATCCGAACAACGCGAATACAGTTCATCCCAACTGACATTCGACACAATCACATTAATACCCATATACAGCGTGTCCCAAAAAAAGTGTGCAATATTCTACCAGCGGTTTCAAGAGCTTAAAATAGGAAGAAAAGTTTATATAAACATAGGCCAACAAACGTCCCCTAAGGGCGCTACGGTCTCTTAAAGGGACTCCCCTGAAGATGGTTTTTCCTTAATATTTCCGAAACGTGTTGAGATAAAGATATAAAATTTGGTATTCTAGCCTAGTTTTTTATGCTCGATTTAAAAATATGAACAATTTTAGACAGTTTTGTTTGGAAGCGTATGTAACAGGGGCGGACTCAGGTTATTTTAGCCCCAAAATGCCGGTTAAGAAGTTCTGAAATTCATGGTACTTCCCGAGGGAGACGGAAAAAACGAATTTTCCCAAAATGGTTTTAATTTCTTCCTGACTTTATTTGTAGTTGGATATCAAAATAAAATGCACATTAACATTGCCACATTTTCTTCTCTGGAAAAAGGCATAATTGGAATTTCAATATAACGTTTCGTCTCTTGACCTCCAGCATCAACTTTATTTTTGCTTATGGACGCCATAATGGATTTTTGCATAGATTTTAATTCTGATTCCAAAAATGTATAATACGTCATACACTGACATTGTCAAAAATTAATTATCTCAAAAAAAATCAGAAATTCCCAGGTAGGCCTAGAAATTATCAGATATTCATTTTTTTCGCATACCAGATATATCCCAAAATTACTTTTATTTTTTCCTGGGTTTGAGATAGGATTCCAAAATAAATTGGAATTTTGTACATTTAAAAACTTCTCTAAAGTTGATGCTGGAGGACAAGATAGGAAACGTCATACTGAAATTCCAATTATGCTGTCTAGAGGAAGAAAGTGGCAATATTAATGTGCGATTCGTTTTGAAATCCCTTTACAAATATGGCCAGGGAAAAATTGAATCGGTTGTGGGAAAATTCGGTATTATCCGTCTCTCTCCGGAAGTACTTTGGATTTCGGAACTTCCTAAGTGGCATATTGTTGATTATCTAAATAGGCAACTTTGTCCCCATTTAAGCGATCGTATCTTTTACAGTTTCCGAGGTCCCAATGGTGAAGGTCGAATTTGAAACACCCTGTACAGGGTGACTTCGAAGTTGAGTCATTTGTTTTAACAGTGAGTAGATCTGATCAAAAGAAATGTTTTTCCTTGAACATTTTTCTGGTAAAATTAAAGTAACAAAGTTATAGCCCTTTAGAAGTTTGAGTACCGCCCTGCCTCAATAATAATATTATGTGCTCCTGTTTGGCAACAACGGATATAATCCGCCTTATCGGTTCATCGTATCGGAAACAAAAAAGCGAAAGAATTTTTAACGATGTTTTTACAATTATTTTATTCAGTTGTATACAGTCAGTGTCAGTCGGTAACGCGTGAGTGAATAGTGGTGTTGCGTGGCTCAAACGAAATAAAAAATGGCACATGTTTACGAAAATGCTGAATGTAGTACAAAGGGCTCGTGAATCAGGTGACTTAAGACCTCACAGGGGAGAGCATGCCGGTGCTCCAAGACCGCACGATCAAATACAGGTCCGCACTTAAATACTTGTCGGGAGGATACTTTATAAAACAAAGTAACATTTTTTTTTTATTTTTTTTTTATTTTTACACACATATTTTGGTTTATCTTCCTTCTACAATCATTATCTGAAAATTAATGACTCAACTTCAAAGTCACCCTGTATTTGTGTTACTATAAATGACCTCGGCTTAGCAGTCGATTTTTGCTAGGCCATGTTGAATAAATGTTAGAGCTGGGTAGGATCTGAATGAGTCGTTCCAAAGGAACTATACCTCAGCAGGAACTGAAGGAATGAATCATCTCGATTCGACTGTTGAGATACCTGCGCTTAAAACTGGTTTGAATTTGAAAGACAGGTCAAAAGGAACTAAAGGGTGTATCGATAAGAACGCAATATTTGAACTACGCGCCATTTTGTCATTCATAATGTAATCATGATTTTGACATGACAGACCGATAATAGACAGGCGGGAGATGATGAAAATGAATCATTACACAATATAGTCAACGCCAGACAAAGTGGCGTGCACGTCATCAAGGTGGGTGTGTTGAAAAATTTACATTGTTGCCAAACTTTTTGTAAAATAATAAAATTTATTATTTACATATCTAGGTTTATAAGCAATATTAACCTCAAATGAGAACAAAAATAATAGTATAATAAAATTATAGATCTGTACTTGCATAATCATTAAGTATGACAATTATTGATCAGATGACACTATGAAACTACCATATTTAATTGATAGCTTAAAGGTACTGAATAAAAATCCAAATGGGGTCCTCCAAATTTTATGCATGGTATTTATTTTACAGAATTCATACAGAAAAATGCATTCTAAAATTAGGTAAGCTACTGGTGTAAGCTTTTTCTGTACAATAAAGTTAGTCGGAGTTTCTTTCTTCAGCGCTGTCTGAATCTGAATCTTCATCACTCTCAAAGTTGATTATTAAAGGTTCGATGTCTGGTCGATCAAAAATTCGTTATCTTTCATACAATTTAAAAATTTCTTGCTCAGTATGTCGAACACTATTTTTCCACATGTCTGGGGTAACCGTTTGTAGAGCCTCGTTCCACATATCCAAACAGTCTTTTTCACTGTTACCATCTCTACCAATATGTCTGTTATAGTAACCTTTTGCTATGCCCCAAATTAACTCAATAGGGTTAAATATACAATGGTAAGGAGGCAGACGAAGAACTTTGTGCCCATGTTGTTCCGCCAATTCATCAATCACGTATATTTTAGGTGGTTTGTTTCTAAAAAAGCAGTTATTTTAAGAATAGGAATAAACAAAAGAAATATAAACTGTCGACCAAAATATATATAATTAAGAAGCATTATGTACCGAGCAACAATACTCAATAGCTCTGTTTTAAACATTGTGTTTAAAAATGGTATGTTTTGATTTGTCAACCAGTCTTGGATATTTTTTTTGTCCATGCATTGTTGGGCACTTTGTTCAATATCATGCTGTGATAAGGGGCGTTATCCAGTATAATCATAGATGGACTCTCCAATTTTTCTAATAACTGATGTTGAAACCATTTCAAAAAATTGTCCTGGTTCATCTCTCCATGGTAATCGCTCAATTTTGTTTTCGAAGAAAATATCGCTTCACTACCCTCAATAAACCCATTTTCATTTCCAGCATGTAATATAATGTATCTAAAATATATTAGTTTTAAATTTTATAGTGCAAATTGTGTAAAAGTACATACCTTTTACCATCTGTTTTAATAGCTTTCACGCTTTTTTGGTTTCCATTTTGCCAAGAGCGACCTATGGTCCCATTTTGAAATATCCAAGTTTCATCGAGGAAGACAAACTGGTATAAGGCCTCAACCTTGGCTTGATTGTATTGCCTTAGAAATTCCACCCTTTTCAAAGCTATACTTGGTAGTTCCATGAGCCCTCGTCGCGGATTGTCCTTAAGCCACTTAAATCCAAGATCTCTAAGCAACCGCCTTAAAGACGTGGCACTACCATCAAATAATGCCCTATCTCTTAATCGAGACCATAAAGTTTGTATCGTAACTTGTTCTTCTGAAACCATGTGTAATATGACATTATAATTTAGTTAACAAATTAATGCAAATTTCTGATAAGTTATTATAATAAGATCTTACTTTTGTGATACATATTATAGATCACTTCTCGAATGGCACTTGTATCCAATGTCGCTGTGTTGGTTACACGTTTAATATAACTCCGCTTTTGCTTGGGCGATTCTAAATTTGCATCACTTTTCACACCCTCGGAAATACGACTAACTGTCCTTAAACTAATTTTTAAAGCAGCAGCAACACGCTACAAAAAATGAAATAAAATTTCACTATTATTAATATACATTACATATAATTATTAGTAACCTACCTCTTGAACAGCATTTAAAGGCAACAAAGGCCCGTTGTTGTCCCTTTTATTAACGAGGCCACGAGTTCCTTACACCGACTATTTAACTGTTTGGGCATCTTTATATACCAAAATTGCCTTTATCTACTCGTAAAATGAATAATTTTGTTTTGAAACAAACAGTTGTTGATTTACAGTATGCGGGGCCAAAGGATTTATAAAGATTTGAAATGCCACAAATTGATTCAGTGTCAAAATTAATACAAATGTCAGTTCCCAGTTTAAATAAGTTTCAAGGTGACAATGTGTCAACGCTGCGAAATCGGTTTAGTGCGTTTACATGTCGATAAGTGATTGGAGCGTTTGCAAAACATTTTATTTCGCATAATGCGTCTAAATTTATCAGAAAGCAACTTATGTGATATTTTAATAACAATGTTTATATGACTATTAACCATAATAAGAGAGTAATGACCATTTTACAATTTATATATCACATTAATATGAAACTGCAATAGAGCAATTGTTTGTGATAGAAACCTAGGCATTAGGTCGGGGAATTTTTATCGTGATGACGTGCACGCCACTTTGTTTGGCGTTGACTATAGAACAGTGCATCCTAATTGTTAAAAATTATTACCAAAGTGGTGAAAGTTTAATTACCACGATTCGAAAAGTACAGCTAATATTCGGTCGGAATAATGTTCCTACCCCATCCACTGTTAAAAGAATAAACCGAAAATTTGAAAGTACTGGTTCAGTTAATGATGTGAAACATATGAGACGAGCTCGCAGCGGTCGTTCTGAAGAAAATGTCAGAGTAGTTCGCGAGAGTGTAGCCAGGGACGCCGATTCGTCATCGCGCTCAAGAATTGGACATTAAAACAGCCACTCTCCATCGTATGCTAACGAAAGATTTACACCTGCATGTCGACAAAGTACAATTGACTCAACAGCTTATGCTAACAGACCAAGCGCATCGAAGAGAATTCATTTAGCAATTGGATCCTTAGCCAACAGGATGTGAATGCTGATTTCGCGGACAAGATCATTTCTAGCGATGAGGCCTATTTTCATCTAGATGGCTTCGTCAATAGGTGAAACTGCTACATTTGAGGAACAGAGAATCCAAGAGAAATTCATGAGAAAGCTATGTATCCAAAGCGTGTCACTGTTTGGTGTGCCCTATGGTCTGGAAGAATTATTTAATAATAATTCAACAGTGAATGCCGAACGTTATCGTCCAATGAGTTTATTGTGCCACAATTAGAAGCCATAGCTCTCAATGACGTATGGTTTCAGCAGGATAGAGCCACATGCCATACTGCTCGTGAAACATGGGCAGTTTTGCACGAGTTTGCTCCTGGTCGAGTGTCTCCTGGTTTGGTGACCAGCATTGGCCGCCACCCTCTTGCGATTTAATACCTTTGGGCTTTGGGATTATCTGAAGTCACAAGTGTATGCCAACAAGCCTGCAACCACCGAAGCATTGAAAACTGAAATCAAATGCTGTATCAACGAGATACCACGACATGTATTCAAAAATGTTATCACAAATTTTATTAAAAGAGTACGCGTGCGCCAGCGGAGCCGTGGCAGCCATTTACCTGATGTGTTGTTTCATACATAATTCCAAAGTGTACACACCATAATCCAATAAGTATTTCAGTTGTTTGTTGCGAAATGCTATGTTTTATAGGACCTTGAAATATTGCGTCTTCAAATGTTGTCTGTAGCGCAATATACATCATCGTACTAACACTTTCAATTCTAGCGACTTCAAAAGAGTAACGAGCTGCAAATAATTAATTGTGGTGTGAAATTAGAAGTTCAATAGAACATCGTACGTTGTATAAAAGTGTCAAACGGCCCCACGCCGCAATCCTCATAGCACTTAAGGACATGGGCGCCATTGGGGGGCAAGGGGGGGCCTTATGCCCCCCTGGCTTCTACTTCAAAGTGAAAATTCTTAATAAGATACCCAATTCTTGGGTAAGAAGTGGCGTGTGTCCAAAACTCCGTTAATTCTCCTAATCCTTCAAGCTAGGTTGAGACAATAACAAAGGTACACAGCAGTCCCTCCCGGAGTCCCGGCGTTTTTCTAATTCCTGCGGGAGATAAGCCAGATAAGCCTCCGTCGTCCTTTCACTATGCCAGCAAGACAAATCGTTACTCTTTTGTTTCGTAATATATGGGCGTCGCGACGCCCTGGCTCTTCTTCTTTGCAATTAGCGCCTCGGCGCTGCTACTGGCTGCGTTCTTCGCGCCTCGCCAGCGCAAAGGTACATTTTTAATTCCTCAATTCGCTAGCCGCCTCTGCTATTATAAACACAACATTAATTATCAATTTTGGAGACAGATCAAGACAGGACCGTATGCGAACCTAAAGTGAAGTGATGACTTGTATGAAAAGCAAAAATTTAATTCATATTTTTCCGACGCAGGCACCGAAATGATGACAAAAAACACAATTTCTACGGTATTTATATGATTTGCAGATCGTATAATAGGATTTTTGGGAAGCTGATTTTAAATCGGGGGTTAGTTTGTCTCTATGAGAGCGTTTGAGTGTCACTTCAACGTCATTTCAAGAGAATCACATGAAGTCGAGCAGCAGTTGACCCCAACCGGATGTCGTTTAGGTTTTTCTGGTCAATCTCAAGATTACTTTAAGGAAAAACTCAAAATAGGTGCAGCATTAGAGTCTAGACGCGTGTCACACAGGTTTTCGCTGCCTTCGAATCCAAATAAGAGATCAGTTTGTATCTAGGAAGGCATTTGGAGGAAATTTTAAGGTCTCTCTAAGGGCAAATTCGAAAAAGTTGGATAACCGTTTCCGACTACGAGCAATAATATCTAAGTGTATAAAGTTATATTTTTTTTCGATAGTTTGCAAAGGTTACCAATTACAATTACCAATTACATTGTAACTGGCAGTACTTCAAGGTTCACAAACATCATTCACTCCAGTTGGGGCAATGGGCTTAACTTTATTCAAAACCTCTCTGAATTATACTAATATAAACGCGAGAAAGTACATGAGAAAAGCATACTTGAATCCCAGGTATACATTACTTTTTTCATTTTGTGGGCCACTAATTTGGTTTTTTCTGTTTTTTTAAGGTCCTAACAGTTTGGTGTGCGTTGTTCAGTGTCTATTGCCTTTATATATACAGGGTGTTCCATAATTATTGCGACAAAATGATAGGGGTTGTAGAGGGCATCAAAATGAACAATTTTGCCTTATAAACCCCTGTTCGGAAATATGCCGTTTGGGATACAGCAAAAAAAAAAGATCAGTTTCTTGAAACAGCTTACCTACAGTAATTGCTCAAAGTGTCCTCCACCTTGCTCAATACACAGCTGTGCACGATTGTTCAATGATCGGCGAACTCTGTGGCATACCCCCGGTATGTCCTGAACATGTGCGGACGCGGCCATCACTCTTCCCAGTAGCTCTTGTTGGTTGGGAACAGTAGTTTCGTACACTAAAGCTTTCAGATTGCCCCAGAGAAAATAATCCAGTGGGGTCAGGTCGGGTGACCGCGCAGGCCAAGGCACAGGGCCACCTCGGCCTATCCACCTATTTGTCGTCCAAATACTGCCGCACTTGTAAAGAAAAGTGGGCTGGAGCGCCATCGTGTTGAAACCACGTGTTGGCTCTTATGTTCAGTGGCACATTTTCTAATAGTTCCGGTAGCACATGCTGTAAGAATCGACCATAAGCATGCCCATCCAAACGTGGTGGAAGCAAATATGGCCCGATGATATGCTCGTCCACAATGCCGCACCAGATGTTAATTGAAAACTGTTGGTCTCTATGGATGGCTATGGCATGAGGGTTTTCTTCATCCCAAATGTGACTGTTACGGCTATTAAAATAAACGTCCTTTGTGAAACAGGACTCGTCAGTGAACAAAACGTAGCGACCAAAGTTTGGTTGCCTCAACTCCTGCTGCAGCCACCAACGACAAACACGTCGACGCGGCAGATAGTTTTCTGGACCCATGTCTTGGACTTTTAAAAGGTGGTATGGGTGTAGTTGCTGGTCATGGAGAACCCGCCAAGCAGTAGTTTGAGACGCTCCCATTTCATGTGCAATAGCACACACGCTTGTACGCGGATTGGCCTCTAGTTTGACGCACCACTCAGATAAATTAAATGAATCGGTGTGGAGAATTTACGATAACAAAAATGTAAACACAGCAGGCTTTTTTTTACAAATCGGCGAGACCATGAAATGTGCTAGACGAACATTTTGCAGCTGTTGAATTTTTTGTTTCTCTTAAGGTAAAATTAGCGGTAGTGCTCAAACGGCATATTTACGAACAGGGGTTTATAAGGCAAAATTGCATATTTTTATGCCCTCTACAACCCCTATCATTTTGTCGCAATAATTATGGAACACCCTGTATATATATATATATATATATATATATATATATATATATATTATATACCTAAAGCTGATAGTTTGTCTCTATGAGAGCGTTTGAGTGTCACTTCAACGTCATTTCAAGAGAATCACAGGAAGTCGAGCAGCAGTTGACCCCAACCGCATGTCATTTAAGTTTTTCTGGTCACTAAGTCCGAATCAGAAGCCAGTCAGTCACTATAAGGGCATCTGAGGTAATCTCAAGATTACTTTAAGGAAACATTCAAAATAGGTGCAGCATTAGAGACTAGACGCGTGTCACACAGGTTTTCGCTACCTTCGAGTCCAAATAAGAGATCAGTTTGTATCTAGGAAGGCATTTGGAGGAAATTTTAAGGTCTGTCTAAGGGCAAATTCGAAAAAGTTGAATAACCGTTTCCGACTACGAGCAATAATATCTAAGTGTATAAAGTTATATTTTTCGATAGTTTGCAAAGGTTACCAATTACATTGTAACTGGCAGTACTTCAAGGTTCACAAACATCATTCACTCCAGTTGGGGCAATGGGCTTAACTTTATTCAAAACCTCTCTGAATTATACTAATATAAAGGAGTGAAGCTAAAAATAGTAATACATTAATTATATGATGTTCATGGAAACAACAATAATAACAGATTTCTGCTACATCAAATGAAAGCTTGAACTCTCTTTATTATGATCCG
This sequence comes from Acanthoscelides obtectus, assembly GCA_963669975.1. Lineage (NCBI taxonomy): Eukaryota > Metazoa > Arthropoda > Insecta > Coleoptera > Chrysomelidae > Acanthoscelides > Acanthoscelides obtectus. Next base: position 62,392,295 of record CAVLJG010000007.1, on the reverse strand, counting down.
CATTCAGATGCTCAAATATTACGAAAACAACACAACGGATGATACAAACGCTCTCCAATTTTTAAAAGTAGTGTCGAATGATACACCACAACCTTCAAGTTTAATAGTCTGCTATAGTGAAGTTATGTAAACAAAGTTCTGATTCCACGGCCAACTTATAATTAGGGTATTAAGTTTAAAATACGTAATAATTTTCGTTCCTTTTCAGTACTTTGTTTTAACAATTTACGGATACATAGACCATTGCGTACCACACAGAAATGACAAGTACGAGTATATCATTAAGTCAAGGGTACTCGAAAAAATGCACTGGGCCACAAAATGAAAAAAGTGGTTAATGCCTCAATGACCTTCTTATTGACCCTTAAAGACTTCAGATTCGTGTTCAACGCGAAAAAGTACATGAGAAAAACATACTTGAATCACAGGCATACATTACTTTTTTCATTTTGTGGGCCACTAATTTGGTTTTTTCTTTTATGTACAAATGTTTTTTTAAGGTCCTAACAGTTTGTTGTGCGTTGTTCAGTGTCTATTGCCTTTATACAGGGTGACTTTGAAGTTGAGTCATTAATTTTCAGATAATGATTGTAGAAGGAAGATAAACCAACATATGTGTGTAAAAATAAAAAAAAATTAAAAAAAAAATGTTTACCTTGTTTTATAAAGTATCCTCCCGACAAGTATTTCAGTGCGGACCTGTATTTGATCGTGAGGTCTTGGAGCACCGGCATGCCGTCCATATGTGAGGTCTTAAGTCAAATGATTCACGAACCCGTTGTACTACATTAACAAAGGCACGAGGGGTTGGTTGCACTCGATTGGGAAACCGATCCGCATAAACATGTGCCATTTTTTATTTCGTTTGAGCCACGCAACAGAAACCACTATTCACTACCGACTGACACTGACTGTATAGTATATACAACTGAATGAAATAATTGTAAAAACATCGATCCAAATTCTTTCGCTTTTTTGTTTCCGATGCGATGAACCGATAAGGCGGATTATATCCGTTGTCGCCAAACACGAGCACATAATATTATTATTGAGACAGGGCGGTACTCAAACTTCCAAAGGGCTATAACTTTGTTACTTTAATTTTACCAGAAAAATGGTAAAGGAAAAAAACATTTCTTTTGATCAGATCTACTCACTGTTAAAATAAATGACGCAACTTCGAAGTCACCCTGTATATATATTATATACCTAAAGCTGACTTTCTTACTTTTTTGCATATATACTCCAATAATGTTTATCCACATAACGAACATTTATATACTTCTCTATAATTGTTAATTGAATAATTAAAGTTTTTATTTATTTTATATTTATACATAATTTTCTTTATACTTGCTCAAAAGCACATAACTTCTCTTTCACAGTGGCAAACCTTATATCATGTAACATGATCTATAAGACAATAAACTATCGGTCTAGAACATGTTTCAGAATTGGTTTTCTAAAGTACTTCTTTCGAACTAAAAAATTCCCAGGAATCTGAAGAACCGGAAAAAACATGGATTTTGGAATCAAAGCATCCTCACATTTCATGTCACCTACAATTTCGGTTTATGTCTAACTGTCGGACTGTCTGTCTGCTGAACCTTGGAAAAAACCGCTCATATTTTGAGACACTTTCACATAAGGTTACTACTATACTAGGAACGAAGAAGAGTTAGGCTGGAAATAGTGCTGGACCGACGGTCAGCGCAGATGGTACGTTATGATCGTCAGCGCCGACCGTCGGTTGTGGAAATGCATTTAGTGCTACGGTGACGGCGAACGGAGACGCATATGTACAGTGGACAACATTTTTTTTTTTTGCTGTAAATGCTCTAATTTGTGCAAACTATTTTTCGCGACGGAATAAAAGGAGGCGAAGAAGATATCATGTACATCCAATACTTGTGGAACGGTTACTTGAGGGCGAATTCTGCAAACTATTTTGGAGATTGCAAGAAGATGACCATCAGAAGTTTCGACGAACTACAAGCAAGGTTACAAGATAATTTGAAACATTGCAATATGTTTCGTGTTCCTATCCAACCTATTGAAAGATTAGCCGTAACTTTAAGGTAAGTACTTAGTTTTTTCCTTAATAAGTAATAACATGTGCTGCTGGCGTGCAGGCTTTTCTTCGAGCAGTGTAACGCACAGGCCCATAACACACTGTATATCAAAATCCCTTACACGCACCATAAATAAACAAGTAATGTAAGTTGTTATAAATTTATTAAAGAATAAACACAGTCTTGAGTCTGTATAGTTTGCTGAGATGCAGGTTCCTCTACCAAATCCAATTGCTGAATATTTGACGGGCTGGTAATTGTTTGAATAAGAGGTACTGCTGGGAACATCGTGACAGTGGGATGTGATGTTCCTGGGCGGTCTAAGGTGAGATTAGAAATGGCCAGGGCTTTTTGTAACACCTCTTGACGGAACATAATTTTTTGCGTGATATTAAAAGTATTGGTAATTGGCAACAGAGGAAAAAAGAATGCTATGTCATCATTTTGCATGACTTTAGCGTTCTCTTTGAAGAAAGTCAGCATTTCTTTGTCAAAGTCATCTTCGTCACGATGTCTTTTACGTTGTGGTCGGACTAACTTCCGTCCACGGCTAGAGGCAGATCTTTGACTGTTTTGGTTGGAGTCATCGGAAGTGGTACGTTGAGATTCAACACTCCCTTCATTTTGAGCAGGTAGAGATTCGACAGCTCCGTTGCTTCGAGCAGTTTCATTTTGGAGTGGCTCCTCATTTGCGTATGTATTCGGCAAAATTGAATCCTCGGTATTCAGTTGTTGTGTTTTATCTAGAAATTTCATAAACTCAAAATAAACATATTTCTTTTTCCTCACACCTCCAGATTCAGACGGTATGTTGTTTAATGCAGCCTTGCATCTCGTATAGGCGTCTCGTGCAGTTTTCCACCTCTGCTGCACTTGTTTTTCTGTAAAAAAAAATTAATATTTGTTTTATTGTTTCAGATACTTTGTGACAGGTCAATGAAGAAGATCTGCATTTTAGCTTCCGTATAGGGGCGGCTACTATCGGCAATATCATACAATAAGTGTCTAAGAACATTTGGTCTCTACTGCATGAATGAATTTTAACTTCCGCGCCAAACCAACATCGTGTTTCAGCATTGACTAACGTATTCTACCAGAAGAAAGTCAACCATATACTGTATTCCAACGTACAAAGAAAGTATCTGAAATAGCCTAGTGTCATCTATGTGCCAGAAGCAGTTCACAAAAATTTATCAATCTACTTTGAAAAGAAAGTATTTGGTTCTGCTACTCTGTCATAGATGGCGCTAGAATCTTCAATCCTGTTTTGGCCTTTATAATAATGTCTATTTTATTTGAATATCTTCAGACATTGCTTGACGTAAATACAGAAATGAAACAGGCATTAGAGAGACAAAAAGTTATGAAACGGTAGCAGAACGAAACACTCTTTCAAAATAAATTTCTACATTAGTTTCAATTCAATTATGACAGCGTTGCGTGGGAAGTGTAGTCAATATTACTAGAAGCCATTATTTATGTACTAAACTATTATGTCACATATAACCTGATCTCCTAAATAGATAAGACGGTCCTGTGAATGACTAGCCGTGGCGACGTGGCGTCGGCGTCGGCTTTCCATTGTTTCCTTACGGCATTTTTAATTGAGATTATTGCGCCATCTTTATTCAAATGAACGTTTCTCTTGGCTGAAGCCGCCATTAAAAGTATGCATAATTACAACGCTCTCGCCGCCAGAGCGCGCTTCAGTTCCATTGTCTCTCGAATTAGTCATTTGTGCGTTACTAATTGTATTCTTAATCTCACCGCGCCTCATAACCCCATCATTATTTCATTAGCCCTTTCGGATTAAAAGTAAAACGAATTTTTATTGTGAGGAGCTCGCGGGAAGGAACAGCTTGTTCTTTCTGAGAAGACGCAAGTGCTGCTTGGCCGAAAAGGGGTGTTTTCAATTAGTGTTTTCCTTTGGAGGAGGGGCATTTGTCTCGGTTAATGAAGTTTAAGTAACGAGGATGGATGGATACGTCTTTTTGGGGATTATGAGTCGAAAAAAGTATTGCTGTTGAAAAATTTTCGGGATGGGGGAGCTCTATAAAGGCGCTAGTAAAGTGGGGTATTTGTGTTCGCAAGACCTTGTGTATGTGTAAAACGCAACCCTGATACGTCAAATACTACCTGTTTGACGTCACAATCGTGAGATCCCTAGGATTTTGGCCGAGGTAGCTAACTTGATTATGCCCAGAAGCCAGAGAAGAGTAGAGCTACGCATGGCCTGTGCTCACAGAACAGCTACGACCGACAGACTGTTGGTGGTGGCTGGTATCCCGCCAAAGGATTTGCTGGCTGAGGAAAGATGCGCATTCTATAAAAAGAGCGTGGAAACTAGAAGCTGCCAGATGGCAGAAGAGATGTGGGTAGATTACTATACTGTACAGTTCATCGCAGGACATGATTGTTTTAACAGCTACCTGAAGAGGGTATGAAGGAGAGAATGTCGCAGCGAAGAGGACGATGCTCCAAATCATCTACTTGAAGGCTGTAGATGGGTCGACTATCAGAGCCAGCTGAAATTGACGCTCGGCGAGAGGCTCATTGCTGAAAAATTTGCTGGACATGTAAACGAGGTCAAATGGGTTGATTTCAACCAATAGTAAGGCAGGAGGACTAAAATAGACCAAGGTTTCTACTAGCCAGGTTGTGAATGTACCTAAGTGCATATGTATATGCACGATGCTAAAAATAAGATGACTAAACACATTTGGTATAAAAGCACGCAATGCTGCCCACCATGACGAAATCCTGTAAGCATTACCGTAGTGGAAAATGTAGCGAAAGACTGAGGGGTTTTAGCGAGTATGCGACATTTCTTGAGAATCTCACACTTCCGACAGCATAGGGCGGTAGAGTAATACTGTTAAGTTTCTCTGCCTGAGAGTGGATATAAAAGATTTCCCCTGTCGAAAAATATGCTTGTGCATCTAATACAATTACTCTAGTCTTTTTACATGACCGACTTAGCAGGGGCATCAGAGTTTCATCATCGCAGGTATTGTTTAATGTTCTTAGGACAATACTTTAAAAAAGAACTCTGGCTCAACCGTAAGGTATATTTAACGTATACCATATATTATGTATTCAAATCCCATTCCCGTCAAAACAAACATGAACACTCGATCGTCGATGAAATAAACTAGAATTTTGGATAATACTAACTATTTAATTGCCTTTGGCGCTGAATGTGGATAATAGAAAAGCAATCTCATAAATATTCCTTGCAGCTGCCTTCACAAAGACAGCATTTTCTATTTGCCGTGAAACTGCTTTTTCACGTGTTTGAAGAAAAGTGAACAAAATTGAAGTTCTCAAGCGTAGCTAAAAGCAGTTTAAATGAAGCCTAGTCCGTTATATTTAAGTTTTTGTTGATTTTCGCTCCGTAAGCTCCAAACGAAATCAAAGTGCTCTAGCAGACACTCTTCTCACGAATATCGCGGATTCACAGAAATTTAAGAAACAATATGCTGCCAAAGTTAATACCTATACTTAACGCAGAGACACATTCGTTTTTTACCACAAACTTTGTTGTAACATCTGAATGTTGAAGGATAGCATCATGTAAGTTGACTTCCCGCAGTTCCGTGATCAATTATATTACGCTCGGTTTAATTACAGACCTAACGCCATATGAACTATGACAAAAGAAATCGCTTTAAGTTGTATGTGAGATATAAAGGTCGCTTGCTAGGCACAACGTTGATTTAAAAGACTGAAGTGTCAAATTTACTTATGGAGTAAAAAAAGCAAAAGCAATGCGTCATATATCCCCAACGCCATAGGCACAAATTTTCATTCTCGCGAGTTTAGTAAAATCGGGTCTTAGTGACATTTTAATGATTCACTGTTACTTAGATGAAGATTCAGTGTGACAGTGATACAGTAACACCGTTGGGGATATCGTCATGTTACATTCATGTCACGTACTTCCATGCTCACTGATTCGTAATATAATCATTATCAGTTCGTGAGAACTGCTTGACCTCACAATTTTATCGGACTTAGTTCCTGTATGAACAGCTATGAAGCTCTTCGTGTAACCCGAAGGCTAGAAGCGTATTGTCGCAGCCAAGAGAGAAAATCCCTAAAAAGTGTCCCCAGGGCGGTTTGCCGCTGACTCAGCAACGACTCGGCGCGCGAGGCGAGAGGCGAGCTAGCAAGATATGATATCTGGATAGGTCTGGATAGGTCCCGCAAGTCCGGCATTTCACCTTGAGTCCGATCGTAAAAGCTGTGCGGTTTTCGCTGATTTCGTTATTAAATTCTGAAGGGGCTTACCACCTTCCAGCCATTTGGAGATTTACGTTCCGTGCTCGGAGTCCGGACTTGACCGGAACGTAAAAGCGTCGTTAAATTGTTTCCGAAGGGTGTTACCACAGGTTTTCTGCTTGCGTTTGAGGACCGATATCTGTTCGGGATAGATAATGGCTTATGGGTTGGGGTATCTACTTGTCTAATCATTTGATCTGTTATATGATGACTATTTTGACAATGCGGGGTTGATCAGAGGGTTAACGATGCGTTTATGAGATCACCTAACTTCAGCTCAACCATAACGTAACCTAATGCCATCTGAGAAATGTTAACACCCTTCTGCCCAGTTGCAATGAGCAAGAGCTAAGGTCAACTTTAAGCTGCGCAGAACCTTAATTTCCATGTTTTTATTGCATCAGATGTACTTAAAACTTGATTGGAAATTAAACAATTGAACCAAGTCAGAGAATATCTCTGCTCATGGTAGATCTTCTAACCCTAAATGTCAATCTGCCAGTTTGATAATCTTATGATTTGACCTACTGACTATTGTCTGTCAAGTTCTTCATAAATTTGAAATATGGAAAATCATTCCAAGATCTTCATTAAGTCCTAAAAAGCTCGCGTGATGACAATATTTTGTAGCTACTCGGAAATAACAACAAAGTTTGATCAAGAAGCCTGATGCATTTCACCGAATCGTTCCAACCAGCTAATCTAAGTAGAAATACATGTTATTATATCAGTAGGTTTGTCTTTTTATTCGTATAACTTTGGTGTGAAAAAACAGACAACCTGCTAAGTGATTTGTAGCTGCAAACGTAATTTCCCTGAAAAGTTAACTATAGATGCACTGTTGTCAGATGCAACTTCATCTTAGCTAAGACTTTACCAAACCGGAGTGGTGTAACACAAACTCAAATTGAGATTTACCTTAAAATTCGGTTCACCTTTGCTAAGTGGTAGATTTGAGAGAGATGGTGCCACGAGGCATTTTAGGTTGAGTTAATTCAGGCTTCAATAACTTTGTAAGCTCGACATTAGGGAAAGTAACATCTGAAACCTAACCTGTTTTCATGCTGATAGAACTCCATGGTGTTCTGGTCAAACGATAGTACATATGCATATTTTAGGGCTAAATAAAAAATATATATTGTCATTGTCATTTTGATCTGTGCTTTGAAAAAGGCGATGTTCAAAACTTTAGTAAAGGGTAAGGGTTTATCTACATTATTGGTTTCGTCAGGCTAGAAAAACGTGCAGTTCTACCGACATTAGTTTTTGAGTCAAAGAGTTTTTGAGCCAAAAGGTCTGAGTAAGGCCTGTAATAGGATGTTATGGCTCATGATTCAACACAATCCGACACTATGGTTATAGAACACACTGGTGGTCATTTCTGAGGGTTTTAGACGTCAAAAATGGATACAAATATATTGATGATTAATTAATCACAGGTTCACTGACATCGAAGGACACTTCAATGTAACGTCAAGGTTGGAGAAGAACGTTGAAAAAGTACTGATTGGGGTTGTTTTGTAAAACCTATCTTTCGTTATTTCTATATCTGTATGTCAAATATTCATAGATATTAAAAAGCGAACAAGATTTTATACTGCAAAATCTTCCTGAACTGTTTACATACAAAACGTTTTATTCTGTTCTACTCCGTTTTATCGGAGAGTTATTCTCATGAATGTTTGATACCTAATAATACATTACTTGTTGCAGGTAAGAATGCATGGCCGGAAAAAAGAAATGATAAAAGGGAGAAAGAAAAATTTCCAATATATCGTAAGTAAATACAATTCAACTCAAACATAAAATCAATAAAATGACAAAAAAGACACATTATTCTATAATATCCTAAACCCACAAGGAATAAAATGTACAACTTTAAACATTGAGTTTCTGTCAAGGATCCCCAAATACAGCATTCCAACAACAGCATCAACACGTTTTCATAGGTATAGGTGTATTTGTAGGGGCAACAATGCCCAGCTATAAAATCCCTCTGCAGTAAAGGTGCACACAGAGTTATAAACCGATGATTTATTGGCATTTGAAGGTAATTTATGATTGTTTCCGAAGAGAATGGAGCCAGCAATGAATGATGGAGATGTAGATATGTCGACCCATTGAAAGATGTAATGAAAAAGTAATATGTATAGAGTATTTGAGTCGGAATAACACAAAAGCTCAGTGAAACTGCCAATCGCTTATTCAACGCAAATTTCAAGTCGAAGAGACCTCTTCAAATTCGTGCAAAAAACTTTCAATCGTGAATCCATAAATTCTGCGTGTTTCAATTAGTAAATTCACAACACGGCTTACTGATCTGCGAAAAATTAAATTCAGGTCCAACATTTTGATATAATCCTGTTCATCAATTACAATAAACTAGGTTGACTCTTCCTGCGCAGCGCTGTGATAAGTGGGCCCCTCTGAGAAAAATGTTAGGTACGAACATGTATAACAATTGAATGGATCGAGTTAGTCAAACAGACTCATACGATTTAGAATTATCATATTTAGCATACTTTTAGAAAATATTGTGTACCTCGCTGTTCAAAAAGTTTTGCGGGCGCATATGATTGGAACAACGTCCACATCTGCCGCGGATGACCATCCACGGTTCACATGTAGGTCCACATCAAGTCGAGCAGCGGAGGCCGACTGCTACACACATGCATCAGCAAGACCGCGAAATGTACGATCAACACGCGAGGGTCGGAAATATTTCTCCATCATTCAAGTTTGAAGGATAAATGTACGGAGCAATCTCTGATGAGTGTGTCTACTAGGTGTGTATAATTAACGCGGCTTGAGGCGTAGAAGCATACCAACGTCAAAAAATTGACTGGATCGAGTTTCAAAAATTACAAGGCATAGCAGTGACCTTGTGTTTATACATATCCGAGCGGCACTTCGCAAGTTATAGACGAGCCAAGGATTAGCGGACAGTCGGGCAGATAGACAGACAGGCGAAAATTAGTGACATGGCGTATCAAGTAAAAACAGTTGAAGCACACCAAGATGTTCATCAGCCTCACTTCAGAGAGATCAAGTGCCGTCGATATCATCGTGGATCTTCGTTTGAAGTGTCGGGCTGCATTGACGAGTTATGGTTTAGTTCATTGATTTTATAGAAATGGGCGATTTTTATTTTGGAGCAACCGAGATCTCGAATTTGCAGATCATTGTCATTTGAATATAAATTCTCATAGCATGGCAAGAAAGATTAGCTGTCTTTGTAAAAATCAGAATGTGTAGGTTCCTTCTCCTTTCTGACTATCTAATGCACTGCACAAATCAAATCGCCCTGTGTGACAAAAAGCTAGCTTGCATTTCCCCATTCATGAACGGTGAACGCTTCTTGTATCGATTGTAGTCACCCCAGTAGTCCAGGTGAATGAAATCGGTGGTCCGCGTCCAGCGGTGACTATACGGAATTCATTAAGCAGGGGTGGCTATGGAACGTGGATGCTGTTCTAACGACGCCGACGACGCAGCTTTGGCGTCGCGTCGCCGTTTCGATATGCGGGCGACATCTGAATACAAGCAGGGGCGTAGCTACACGGTAGGAGAGAGGGCCAAGCGACTTTTCAGGTTCATTATTGAAATAAGGAAGTAGAAGTACTAACAAAGTGGGCGTGGTTGCCTTATCTTTCGGGAAACATTATTGCTGAATATTGACAGAAGATTCATTCCCAGAGTCATAGTACCTAAGGACATTATTTTGCCGAAAATGGATGCATTCACAAACTTTTTGACAAATGTCATGAGCTGTCAGTATTCGGGATTATTCTCCATGGACCTTTAGACCAGGACGGATTTAGAAAATATTTTTGGAGAGGCGTCCATATGATTAATTTGAATTACCCACTTAAAAAAGTGCTACGACGAAAGGAGCTCCAGATTGATGCTCCTGCTGGTGGGAGGGTGACGGGAGGGGTCGGTCGGCGATTGCAAATTGAAAAACATGTTTGAACTTCATAATAATAACTGATTGTCTCTATTTAGGGCGAAGATTAGCTGATAGCTTTTCTGCCTCAAAACCCTCAACAAAAATAAAGTATCATCAAAAATATGTAAATACAATAAAATATGTGAATTATACTACAGTATAAGATAATGGTGTTCTATAAATATACCTAACATAAATCCACCTATCACATAAAAATTATGTTTTAAAAGGACCTGGTAGTTCATGTTCATAATTTAGAGAAATGAGGTGTTGTTCAAAAATGATTTTCTCAAATTTTTGTTTTTTGAAATCGTTGAAGTTCAGAAGCTTGTAGGCGGTGGCAATGCATGATTTAAAATAATGGCATTATAAGTAAAGTACTTATGGAAGAATAATGTCTTGTGAAGAAGCATGGTTAACGTATTCACAAAACGAATATTTCTTGAGTGGGTCCACTCCCGAAATATTAGCTTGTCTTTTAAAAATGGAGGAACTGATGTGGTTAGAACTTTGTGCACAAAAAATAATAAGAGAAACTTAAATAATTCAGTTGTTCAGAATACGAGCAAATGTGATCATACTTTCGCAGGTTAAAAATCAATCTACAACAGGAATTTTATATTTTTGAAAATCGTTTCACAGATGTAGAATCTAAAAATGGATATACTAAGTCGCAATCACTAATTTTTTGTATTATCATAGTTTCGCATAGAATTTTTTGAGGACAGCAAAGCACCTTCTAGTAATGTACTTTACGTGAGGCATGAACTTGAGATTCTCGTCAAAAATTACCCCTAAATTTCTTGCTGATTTGAATAACATTGCCGTTTAATCCTACGTTGAATTTAGTTTTAATGAGTGTCCTTTATGAGAAAGAATTAATACTTTAGATTTAGATGGATTTATCTGAAGGTTATGTTCGGCATCAAACATTTTAAATCTTCTGACAACTGAACTTCAGCATTTTTTTTATTACTATGATTAAAGCTGAAATATAGTTGTGAATCGTTTGCGAAAAATTTAACCTTTCAGTACTTTACAATTTTGTTTAAATCAGATACATATATAGCGTTGCATTAACATGTGATCCGCCTTCAGTACAAGTTTGAACTCGCTTGAGTCATTAGGTTGTGCGTAGCGATTTTTTTTTGTGAAACAGTTTTTCCTATTGTGTGCTAAAAATGAGTGACCAATTTCGAGCAACAGTGTGCTATACGATTTTGCTTCAGACTTGGGCACAGTGCAAGCTTCAGCAGGCGTACGAAGATACTGTTTTATCAAGAGCCCAGGTTTTTCGGTGATTTAGGGCATTTTCAGACGAGAGAGAGTCGACTGAATATGAGCCAGGAAGCGGAAGGCCTTTATCTTCAACAACCGATGAAAATACCGACAGGATTGTGCGTTCAGATCATCGGTTGTCAGAATGATCGGGGAGGAGATAAATTTGACTCAGACCACCGTACATCAAATCAGGAACAACTGGGTGTTGCATCAAGATAATGCTCCTTGTCAGACAGCAATGTCAATAAACGAGTTCTTGGCCAGCAAAAACGTTCCTGTGACTCCTCAACCTCCTTATTCGCCTGGCGTCAGTCCTTGCGACTTTTTTCTCTTCCCGAAGATGAAAAATCACTTCAAGCAACTCATTATGGGACAGTTGAAAACATTCAAACGGCTGTAACCGACCTGCTGAAGGCTATTTCAGCACTGCTATGAGGAGTGGAAGAACCACCTCCAGCGCTGTGTGGCTTCAGAAGGAAGTTATTTTAAGGGTGACAATATGAAATTGTCCTTATATTTGAATGAAAAAAACAAAAACAAAACAGTCTCATCACTTAATTTACAGACCTCATACGACGACTGATACTATCCACGTGGTCAAGAGACACCTTTGGCAAATACTATTCGTGCGTTATTCTACCACGACGTACATCGACAGGGGACAGGGGCGAACAACAACGGTGAACTGCGAGCGGCAGCGGCGAGGGCTGCGAAAGTCACCCCACAAACCTCCACGCGTGCACACACATCTATACAATATAAAAGTGACCTTGTTTTATTTTCACCCCCGTGTCGCCGTGCTTACCTCTCTCGTCAGAGCGGCCTGCGACTACGTGGGATGAATCATTATTGGGTCCACCGACGAAGAGAGGCATTGATTTTTTAGTCAGCTTTAATTTCGACTTTGTGAGGAATAAGTTTTTCCTATTATTATTATGTTGCTTTATTGCGCGCAAAGTTTGATTGATTCAAATAGCTTTCTATCTAATAGGACTGCTGGAAATTCCAGATGCGGCATCCCCATAATACTAGGAAAATCGATTCTGTTATTTTTATGATTAGGAGTACATTGTAACTCAGGGAAATACAATACAACGAAAAAAATGTTTCCCATACTCAATCATTTGAAAGAGAAGCTCAATATTGGTACTGTCAATCGTTCTAAGAATATAAAATTAAACTCATTATGGGACAGTCGAAAACATTCAAACGGCTGTAACCGACCTGCTGAAGGCTATTTCAGCACTGCTATGAGGAGTTGAAGAACCGTCTTAGGCCTTTTTCTCTGCCGCCACTGGGCCGATTTAAAAAAAATATAAACTATAAGGTGTTGCGTCTTTGATATAATAGTAACATTGTGACAGTCCGACAGACAGACAGGGAGACCGACGGAGACGAGTGATGTGGTTTTCCAAGATGTACACGTCATAATATAAAAAAGCATATCTCGTTTTCGAAAATGTTCGCGATTACAATACCTCTTTGCCAATAGGCGTGGGAAGTAAAAATTATAACAGAAACAATGTCAGAAATCAGATTGGTTGTATCAATGACCAACCTTGGATTTGCAATTGAGATCCTTTCGTTCAATTTTGTCAATAATTAAATAATTGGATTTTCGAAAATTAACCAAAATAGAAATCGTCAATAGCTCGCCGAAAGTGTCGGAGGCATTAGCTTGGCCCGACTGTTAAGAAAGTTAAGTAACCTTTGGTCTTCAGCCAGAGTATTGCTACAGGGCAGAGGCATCTAAAAGGATAGATAAAGGAACGTACGCCTACAATGACAGGGGTCTCGTAGAAAGGGATATTACAGTGGGTTTTCAAACAAAGCAATAACGTGCAATTCAACTTAGCAAAAAATACTACATGCAAAGAGCAAGCAGAAATCACAGTTAATTTCGTATGTTACTGTAGAAGCCAGGTTTCATATAAAAATTGAAGAATGAAACACAGTCTTCCTTAAACAAAATGTTGGCCATGTTTCAAAGTTTGTCTTGCTCTTGTTTTCAATCCTGTACTAGAAAAAATTGTCGGAAAATATAACAAAAGTTTGGTCCAGAAATTCGTTCAACGAATGACCTGAACTTAAGTCTTTGAGCTGGAGATTCTACATCAACGACTATTGTCACATCACCTACAATGAGTGTATTCACCTAATCCAGTTATGAGAGACGCACAAAACATTAATCAGATACCCTCCAACGGTCCTTATAAAGCTCCATTCTTATGACACACAGCCCGTTCGAGAACGTATAATGCCCTCTTAATCAACGAATCAGGTTCATTCACCAACGTCCAATTGAATTTCTTGTTTTCCAACAGCAAGCGCAGCGCTACCAAGCTGGCCCATATATCATTAAATTTATTAAGGTACGTCCGATAATAATGAAGCGTGTAACAGTTCACAAAACTTCGGAAATAAGAGAGTTCTTCGTACTTTAAGAAGTTTCGAGCGGTAACATATTTATGGGAGTTTATACTTACAGCGGACATCGCTCCTTTAGGAGCAAATCTATTAGTCCTTCTCAACAGTATAAGTAATCTGGATTGTTTTACATGACAATGAGGGATTTGGGGGTATATGCAATTTGTTTCAGTGCAAAAATCAGCCCCCATTCGGCAGAAAATAAAGGTTACAGCAACAGTGATTCCTGTATATTCATATACATATACAGGGTGTTAGGGAAATAATATTCGTAGCTTTAAGAGGTGATTCCTTGCATTATTATAAACAAAAAAGTTCATTACAACCTGTGTCCGATAAATCAACCGTTTCGGAGCAAAAAAATGCTGAACTTATTTCTTTTTAGTCATGAAATAAATTAATTTTGCACCTTAATATTTTACATTCATATGCCTAATAACGTGAAACGTATCAATACATTTATTTATTAATTAACTTTCTCTAACAAAATAAATTTCTTGCTTATTAAATACAATTTTCCGAAGAAAAACAGACAAACAAAATCCCTCACACAACTGGCAACGTCGTACTCCGCCTGCACTGCATGTATCATCGAGTGTTGTGATTACTAATGCATTTAACTGTAACTTTATGTGATTTACGGGTGTTGTTTTTTTCTTTTTTCGTGCATGACATCGTTTCAAATAAGCGACTGATAATCGTGGGAGGTGGTGGTGTGTATCGCCATGTACCGGTAAGTTCTGTCACTTTTTTTTAAGTAAATGTACTGTACTGAAAGCGTTATTAAATAAAAAATATTAGCCACAAAAAAATGCGTAAAAGTATTCGATAATTCAAGGCATATTTTCAACAAAAATATAATACAAACGTAAACAATTCGATGAATCAGTTGAGGTCGTCTTGCGCTGGTATCGCGGTTGCGTTGCAGCGTTGCAAATGTTTGAGAAAATTTAACTATTTACTATTCACTTTTCTGGAAAATGATTGATTTTCGTAAATTATATAAGTTATAATGCACTTTTTTGATTAGAATAATGCAAGGAATCAGCTCTTAAAGTTACGAATATTATTTCCCTATTACACTGTGTAACATTTGTATACTACAGCACCAAGTGTAGTAACTTGGTCGTAGAACTGCTTTAAGGAGATTAAAGATGCCTATTTTTTGAACTACCTACGGTTGGTAAAACTAGAGAGGCAAAAGAAGTGTCAATAGAATTGTATATTGATTTGTTACAACTTTTTTTATTGTTTGCATATGTTTTGTTTCTTTCAATACATATGGTCTAAAAAAATCAAATTAAAAAATTTCATAGATACGGTCAACAAATACGAGTTATTTAGTAACGAGAACCCCGCTTATAGACCCTGATCGTTTTGTTCGTTAACATTGACCTAGCAATTGAAAAATGGATTCAACTGGTTCTTATTTGAAATTTGTGCATTAAAGAAACGCTTAAATTCTTACTTTTATGGTCACATTCTAAAAACAACCACAGGAAAACTTATTCTGCCAATTTTACGTTTGAGTTATGCCACATCTCGTTCATAGAGAACATGGAAAGTCAGAATATAAAAAAAATGCGAATATGTTTTTCAATTTGCAAATGGCTTCCCCTCACCAGTACTTTATGGAGCAGGTGATTTCAAACTCATCATATAAAATTTTAGAAAATCTAAACGTGCGTTAAACGTCTATTTAAAAAATGTTGCACATTTTTTGGAAATTTGACGCTAGAAATGTTTTTCTTATTTTGTAACAGTCAATAATGAAGTTTATACGTTTATCTGGTGTGTTTTTACAGACACAAATTTTTAACTGAATTACCTTCGCTAACACAACAGCGGGGCCTATTATACCTTATACAGCAGGAATGAGACCTCAGACAAAAAAAATGGAACCCGTCTGGGTACAAGACAGAAAAATAATGGCACATGCATATAAGCAGGATGGGAGAAAACATGCTGATTATGATGAAAAAATAAATCATCAAATAGCCGAAGGAATATAGGAAGGTCAAGAAAATCTTGGAGTGACAACCTGGGCATCCGATGAAGAAGCTTCCGACGATGGAGCAGGCGCAAGCCTATCAAAGAAGAAGGAAGAAGAAAGACCTTTATCTGCTTCGCGTTGCAAAAACCTTACGTCTATCAGATGAATTTTATACTCCAAAAACTTGCCATTGAATTTAGTCAATGAGTGTTTCTTCCATCACCAGAGTATCTCGCTGGAGCAAAAGCAAAATATTTCGTTATTGATACAACTTTCTGTTCATAAATGAATCTACATATTTGGCGTCAAAAAAGCCATAGTCAAAATTAACGATCGTTAGCAGTAACTGCATCGACATAGCACCTTTGTAAGTGGATTAAACAAAAATTCATTCCCTCTTCTAGTCTACAATGGCCGATCCGCCGCGCCGTAGAGCTCGTCATCATCATCACCGAAATTGCTGACAGTGTCCTGCGGCAAAAAGGTAAAACGATTCCCGTCCGAAATTCCCGCGTTCCCATTACCAATTACGCCCGTGTTTGACTTTATGCTAGTTCGTTATTCCAGTGCGTTCTACCTTCGCGCCGAGCAGGACCGGCCCACTCTATTTTTGGAGATATTCAGAAAACATTAAGGGTATCTATTTCATTCATTCGCCAATATCCAATGGTAAACGGACTAATCTCTTAACTTGTCAGTAAAACGTAAAAATAATGTTCAGAAGAAGACGACTGATATTTCAGCATGTTTTGGATCTGACAATAATTTGGCTAAGAAACATAGCGAAGTCAGACTAAAAATCATGTTCCGACTATTCGTCATATGTTTGTCTGGTCGGTCCGTAGGACCTTTGCTCATTAGTCACTGTCTAATGTACGTTAGTCGAATCTGTCAGTCCTGGATGCCCAGAAACCAGACAATGTCAAGGATCATGTTTTGACATTTTTGGTTCTACCCATTGACAAGAACATGACATAATTCAGAACCCTTTGTTGAATCTACTTGCGGCCACTATGCTACGTACACCAAAGACGAGAGCTTTCACTTGTGATTCTCCTAAGCAGTAGAACCATGTTTCTACTCCTCCTAAGCACATGGGCAGTTAGACTATCTTTTCTTATTTATGAAGGTTTGTTCCGAATGTAGGGGAGCGTCAAGGAGTCTACCAAAAGTGATTGTCTATACTTAATCAGTAGCCAAAGTATCCGACATTTATCAGGAACAAGTATCAGACCTCCTGACAGATCAGTAATCTATCCATTATGCTTTCTCCAGTTCTCTATACTGTTACTTTACATATGCTGATGTCTTTCCCTTAGGCTCAAGGCATCGATGCTCAGGGACGGTACATGAGTTTTTGTCGTCCAACTTGGTAGGTGCCCACAACCTTTGTTATAAGCGAATATTATTGAAGAGCTTATACGGCTACGCAAGCCAAGTGCTTATTAGGCGTTCTTGACATCTTTAACATGCTTCACAGGTGTCTACAATGTCAACCCACTTTTCTAAGTTGATGGTTGTGCTTATGTTGTGGAAGGTTTTGGTTATTTGATTTTGATTCTCATCTTCCCATGTGATTTTCATTTTCAAACTTCTGGCGGCGGTTTGTGCTACTTGTGCCAAATGGTTACAAACTATAGTGAAAATGAATTACTAACATTGATAAGTCGGAAGATATCACACAAAAACACAGTAAGATGCAGACTAAGTTTTGGAGAGCAGTATTCCATTCGTTGATTGGAGCTGATTCATCCTTAAGCCTCTCATAAACATATCACCCAGAGAAGCTCTTGGACGCATCTTTCCTTATAACATACTGTCGATTTATTAGATATTAGCTCTTGAAGAGGTAAGCCATATGTCAAGGATGCAAAATTGTAAGGCAGAATTACATTATTTCTTCTCATCCACTTTGTCTTGTTGAATGATAAGAGACACAGAGATGAAGAGTCTATCCTGCCCAATTTCTTCAATGCTACATCCCACACATCAAGAAACACCCAAACACCATCAATATCACAAAGTATTAATTTCGGGATTATACCTGCTCACCAAGGTGTCCAGCCGAAGCACTGAAAAAAAATTATTTTGGAAGACAGATGATGAGTGAAGATGAGCAATTTGAAAACTTTTCTCTGGTCATGTCATTGGCATGATTAAAAATGCTCAAGGCTAAATTAAAGAGCGGGGGTGTGCTTTACTTAATCAATTGACGAACAATCAAAAGAATTAAAGAGGAGAGGGTTTAAGCAGCTCTACTGGAAACGGATGTCCTTCTTACAATTAGAGACGTGAGAGGGGTCGTTCAATTGGAACTGTTTATGCACTTGAACGTCTAGAGGGGAAATGAAACATCTCAAAATAATGAAAAAATTGAGCAATATAGGAAAAGAACGTGTAAAAACGAGTAACCAAAAAAAACAATCACTAAACTTGAGAAAATACGTTTTTAACAATAATAATAATTTATTGGTGCTACTACACAGAAATGTGTTGCACAAGTCAGTTAAAGTTGAAGTAAGTAAAAACAACAAATAATACTTAAATAAGACAAACATGAGACACAAAGTGGCAATAAAAGATAATAAAAAGTTAATAAAAAGTTAAAATTTAGATGAATAATAAATAAATAAAAGAAATTAAATACAATAAAAACTATGACAGGATGTAAAAATTGAAGTTAAGGAAGTATTGGACGTCAAAAAAGCTCCAGATAGTAGGAAGCATTTCGTGGTTTTGCCAAATTGTTCAACATTTATATTTTTGGAAAGGCGATGACGATTTGGACACAAATGTTCTTTGTTTCTGGTGTAATTATTATTAGTATCTTGAAGTATTTGTATACACAATGAAATATCATGATATTCTATTTAATGAATTCATTTTTGCAAGGATGCCTGTATCTCAAATTTGACGTGTATCTAACACATCTCTGTGAGCCAAAAACTCTAGACATCTAGGAGAATGACTCCATGCCAGAGTGGCGTAAGTCGTTCTACTGTGAAAGTATGCATGATTACTGGTGAACAGTGTTTTCTGAGACACTGAACTTCTCAGATTACGTATCAGATAAATAGCTTCAAAGATTTTGTAACATGATTTAGATGCTCAGCCTCAACACCCCGAAAAACTTTACTAAAACTTAAGCATCTTGCTCCTCACGTGAGATGTAACAGTAATAAAGGTGTGTTCAGAAAAGCAGGGATCAAAAGTTTGTTTCGATCCATCTGACCACATACATCAATTCGCTAAATCCGCTGCTGCGTATTTGAATAAACGCTGATATGGTAATAGGAATCACCGGGTGTAGGCGTTTCGTTCGGCCTCTCTGTACGTGATTAAAATCCGAATTAAAAAGCAACCGTTGGCGGTTTGGCCTCACCCGAACCGTCCGTCTTCATCATCGTCATCACCATCATCGACATTCTGTTCTGCTTGGATGCTGAACCTGCCGCATTCATTCAATGGACGAAAATTGGAACTCATAACAGGTATTATTTCAAGCATTGTTGCCTAAGAGAATGGGCGACACTTGTTCCGTTTATGGAGCGGACTGTAATTTCAGAGATGCTGGGAATCGTGTGGGTTTCCTGCTACAGACGTAGAGGTCGGTGGTACCGCTTTGACGAACGTCACGTGGGTGGTAGTGTCACCTATTAGCAGAATATACACTGTATCAGTACTTGTTATCGATACCTCCGCCTATGATAAAGTAATGAAAATTAACGATAATAATGGTCAATTTATGTGGATACTTCCAAGGCGCATGCTTTGTTTATATTATAATACGTCAAGTGGCTAGAAAGATTAAAGGAAAAGATGCCCTGATAGAACTGAGGTAGGGATTAGGTACCGCGCTAATACATGGTATTTCAAGTCCGCGCCTATTTAGTATTGGTATGAGACCTTTTAGGTGTTACGTAAGCACTAAAGGGTGGCGGAGGTCTTCACTTTGCTTATTTTCGATGACATGAAGGATGCGGGGAGGGTATAGTCGGTGAATACGTTAACAATATTTATTTTTTTACTTTTTCGGATTTTCTACAAAATTAGGTCGATTTTGAGTTGAACAATGGCAAACCTGCTTGTCTATGCTAGAAGCGAAACCCATATTCAGGGATTCACCAAATATGGATATGCAGAATGGCTCCTCTTAGCCGGGAGCTGGCTGGTTTGTTACTGCCTCATGGCCATTTTCATTCTCATTTGGATGAACGTGGCGTTACAATTAATGAACATTTAGAAATATCCTATTTCGAGTTTGCCAAAAATGTATTAGCAGAGGTATTAAGTATGGAAATTGATGGTCATGATGATAGCTAAGTACTCGTATGTTGGATCGGGCGAGCCAAATCTTCCTGATCGTCCAGACATTATATGGTATTCAGAACAAGGGCGTCTAAACCAGTACTTGCTTCAAATTGTAAACTATACTAAAATATTTACGTAAGCATGAAAGAGGGGTAAGAGATTTGCTTAATTTTGCTGACACGTGGAAGTGGGGGGTTAATAATTGTAAAGAATCTGCTTAGGTAATACTTGAACAGCCCCTTTTTCGAATAACCTGCACAATTGGCATATTTTTCGATATGTAACATACTATTTTGCCAACTATGAGACCAATTATTTATGTACTGTGTAAAACCAGGTAATAATCAGTTAATAATTGGTTCCATAACTGACTTGTTTTTTCCACACCAACTTTTTTCCGTTAACAGGGAAATCTGTGAAAATAAAAGTTCGAAATAAGTGGGTTATTAGGTCCGGTGATTTTTAAAAAAATAAAGCAATAAAAGTGCCCCCAACAAAAACAGAACCTCTCACCATTGTTCGATGGCCAGATTACACACGCGGGCACATTTCCATCGTCAGTTGGCTGTTGTAAAGTATACGTAATACAAATAATAGGGTCACTCAGATTTTAAGCGTAATCAAGTTACATAACGGTATGTGGCAAATGGGTAATTTGCTAATTTTATCACAATCAAGTGACATCAAGTAGACTGACTGGCTTTGTACTTCTTGCTTCGCAATTCTGGAAAACTGTCTTTGAATATGCAATATTTGAGTCAACTTTCATACTTTCTGATATCTTTACTATATCCAGGACATAGAAACTGTTAAAGCTGATGATGTTCTAGAATATAATTGAATTTGGAATCTTTAATCACTAAATCTACAATTTTTTTTCGTCCTTGGAATACTAGTAACCGTGTGTGGAAATTGCATCCAAATCCAGACAGACAGATCGACATACCGACAAACAGACAGACAGCGGAAATAAGTGGCATTGTAGTTAGTAATGTACATGTTATAAAATATCCAAAAATTTTATTTCATTTTCGAAATTTTTCGTAGTTACAATACTTCCCCGCCCAGTGACATGCCAAGTAAAAAGTTTAGTTAGTGTCTTTACTTTTCGTAGTCTGTAAACATCGTCTGATGTTGACTCAGCCGCCCTTGATTAACCGTCGGTGCCGTGCCAGTGCCGAAATGGATTCGTAAGGGTTAATTCCACTTTCGCTTAATTCCTGAAGCGTTTGTGAATTTTAAACAATATAAATTCACTTCTGCTAGCGAGGAGAACACGCTGTCAATATTATGTTTCTGGAGTGCCGTATCTCGTTGATTATGAATATATTACTTCGGAATGATGGAGGTTCGAGTATGTTTGCCTTCGTCTGGATGGTGTAGGTATACCATATCGCTTTCAGCAGCGTAGATAGCTAACGCGTGCATAGATCTGTTAGCCTTGCGGGTAGGTGGACTTTGAGATTTCCCTCAGGATTCCGATAACACTGACAAATTCCACAGAACAGCTCCTTCGATTTCTGCTTCACTTCTAACTTCAAAAAATGGCGTCAAGATCATTAAAAAATATTATGTTCGGCTTATGTTTCAGAAAAAAGTTAATTACGGGCATGTGTAACAAATGAATTAAATAGATCAAGTCACTCGAATAAGCCGACACAATTAGTCCACAATCCAATCTTTCGACAACCGCGGAATTGCAATGAGTAAACCGACAGTGCAGAGGCAGCAGATATCTCTTTACAGGTTTTATATCGTAATTTGAATTAAATAAACGTCTATGCGCGAAATATGTCTAATATGTGGATATAATTACCGACGTAAGAAGCGTAAATGTCAAAAGATGGATTTTAGAGATTTTAATTTTTTTCGTTTTTGTACGTATCTGCGCCGTCAGTGGACCGATTTTCGAAAACTACCAATAAGTAGTCTAATCATATTAGCAAATTTTCCCGAAATAATTGTAAAGTCTGGTTTTATTGGTGCAGGTTGTTCAAGGAAACATGGACGCATAAACTGGGTACACCAATTTTTGTGGGAAAACTTTTTGACAACAAAGAATGAGGAAACGCGTTTTTTTGGGATTCGATAGAAAGTGTTGACAGGAACAAAAAAACTTTTTATATAAGATTTTTAGGTATTAATGAGATCTACAAAATGAGACTACGCGTAAAAAGATCCGACTAATAGCAAAAATGTTATGGCCGAAAAACGAGGCAAAATGCAGGTTTTGGCACTTGGCAATACGACGATAATTTCACACAACTACTTGAAATTCTTCAAATCCGTAGGATTCATACTTCTAAATAACAACAACAAAATTTGATTATAAGTAGCTTTTTGAGTATTTCTTCTTGTTTACCCCAAAACACCTGTTTTTCGGCCATCAGTACTAGTTTATCGAGCAATACACAGGGTTCGTTGAAAGAACATTTAATAGCAAAATAGACGTGTTTACCTTGACGATATGAACCACAAACCATTCCGAAAGATAAATGTTATTTTTAGCAATGCAAAAAACTAAGGTTACGTTATTTTCTTCTAAACAAATTCAATCATTTCGTATTTGTGAGTAATTGAACAAATGCACTACGATATTCGAAAAACAAACATACGTTACTATACACATTTTAA
Organism: Acanthoscelides obtectus; assembly: GCA_963669975.1. NCBI lineage: Eukaryota > Metazoa > Arthropoda > Insecta > Coleoptera > Chrysomelidae > Acanthoscelides > Acanthoscelides obtectus. The sequence goes on along the minus strand of CAVLJG010000007.1, from coordinate 62,369,347 downwards.
AACTAAGCGGATGTGTACATCATCTTTTGTTGTGAATTACAAATACGAAATTTTTGAATTTGTTTAGAAGAAAAAAATGTAACCCATCCTTTTTTGCATAAAAATAACATTTATCTTCCTGAATGGTTTGAGATTCATATCGGCAAGGTAAACTAGTGTATTTTGCTATAGAATCCCCTTTGAACTAACCCTGTATATTGCTCAATAAACCAGTAGTGATGGCCGGAAAACAGGTAGTTTGGGATAAACAGTTAGAAATTCTCAAAAACTTCTTAACCAATCTACTCCAATTTTGTTGAGGTTATTTAGTACGAATCCCACGAATTTGAAGAATTTCAAATATCTGCGAGAAACCATCGTCGCATTACTAACAAGAGTCAAAACCTGCAGTTTGCCTCGGTTTTCGGTCATAACTTTTTTGGTATTAGTCGGATCTTTTTACGTGTGATCTCATTTTCTGGGTCTCACCTAAAAATCTTATATAAAGAGTTGTTTCGTTCCTGCAAACACTTTTGATTGAATTCGAAAAAATACATTTTCTCAATTCTTTGTTGTCGAATGAAAAGTTTTCCCACAAAAATTGGTGTACCCATTTTATGCGTCCATTTTTTGAACACTCCCTTGAACAACTTGCATCAATAAAACCAGACTTTACAATTATTCCGAAATCAGGGGTATTTTCGTCTAATGTGATTAGAAAGGCTTATAGCTTCCAGTCCCTGGCAGTAACGTTGTGTCAAAACTCCATCAAAATTCGAGCGGTACTTTTCAAGTTGCATAAGAACCAACGATTATCAGGCACACAGTTCCTCTGAGGAAAAAGTTGTATGTATAACAAAAATAAATGGATCGAGTTAGTCAAACAGGCCGATACAATTAGTGCACAGTTCACCCACAGTACCGACCACAGCAGCGGTGCAATCCAGCATGGGGTTATTCACTGGAATACAGACATCATCACTCAGTCATTTCGCAGCATCAAAATCAGAAAGGCGTATGCCCGCTGAATTGTTCGACATGTGTACATATATCGAAAATATCGGTTTAATATTCAGCTTTTAAGGGCAAACGTACTGGAAAATCTATGATGCATGAAATATGTTTAATAGTTGCGTTAGAATTTCGGAAGCTGAATACGTATAAATTGCGAAAGTTTTACTAAAAATAACCATGATCCTGGAACATCAAGAAACGAAGGTTGAGCAATTTTTTTGCATTTCTTTTTTGTTCTTGGCATATTAGAAATCTTGTGTGAAAAGATCATCAAAATCCGAGCGGTACTTTCCAAGTTATAGACGAGCCAAGGATTGGCGGACAGGCAGACAGAGAGATAGACAGACAGACAGACTGACGGAAATGAGTGACATGATTTTTCGTAAGCTATTATGTCATATAACATCCAAAAATCATAATATCTCATTTCAGAAATTTTTCGTGATTACAATACTTCCACGCCAGTGGCGTAAGGAATAAAATAGGAAATGAGAGGATTCAAAAGAAAGCAGTGGAACGTCCAGGAAGATATTGAACAAAGATTATTTTCATCCTACGCCTATGTCACCGACGCCACCCATTGTCATTCTCCAAAATCGAATCAACTGCGTGGTAGAACATTTAACCACCGCTGTAACCGTGCACCACCTCTACGTGAATGTGAAAGCTTTCAATTTCCCTGGCTGTTTGTTTATCTTCTGCACTCGTCAAATCTATCCTGATGTACGAATCTTGATTGTTATATGATGCTGTTTACTTAGTGAAACTTTGTTATCGTTCGTGAAGGGCGAGCCGATACGAGAACGGTGAAAAATCCGCGGCTTGGATTGCTTGGTTGCAGGTAGGGATGCAAACGGTGCTTCGATACTCTGGAAGTATCGATACCGCTACTTTGACAACGTATCATTTGGCAGTGAAAAAAATTTTCGTTTTATCCTCCGTACCAACAAATTTAAAGTTGATGATGTACAGCGTGCAAAGCAAAAAATTAACTATGACTTGTATAATCTTTCACGTATCTCTTCTTTTATTTGGCCCCAATCGAGTTCGAGTAACAATCAAAAATAATTTCAGTGTCACAACTGACAACATTCCAATTAAACCGTTAGAAGAAGGAAATAACTTTGGGTTAATTCTCGATTCAAAATTGCGTTTCCGAAGACATGATCCTATATTCCCATCGCAAGTATTTAAATTATAACACTAAAAAAAGTCTGTCACAGTTCTCGTACCTTTCACCCATATACCATAGCAGTTTGGACGAAATTCACGGAAAAATTCAGATTGTTAAACATTCTTGTGTTAGGTTTATTCATGTTTAGAAACTAAATGGATCAACATGAGAAACGGATTCAAAATGTCTGCGATCACCTTATTCAATAAAATTATTACACAAAAGGGACCTACCTATCTTTTAAAAAAATTAAATTTCGAACAGAAGTTCGCAATATTAATATTAGATCCAAAGTCTTCATCACTCTGAGGGAATATATTCAATCTTTATTCCTAAATTGATTGGACCATTCACCTCATACCTTCTATTTTCATTATTTTAATTGTACATTTTTTTGTATCTTTGTAAGGTTAAGTGAAAACACGCAATGAGAACTCCGTCTTTTGGTTAATCCAATAAAGACGCTTCCGAGCAACTTAAACGAGGAACTCGTTTAAAAGCCGTGATATATGCACACGTTTAAACTGTCTGGAATGCAGATATCCAAGAATTTTTTAAAATGTTATTCAGAATTAACCCTTTAAGCTTTGAACATTGCGGATGTAAAATTTCCATTTGTGTGCGTCAAGTAGGTTGATTCTGCACATCCCACGCAAGGCGGTCAGGATTCTATTCGGCACAAGTTAGTCCCTCTGAGCCAAAAAAAAAATAAATAAATGGATCAAGACAAACAGGCCCATACTCCATAGTGCTGAATCATTTGGTAACGATAATGGTAGTTCATTCCCTGCTTTAAGTATCGAACATCTGGTAACGGTACTGAACCACACCAGTCAAGCATGCTACAAGCACCAGCAGGATACTATAACTCGATATCAAGAACACGGTCGGTGCAGCCAGACATGAATATGTGGATATTGAAGTTTTAAGAGCAACATGTTCTGGGAAATCTATGATATGTGTAATATGCACTACAATCTGTGTAAAATTACTGGGGTTGGGATCGTATTGATATACGGCCCCAAAAAATAAGATATGCTCTCCACCACCGCTCATCAATCCCCAATTTCTAGTGTATTAACATTTTCCTAAAAATGATCGGGAGCCTCTGAAAAGGCAAAAAAAAACAAGTTTGAGCGATTTTTATTTTTTCGTGTTCATATCCCTGGCTCCACCGCCAGAGAACAGATTTCCAGAAACTACAAAGCTTTTAGCCCTTGGAATATTAGTAACATTTACTAGATAGCACTGAATCGAAAGCTTTGTGTCCTTGGCATAGTAGTAGTAACATAGTGTAAAAATTTCATCAAAATGTAAGCAGTACTTCCCAAGTTGTAGACGGTCAAGGACTAGCGGACAGGTAGACCTACAGACAGTAATGTCATATAACATCCAAAAAACGTAATATCTCATCTTCCATTTTTCTGCAATTACAATACTTCTTCGCCAGTAGACGAGTGAAGAAAATACTTAAGATTCGTGATTTACGCACCCGATTTAGCCAGATTGAGCTCGAAAACGGGTTTTGGTCGAGATAACAGAATTTTTAAGATTCTAAAATGTTGAAGGCCCTATTTTAATTTAGGAAAAAGGGCTTTCTAACTTCTACGGCATCTCGTCAATATAAGCAAGAAACCGATATATTTGTGTTCCACGCACCTAATTTGTTCAAGACGGAGGTTCTAGTCCAGTTTTCAAATGTAATGTGCCTTCATATTTTCCATTTTTCTAACCAGTTCTTTAAGGTGAACAAAACTCGGTGTACTGGAGAAATTTAGGGCGCTGATTTTGAATACAGCGATTTAAAAAGTCCAAAAGTATTGTGAAGTCATGTTTGAAGAACGAAAATGGGTCATTTGAGACCATCTAACCAGCCCTATTTGCATGTCCCGTTATTACAGGCGTACAAAACCCAGTACACGGGGATAATTTAGAACACTAAATTCGAATATGGCTATCAAAACGCGAAGTATTGTGAACCCCTATTTATAGCATCGATCTCAGCAAAAAACTCATCAGCTTGATGATCTACTTTCCATATTCACTCAACAACTACTATGAGGGAGATTGCTATTACGCAAGAATTTCATATTTTATACTCTTTACCTTTAAAATTTCTCATTGCAAAATCTCCATTATTAACACCTGTTGGATTACCGAGTGAAACTTGGTACAATAAGGTATTCTCCGATGCTAGTTTTTATGAATGGCAATTAAAAGATGATTTGAAGTTGAAAAATTAGATTTTTGGGGCGTCTCCATCTCAACGAAAAACAGGTTTCCATATTTTACTAAATAAATACTTAATAAATTACACATGAAAATATCTGATATTTTCGTTTCATAGGATCTCGACAAGCTAAATATATTTGCTTTATTTTTCGATGTGGATTTTGTGCTCTAGCTTTTTTAATTACCGACTCTATCTGAAACTACTTCAAGATGGTGTAAAGTGTTTACGTGTTATCTACCTAAATAGTTATCGTTATATCCATAAAAATACCTAGCAATATATCTTGATGTTGAATCTGAAAACGTTATTAATGATTCTGTTCTCGTATTGATGAAATACTCGAAAGCTCATCATATCGATACCATTTAACTACATATCAAACAGAATCAATATTTTTAAGAAATGAGTATCGATACTTCCTAAAAACGGTAGCATCCCTAGTTGCAAGTTCCCGCTTCCCACTTCCTGTTCACGTTTGGTGATTCGAACAGGCCGTGTAGTGTTATGCAAACTTGCAGGCTTACTCGCTTTTAATGCGCCACACGGAAGTGGAGAGCCGCGACCAGGACTTTTCGAATTACTCATTTGTTCAACTGAAGCGCCACATACTGCGTGTTCTTTCGGCCGTTAGTAATGTTCTAGTGGTTACGACTGTAGAGATACATACGGGTTCAACCAAGGTAGGTAAGTAAAACTCTTCTACAATGTTATGATTGATATTGTTTGAAGGGGGCTATCAGAACAGGAAATATCGTACCCGAAAACAGATACCTTGAAACAAACCTGATTCAATTCCCGATCCCTTAGAATTCTTTATCTGCACCAGAGCCAACGCTTACGCCGATGTTCAGCTGTGAGAGGTAGCGCACAATGTGGGCGATAAGAAAAAAGCCAAACTGTCGTATTCGGCTATACGAGTATATCTTACGCATACCAACCATCCTTCCATGATCTTCAAACCGCTGATTAGCGATGGCTCGAGTACTATTGAATCTGTCTCCCAGAGCCACAAATCTTAACTGGCGGTCTTGTCGCTCTGTGGTCCCTCTGGGACGTCTAGAACCCCTCGCTCGCAGTCCTCGACCTCCCTGAGTCCACGCTAGTTCACACTGGAGTATATATACTGCGTAAGGATCTGTTGGTCCTCCTAGAAACTCCTCTTATCGATAGACCGGCTTCACGCAACCTGACAACTCGACCCCCCTCAAAGTCACTGCTGGGACACCCAGTGAATTCTAAGCACTCTAGGTATTTTGAGCAATCACAAAAAGGCTTCTCAATAAGTTACACGGAATTCAACATTTAACTGAGACCGTAAATGTACGAAAACTGAATGCTTCTTTATCACCAAACAATACACGCAGCCACCACAAAAACTTAACAGAAAAACCTGACCATTTTATCACTTGTTCATGGCACTTTAAATCGAAATGTAAAAAATTCTTGAATTCTAATAAACATGCGTAGGTGTTTACCTTTTTTTGTCACTCAGTATATGTATATGAGGGTGTCGTCTGAGAAACATATAATGTTTCCAGTACTGTTAATTTTGAATAAGTCATTTAAATAGAGTTGAATATTGTAGCCCTAGTACGGTTCCCTGAGGCACACCACAGTTGATGTTGAATTTATTATGTACAAACATACCTACCCTTACACAAATAATTAATAGAGGCGCCCGCTGGGGTGCCAGGGGTTAAGAATTATCGATGTGTTACGTCAACAGCTCTGGGTGGGTTATCACGTTTTTGGAGGACTTTTGGCGTTTTCGGGACGACAGACGAGGGAGACGTGCCTGGCACCTTAAAAAACTACAGATAACACCATGCTCGCTTATCGCTTCGGAGGGTTGGACGTCCTTTTGGGAGCGGGAATACCTCCCCCTGGCAGTCCTGGGCTTAGCTGCCTTTGCGTGGTGCCATCTTAAAATTGGAATTTCAGCATTTAAAGGACCTTTCAGACTAATATGGGCGCACACTGTACATGCATGTGAAAATGAAAGGAACAATCACACGAAGGTCCCCAGGACTATCGTCCCATTAGCCTGCTGTCAGCTCCGTCTAAGCTCGCTGAAAAGGTGATTCTACGTCACCTTGAGAATTTCTCGTCAGATCACCATGTGATTCCTGACGTGCAATTCGGTTTTCGGTCTGAACATAGTACGGAGCTACAGGCGGTTAGGCTGGTGGAACGAGCAGCCAGAGGATTCACCCTTGACGAAAGTACTGGCATCTCGCTTTTGGATGTCTCAAAACCATTTGACAAGGTGTGGAACGCGGGCCTCCTGTATAAAGTAATCCAAAAGGGCTTCCCTTTTTGGCTTCTAAAACTACTGAAATCCTTCATTGATTTCGGATCAAAATTGACAATGTCCTGTAGACAACATGGCTGATTACAGCCGGCGTTCCTCAGGGTTTGGTCCTTGGACCTATCCTTTACTCACTGTACATCCATGACGTCCCTAGCCCCAGCAACTGTGAAGTCCATCTCTATGCTGACGGTTCTGCATTGGTGGCTCAGTCGTGGTCTGGTGACCTAGTCCATGACAGGCTGAAAAGTGTGGTGGAGGAAGTATTAGATTGGGAGGATCGGTGGCTAATTAAAATTAACCATTCGAAAACGCAGGCAATCTACTGTATAAAAATACGTCGCGGCGTTCCGTCTGAAGTTTCAATGAATGGACTTCGTATATCATGGGAATCCTCCGGTAAGTATCTCGGTGTCATTCTGGACAAAGGGATGACTTAGCGAAACCATATAGAAGCGCTAAAAACTAAATTCCAAATTACGTTTCGACAGCTTTACCCATTATTATGTAAACGTTCAAAATTAAGTTTGATTAACAATATTCGACTATATAAGGAGGTCATAAGACCAGCAATGACTTACGCAGGACGTTGCGCACTATTGCGGACGCCCCATGGTATGTCTCTAACGAAACTCTACATAGAGACCTAGAGACCTCGATGTCCCTTACCTAAAGGACTACATTAGGCAACAGGCGCAGCGGCGGTATAGCCTAGCGGAATCGCACAGCAACCCTCTGTTGCGTGAGTCAGTGGACTACACAGTCGAGCAAGTTCGCAAGCACAAGAGGCCGCGGCTCGCACTGTAATCAAAATTAATTCGTCGAACAACCAAAATTGGAGCATTTTGACAAAATCTTTAGCAAAAATCGAATATTTTTAGACCATATCTAAATCTGTGAAAAGATTTTAACAATGTCTAAACGCTGCCTATCCTAAAAGATTCTCTTCTTCCCATTTGCTTTCGTTCTTCCTTCTTTCCTTTCCTTCCCTTTTTTTCCTTAAAATTGTCTGGTTTCTGGGTTACCAGACCTGACAGACTTACAAACTGACTGAAGAGCTAAGGTCCCACGGACCTCTCTGACAACCAACGATGACTTGAGCACACGAAGAATCACTTGGAAGACAGATAAATAAAATATATTGTTAAAGTGTTAATTTTACTTGAAGAAGGGACAAATTATCAACATAAAAACCACATGCTAAGTTTCAGATGTTGCATTAATCAAAAATTTGAAAATTTGAAATTAGACAGTTTTTTGGATGACATTTGTTTGTGCGTGAGCACTGAAATGTTGATATTTTCCTAACAAAGCCTAGCTCCCCACCTCATCTAATGTATGAAGGTGAAAGGAAAGACACACGACAGACCATGTCGGATATTGCCGCGAATGTGTGGACCAACGCCCAGTCGGCGTCGCAGTCGGCGTCGCAGTCGGCATTTTCATTAAGAGTCCTAGGAGGTGATGAAGCACAGCAGAAATGGTCAGGAGCATTATTGCGTCCTCTTGAAAATGCACTCGAGTTGTCCGCCGCTAACTTAATTTAGTGGGCCATGCACAGCCCTACAGTCCAGGCGACATACCTTGCGTCGCGATGCATGAGGCTGGACAGAATTCCAGCCTTGTAAGATTTGATAAGAAAATGGTATTTGCTGAGTTTACCCCGTGATAGAAAAATACGCTACCAAAGAAGACAAATAAACTTAAACGCGCATCGACATGCAGACTGTCGAAAAAATCTGCCGTTAAAGTATGTTACCACGGCTATGTATCATAGAGACGGGAAAATTGCATACGTCTACCTGCACTAGACAGTAGGACCATACATTCCTATTAAGGCCATTATCACTAATGATCATCAAAATAATGTACCCACCTCAACAAATGTCGGAAGGGAACGGTACAACCTAAAAGTTACTGCTCTTATAAAAAGCAACTAGACTTCAACCGACTTCGACTTGTGAATGTCATTATGACACTTCAGCTAACATTTTGATCGTATCCTCAAAAAAATCGTTGCTAATCCGATAAACGTACGTATCACAAACTAAAATAGGAATATGTTTTTGATTTTTCAACATAGTCATCACAAGCATTTAAACATTTATCAATTCGTGGAACCAGCTTTTGGATCCCATCGTCAAAAAACGCTGCCATTAAACCAGTTATTAACTCAACTACTTAACTCATTTTCCAAGCGCTTCCCATCAAGAAATTCCTCAAGATTTGGAAAAAAGAAAGTATGATTGTACCAAGTCTGGGCTGTATGGTGGATCCAGTAATTCCCAACAAAACTTGTTCAGTGTCGTCTGTGTTCTGGCCGCAATGTAAAGCCGAGCGTTGCCATGAAGCAGAACGACGCCGCTACCCAACTAGCAAAGTAGTGCTATAAGCTTTTGGTAAAAGAACCGTTCAGCCATAAAAGTACTCTATTGTTGTTGCCTGAACACCAAAATGCTGGCTTAATGTTGTGTGGAATGCAAATTTGCTTTCTGCAACATATTTGCTCTAAAATGAGGTGTTTAAAATATTCTTATCGCATAGTTATACAACACCTTATAGGACAAATTTTTAACTGATGCATAAACGTTTATACAACTATTTTATACGACATATTTCCACGTTAGTCAAAATGGCTTTGTTGTGGCATCCTTGGTAACGCTTATAAAACAAATCCGAGCCTTGTTGTTTTGCTGTGCAAATTTACTACTTTAGCGAACAAATTGCTCCCAACGGAAGCACTTATACAACTGTTGTTTAGTAACTGTTGAAAGCTGTACATATTCAACAATATTACAACTTTTGTAGTACAGAATTGCTGTGCTCGGCATACATTTGTTGTTAAATATGCTGGTATACAACTTCACCATAACCTAACTTTCTGCTATCATCTTTTTGTTGCCATAACCAATGTCTTAAGACAAACAACGCATGCATATTAGTTCAAAAGGTTTTATCAACTGTTCAAACAGAAGATATAGATCTGGTACAAATTCTGGGTAAATCATTCGAATCTGTCGGTATTTCATTTCAGAAATTTGTCAAATTGTTGTATAACACCTGCAGGCAACACCAAAATATTCTAATAAACTAAAGACAACATGGACGATACCATGATTATACACAACCACCCGCCATATTGGGCAAACATGTATTCCTCTATTTAATATTAAATAATTATGATTCAGTTCGAAATTACAGATATAAAGTGATAAACATTAGTGTAATTATGTCTAAATATAGGATCTGTTGAAGATTTAACGCAGATAAGGTCAGTTTTCCATCTTGAAAATCTAGACATACTTTTGATCATTATTAAAATATGAATCAAATACGAAGCCCGTAGATATTGCGTAACTACTTTGCACGATAATCACAATGAAATTTGCTGCGCAAGTAATTCAATAGCCCTATATCACAGTGTAGAAGTTTATCATATACCTGTCTATGAAATTCACAATGGCCGATATGTAAGTAAACAAGATGACTGTAATGTGTTAGTTATATATTCTTCACCTCGTCTATACAATACATAAGAAATAGTTTGGTTGCAATAAAGTACAATCAGGTAACATAATAGTTGTATAGTTGAGAAAAACTGAATCTTGCACTGACGCAAATGTCCTATAGCGCCTGCAAGAGGCTTACACTTTTGTTGTATAACTGTTACCTGCAGCCCTTATACAACCTCTTAAATGACTGAAGTGTCCTATTAGGTGTGCCCATTACGCTTGTATAGCTGTTCTAAGAGGGTTTTGCCAATGTTCTTACAGTATACAATGCTGTGTAAGGAATTACTGTATAATCATTCTTGCAACTCTAATAGGAGTGATAATTGTTAGTTGGGTAGACAGCAGGGCCATCCGGCAATTTTAAATAGTGAGTATAAGCTTCAATAATGCTTTGCAGCACTTCTAAGCATTTATAACGGGACGAGCTTTTTTGCGATTAGAAACCGAATTCATGTGCGCACTTCACAATAGGCGGGTTTACTGAGTGACATTGCGACAATCAAAGCAGAGAGAAATTTAATGACCAAGGATGTAAGACGTTGTCACGTGCCAGCATGCGCGGGTACGATGCGCAATCGATTCTTACTTTAAAAAAGGTAATCGCACTTCTCCAGCGCGTTTCTGTGTTCGTTTAAGTGATTCTGTGGGAGGAGAAGTGTTGAAAACCTTCCAGGAGAGCAGTAGTGTACGAATGATCATCAGACCCAAGAAGTTTTGTTTGCGTACAAGGTGTTACTTTCCGCAGACTCATTCATTGCACATTACATTTGTTATGTATTTGTAGCTTTTTTGGTAAATAAATAAATACCACATACGACTTTATACTTGTTGTACGCGTCTCTTTTAATCAAGCTTTTTTAAATGGTCGATTTGTATTCCGCATTCTTACTAGAAAGTACATGCTTAGTGATTTTTCCACACCCTCAAGTCGAGTTGTTGTTTGTTGTTTGTGGTGGGTGCGTAAAGTTTAAATTAAACTAAACAGGGTAATTAAAACTTTCGATCTTTTAAGAACTATAAATTTTATTTAGTTTCTGTTTGTAATACGATCTGGGACAAGCCTTATGGACAAAAAAGTGAAACATTGCAAATGTCATATATCTGTTGTTAAAAGTACAGAAGATCTTGCTTAATTCAGTTGCAAGTAGAAAAAGTATCCCAAAGAGTTTGGGAAAATGCAACTGGTATCTTGACCTCTAAGTGCCTATAGAATCAAGTCTTTTGGCGGCGACTACTTCTAAAATCCTTAAATTAACAGTTGATCAAGAAGCAACATAATGCTAATTCTATAGCTTTCATGAATACTAAAGACATTGGGACCAGCCATAATATGACGCGTTTCAATGTCACTCAAAAGCATTTTTTCTCCACATTGTATGGGATGTAATATGAAAGATGTTGTATAATTGATTTCATGATATAACTAATAGCATCAATTAACGTATTCTACTAGAAGCGTAGAAGAATGTCACGTGCCAAAATCACGTAACCTTCTTTTTACTATTTTGATCACTTACCAGTAATTTGAATTTCTCTTCATTGATTATTGAGTGCCCATTCCTTCCACCCTTTTCAATGATTTTCTTTTGGTAAATTTCATAGTTTATTGATTGCATAGTTTCACACGTATTATAGGTGTATCTTTCTTTCTCAGTGACTTAGTATTGTGTTGATATCTTTTAATATCAATGTTATAGTATTATTAACGACTTTCTCAGAAATTTCCTCATAAAATATTGTTGGTCCCTCGTAGAGAGTTGGTTCTGCCTACAGTCTGCCCATTGGCAACCAGTGCGCCAAATTGTGATTTCTACGTACACTGTATAAGATTATTTGCTTTCCTGCCAAGATACCTTCTCTCTTATCAAGATACCTTGTTTTAAAAATTTACGTGTGTAGAAAGGCAGACGCGACCCTTTTATTTTGTTGCTTACGTTTAGTTGTTTTGGTTTGGATATTACCCCGTCTATTTTCTAATGGGATTTTAACCTTCAGCGGTAAAGTTCTCTTTTGTATACCATCGGACTACGTCCATTAATACATGTCCTGAAGAAATTTATTCAATATCTGCTTCCTTTTAAATGAAAGACATTGCGGAGAAGCACCATTCACACTCCTCCAGCTTTGTTTTGTAGCTGCCTTGTAGCTGTTTCGCAGCCGATTTTGTTGGAGGCCATCCCTTCCCCTTGATAAAAAAACCCTGATGTGAACAGGTAAAACATCATTTCAATTGGGTATTTTATAGATATTAATATATTGATTATTGCTGATTGAAATTCTTAGTGTTCTTGATTTTGCTTGGCAAATATAGGGCAGTGCCTAATGTCACCGTCTTTTGGGCTTACTACATTACATTGATCATGATTTTGAATTTTGAGCTGCCATAACTTATTTTAGAACAAGGGACAACTTTCTGATGGTACATAGTACATTTTTATCTTTTTGCACTTGCTTTACTTTTCTTGTGAAAGAGAATGTTCATGGATTTCTGTCCAGAAGTTTAGGTTTAGGCGTCCAAATATTTGTTAAAATTATATTTGTAGAGCCTGCGTAAGTGTACCATGGTAAACGCTTTGCAGGGTTAATTAACACGGTCTAATAATTTTATTGTCCAGTATTTTTTAATGATATCCTTTCTTTTAGCTTGCACTCCAGTGGTGGAGCATATGTGCTGCTTGTTTTGATAATATATTGTGATTTTTTTAATATCTTGTTTTATGTGGCTTTCTGTGTACAATTCATTAGATTTTATCATCACTGTGAGATTCATTTTCTTTGTGTGGTGGTCAAGTTCCGACTAACATCTCGGGGATTTGTGTCTTAATCCGTCCTGAGGCACTGGCGCTCTTAACCACCCCTACTCTCCACTTTATCCAGCTATTTTGCCTTGACTGGCCCTCAGATTTCGTTTACAGTAATTTATTAATTCATTAATTTAAAAAAAAGGAAAGGGGAATCACACCATCATGTCCTCTTGTTTATTAAAAAAAGGTGTGGCAACATAGCCAACCTAATTTTATATTCGCTTGTCTGAAAAATTATCAGTTAAAATGAGATACCGTAGCGTCATCTATGAGAAACTGTCTCAACTGTTTCTCTAATTAGTTTTATATATAGTTTGATAAAATTAGCATCTCATAAATGGCGTTGCCTATAATGTGCTTATATAATTGGCTACATCTATGTGACACTAACCTTTTCAAAGTATATATAGGTAATAGAGAAACAGCTGTGACAAGTTCTTATAGATAAAGCTATGGTATCTCATTTTATTTCGGTTAATTTTTTATTGTGGGAATATAGCAATAAGTTGGCTATCTTCAGGTAGAATACGTTAATCAGTGCTAATAGTATTTTTAGTTTGTCAGGTATTCACATTCTTAGGACTATTTCAAAATAATCGTTCCATGAACACATTTGTGTAGTGCTTATGATTTATTAATTTAAGTAACACGTGGCGCACCTTTTAGCAATAATGCGATATAACAACAGAAGATAACGTGTTATTTGCAATCGTATCCATTAGCCCAATTCTATAAAATTATAACTCAAGCTCAGGTCTGGCGGTCGGGTCGGCTATTAGAATCAAAACCAATAGCGAATTTAATATCGTTGATTTGATTTTTGGGTCGTCTGCGGTTATTTATAGTTCTTTTATGTCACAATAATCTATAAAGGAAAAGCATCCGTCCGACACCTGTCTGTATTTCGGTTTCGTCATACCTTTGATTCGGATTTTATGAGCCGAGACTGCAGACGCCAGTAATATATTTACCCAATTTAATAACCTGTAAGTGATTGGTTTATTTCGATGCCTGCGTCGTAAATTTAAGTTATGGAAGTATTTGACTACAAACTTGTAGCTGCTGACACTGCGTCGCGAACATTCTTGCCAATACGGTCATACTAATTGGATAATCAAATACCACACCAACATTTTACACGTGGCCAAATTTGAAGTAGAAACTTTCTGGAATATTCGCAATAAGATATTACTTTATTGACCCCCATTAGTAATTCTTTCTACTTACTACGTCACTGGCGAGGAAGTGTTATAATTTCGAAAATGAGATATGTATGTCATGTACATACTCATTTCCGTCGATATGTCTGTCTATCGGTCTCTTTCTGTCCGATAATCCTTGGCGCGTCCATAACTTGGGAAGTACTGCTCGGATTTCGATGAAATTTCCACGCAAGGTTATTACTATGCCAAGAACGAAAAGTTGGTTTTTGAGAATTGGTCCAGTGGTGACGGAAAAAAGGCCAAAAAGAGGATCCTGATCATTTTCAGAATGTTGGGACTGTAGTGGGTGGGGGAGGGTGTTTGTTAAATTTTTGGTGCTAGCAATTTATGCGTATCCAAACTCCGGTAACTCAACCCACTCATCAGACATATTTCATGCATCCTAGATTTTACATTTGCCCCAAAAACTTGAGTTTTCATTTATTATTTTCGATATACGCAACTCCGTGCTGTGTTGCCACGTTTCTGGTTGGCAGATACCGTCGGTCAGGCGGTACGGTAGATCGCAGTGTTGCCAAATCTTTATGGACTAATAATTGTATGAGACTGTTTGACAGACATGATCCATTTAGTTACTTTGTTTTACATGTTCGTAGCCAACTTTTTTCTAATAGGGACTAACTTGTGAGGAATAAAACCCTTTATGGAATGTTGACAGAGCTGCATAAAATGTGCAGGGTAAAACTACTTGACGCCATTTCTTCTACTTGTACCAACACGAAGACTGAGTTCGAATATCGGGGGCCGTCGCGGAGGGGTTGTCTGCCGTGCTCAATGCAGAAACCATGATTATAGAAAATCGAATTTTGGCCAGTACTGTTGAAAAGGCAAATTAAAAACGTAAGACAATGAATATACCATACTTCATTCAAGACTAATGGAAATAATGGTAGAAAAAGTGTATGTAAAGATATCGCAAAACTAAAGATGCAAAATTGTTGGGTACGGCGTCCTCACTAAGCAGGTCAGATTTATGGACTCTAATGGAAGAATGAAATTATAATTTTTGAAAATGGAAATCAATTTTGGAATATCAAAGTATGATGAAACATTGTCACGTAATTGAAAACATATGTTTTGCACCATTAAACTATGCAGAATATCGATAACGAAAACAATACTTTTTTTAAATCATATTTCTAAATCCTCATAACATTACAATAAGATGAAATCTGGAACGTTCATTGCTAGGCGTAGGTAACAATCGGAAATGCAATAAGGAATATGCATTACTTTTTTGTACTTTCTGTCGACCATTTACGTTAATATAACACCGTAAGAACATATTTCATTCATGAAAATGTCTACAATGCCAATGACGTTGATTGAAACACCGCAATTTTGACGCGCTTCGCAGCGACGTCATACCCCGCAACTTGTCATTTGATTGTCTTTCTGGTTAATTTGCTGTAGAGTTTCCAAAGAATGTATTTTATATCCTCCAGTTTTAATTGAGAAAAAATAGAAGCATGGATGAAGAACGGAAACATTATAAGTACTGGATACAGAATTTTTTCATGTTCCCAGGTATGCTAAGATAAAAATAGTGTAAAATTATGAAAAGGGGCAATATATTATATCTCCAAAAAGTAATTCATATTATTGTGAAGCAAGTACAGAACATAGGACTAACATTTTACCACTTAAAGAAGATAATTTTATAACATTAGGAGCAACATTCTTTTAGTTTTTGGGCTATGACTTAGTATTTTTCCATTATTTGTTAATACTCCTAATTTTATAACGCTTAAGTATAAAATAAAGATGAAGGTGACATTATGTAGCACTATGGACTGTCAATAAAAATATTTCAGCGATATTTGGATCAAATACATATTCCCTATTGCATTATTAATAGAAAAGTGAATATCCAGAAAAAAATGTCTGCTTCAAATACCCAAATACATAGAACTTTCTCTCTTTCCCCTCGTAGATTAGCTCCGTGTGTGGTTTATGAAGTGCTTTGTAATTTATAGCACTCTCGTTGTGAATTACTTTGGACACTTATCTTTCAGGCGTGTTATAATTTACTTTCTTCCTTTGAACCTTTTTGCGAATTATACTGGAATGCATATTTCATTGACATTGAAAAAAAATATTATATGTAGTGTGGTTAACAGGAATAAATAGTTTGCTATTGAAATTTGTTATTTGTTTCCTCTAATATATAACGCATTTCGAAAGGTTCTTAATCGGTTATACAAATAATGAAGCCGACTGTCACGATATAAATGACAACATCCTGCATAGAATAAAATAACCAGGAGCTTCCAGAGAAAAAAATTAATAATGTTTTTTACGGTTGAGTGGTGATACTAGAGACGTTGCCAAATTACCTAATTCACCTAATAGTGAATAGACATAATAGTTGAATCTGTATAGGCATGATGAAATATTTTCGACGTTGTAAGTTTAAAAATAGGGCTTAAAATATGCAATTTCAAATGAATGTTCATGCAAATTTAGTGACAGTGCATCCTACTACGGGTTACCCAATCTGGTTTTTGAAAAATAAAAACTTTAAGAAAACTTTTTGTGCTGGACGTTGCGATACACATGATATTTTCAAAATGTACTTTGTCTAGGCGAAAATTCTCAATTTTTCGCAAACTAAAAATAATCTTGCGAGTTGAATTATCTTTAGAGAAATGGACGGGGGTTGACTTCTAGGGATTCACGACATGACTTGAAATCAAGTCAAACTGTAGTCAAGTATTAGATATTAGCAATCTTATATCAAGAATATCAGACGAACAGACAGATGTATACAGACCGACGGAAATGAGTGACATAGTTTTTCGTGAGGTAACATACCCATCAGTCGCCAAAATATTTTCATAACTTTCAGCCATACTTTTTTGCACATTGTATAACGGCTTGTTCTATTGAAATCCTTGCCTCACATGAACCAAAAATCGTATTACATCAAAACATTTCGTAATATAAGCCTAATATTGTGCTAACACAGCCTATTAAGACTACTGAATCTAGTGTGCACATTAATCAAATGTTCCGTTCTAATTCTGGGGCAGACATCCACTGATAGAAACTGTCTTCTCTTTAATATCACCGTCAAGGTCTTGGTGTTTTGACCTTTGGGTTCTATTTGTTGCTTTATCTTCAGACAAATCCCTGAAAATTTTTGAAATGAAGGCTTTTTCCGATGACCTTGACCCAAGATCAAATCTGAACGTTAAACTTTCTGCTCTATCCGCTTTCTGGGTCAGAAGTAATGGATAGCTAGGGAAAAGTACTAAAACAGTGCTATTTTACTTTTACTGTTTTTCTTGAATATTCTAAATATCTTGCCGTTCTGGGACTTTATGATCATTTTAGACACAGTCAAAACATGGGACAGAATCGATTTAAATCAGTGACATAGATTTTAAACATTTAGAGCTAGATTAACTGGCCTTTTTCAAGTATAGTACTCGTACTATGACAATGTGCTTGATAAAAGAGGTTCACCAAGTAAGAGCACCTACATTGTGCAAAATTGAAGAAAAATTTTAAATTAAGGCATATTTACAATTTTGGCTAAAGTATCGGAAGTTAATAGCACCTGTTCTCCTCCATCTTTTATTTCCACTTGAATTACCAAAACACATTTGCAACGATAATTGTTTCTGCAGAAACGGTAGCAGGCAGAACAAAGGGCTGCCTCAGTAAATTGTCAGAGTACTTTGTTTTCATTCAACAGCACTAGCAAAAGTTAACTTGCCATTTCGAGATGTCGTTGCCGGAAAAAACCCTTTGTTAGAAGGTGAAAAGATGTGACACTACCGGTAGCGGCGCCATCCGCGAAGTGAGGAACGTCATCTTGAAAGTTCTCGGGAAGTACGCGGTAAGCTATGAAGGTTACCGGTGCCATGAGCAGGGGTGGAGTTTGAAAGGTAACAATTGAATTGATGGTAATCCAAGTCAGTATGTGTCTGTATTGTGGATAGTTTAAAAGTATGATAATATACGACGGTGATTCCTATACTCCGCCCCTGACCCTCTTGTATCTGCATAACCTTTGGTATATTATTTCAACCTTGTCTTGTCAAGGCCACTATAAAAAGCCATGGCTTGACAAAATTCCAGAAATGTTTCTAAACATATAGCAAAATTAAGAGCTTAAAGACAGCAGGGGGCTTCAATTTCCCTGGCTTGGCGTTCAAATCAAGGTCTATATAAATTTCTGTATGATACCCTATATATTTGATCCAGGAAATAGATAGAGCGGTAAAGATTACGTTTAGACATGACCTTGGGCAGTATGTGGCTGTATGTTGGGTAGTTCCTCTAAAAGTATGATAACCTTCGAGGGTGATTTCTATGCTACGTCCCTGATCCTGTTTAATCTACATTACCTTTTATTCTAACCTTAAACGTCCTTGTCAAGGCCGCTATGAAAAACTATGGTTTGACAAGATTCGAGAAATGTTTCCAAACATAAAGCAGAATTAAGGGCTTAAAGACAGCAGCAGGCGGCTTCAATTTCCCTAGCTACTCACTGATGACCTTGATAAACTTGACTTGAATCAAGGCCTATGCAAATTTTTGTATGGTACCATATACGTTTGATCCTGGAAACGGATAGAGCGGTAAATATTACTTGCAGACATGACCTTGGCCAGAGACGTACAAGGTCAAAATAATGTTCCCCCAGCCTACACCAAAACGTAAAATCTCCCATTCTATTCGTTTCGATGATCAGAAGTATAAGGTCCCTTAAAGAGCTGTCTTGACCTTGGTTTGGCTATCAATGTCTTGCTCAAGGTCAAATGCAAGGTCTGCACTTTCACTATACTCCTTAAATATCTTACAGTTCGGAGACTTTTGCAAAGGCAAAATAGCTACGTATTACAGGGCACATCATCAATGTCAACTCCTTGGGAAGTGTGCACCGCGCTTTCAACTAGTTAGTTATGCGGTTGCTTGTAGTTTAGTTCCTTTTTGGAAGTGCATTTTGCTGTTTAAATTTTCTGTGAGCAACTCACTGAAAGCAGCGGTTTACTTTACACGGCGGAATAAGAAACTTGCAATTTAAGTGCTCGTGCATATTTCCTTACATCTTATGGTTTCTTCCACGATGTGCTGCATAACGAGTCTTGTGCGAAGTACCTAATTATCTAATAAAATGTAGAGACTACGCTTGGGCGGGGAGAAACTGTTGTACTTATGCTGAAAGGCGCAATATTCTTCACTAAAGTACAATGCACCTTAGGTGACACAAATCAACGAATTCTAATGGCAGTGTTGCCTATCAATTCTCACCTACCGTTGCGATGTGAATCAATTAGATGACTTACTAGCAGTTAAAACAGATCTAAGGCGGAGAAGGAACAGTAAATATTTATTAAAGATACTACAGCATATGAACAATTCCAACTTAGCTCGCCATTTTTGAAGGTTAAATTACGAAAATTATTTCAACATCATCAGCAATGGTGAAATAAGTGATATTGGAGATAGCAGAACACCTTGCTTGGTCCGAACAGATTCTTGGCTGAAAGCAAATACTAGTTGAACATTATATGGCAATTACTGTTGTTATATCATTGTCATTATATTGGTCCAATGTGATATAATTAATTTAATATAATACATTTTTTGATACGTGCTGAGGTTCTTTAATAGAATCCCGTGACGCTAAAATCAGAAAACGTAGAATTACTATTGATAACGTGAAATTAAAGACCTTTCCTAAAAACTGTTTAATTCAATGTGAAAGAAGTTAAGACTAAGGATAAAGTTCCAGTTGACCCTTTTTAGGATTAATGATAAATCATGGTTTGTGTCCAATGTGATGCATTTTTTATTGTTGCTAGTAAACCTAAGATTGACATTTAGCACACAAAAAAACAAGTGAAATGAAAACCAAAACTTTCCAGATAAAAGTCCAACGCTGAGATTCATAACTTCTCAGAGCCCCAAAGACTATCATATTTTAACACTTACCGATAATAAGATCTGCAATAGTCAGCTTAACCCACAAAGGCCATCACTATTTTTGGCAATTCTATAGTATATATATTGGTGGCTAGGGGCCGTATCGTCAGTCGTTCCTACAATAATTATTGTAGGACGCCTTTATGGCCTCCTTGATTTTCATAGTTTTCTACTCTTCCGTATCGCGGCTCTTGGAGG
The DNA here is from genome assembly GCA_963669975.1 of Acanthoscelides obtectus. Lineage (NCBI taxonomy): Eukaryota > Metazoa > Arthropoda > Insecta > Coleoptera > Chrysomelidae > Acanthoscelides > Acanthoscelides obtectus. The sequence continues at coordinate 62,348,965 of CAVLJG010000007.1, read as the reverse complement.
TTATGTTACAAATCTATTTGCATCCAATTGTTCATCCTTTTGATTTATATCATCTGTTATACGGTGTCTGCGAAAGGTTGGGAAATCTCGAAGCTGGAGATACTACAGGCCAAAATATGTGAAGTGACCTAAGCATACCTTGTCCAAAAGTTGATAGTTTGCGAAATACAGGGTGTCAAAGTTACAATTTTATTTTCTATTTTTCCTTATTGCTTGAGAAGTATTTCAGATTTTGTCATAAAACTTGGTATAGGGAGGTTTTCTAGTATGATAAATAATAATCCATTATTTTTTATGGCCAAACTTCTACAGGGCGCCACTTACAGCACTATTTCGGTAAATAACTTATCATAACCTTTTTGTGCTACCCTGTATACAACAACTAACTGAAAAAACTCATTTCCTCGTATTCCCACAACAAAAAAGGTTTACTTGTTAGAAGTGTCTAAAGCTAATAGTTTTCGAGATATTTGTTTTTAAAAGTTCCAATGCATTATTTGTACCATGATGATAAAACATTTTTATAACATAATAATCAAGTTGCTTTGGATAATACCTGAGTAGCGTTGCTATGTTTTCTGACAATAACAAATGAAGATGGCAACAAAACTAATAACCGGAAATAATAACTACAAAGATTGTTCAAAATGAGCACCACGTTGTCTAACACACTCTCGAGGTCGACGAATTAATTAATCCTTGCTGCACTCTTCAAAGCATTTGGATGTTATTTTTCATTTCCTGGCTAAGGTGGAAAATTCTTTTTCGAAGATCATCTACAGTTTCCACTGGAGTATTGTAAACGCGTCGTATTAACTCACCCCAGAAGAACAGTCAGAACAATCTGAGCCATTTTGTTGGCTATCACTTGCTGCTGAAAAGCCTAAAGCATAGGCAACCAGTAATTATCGTGGTAACGGCAATACCGTCATGAGCCCAGTGAATCAAATTCAAAATATTTATTTCGTCATGAATAAACATCATAAACAAAAGAAATTCTACATATAGAGTAATGACGAAAAAGGACAGTCTCTCGATTATAAAACCGATACATTGGACCCTTTAATACAAAGAGTCCATGCGAGAAAGCCCTGAACACCCTAAAAGTCCTTAAACAAAATAAAAAAAAACAATAAAGAGGCAAATGAAGAGGCGGTGAAACACAAAAAGGCAAAAACGAAGAAAGAACCCCCGGGAGCTGGCAACGGACGCGAAGAACAAATCTATATAACCTGTCAGCGCGTAGGAATGAAAAAACGATATTTTTGCTCACACAAACGCTGCTAAAGTAGCTGGTGCTTCTGTAACAACGTTTTTGTCAGTTTTGAGAATGTTTTTGACGATGAGCTTTTAACTGAAGTTCGTAAATTATTCCATAAGTGAACCGCCACATAGGCAAACGATCGTCGGAAGGAACGCGTTCTATGCCTAGGTACGATAAAATTGAGATTATTTCTGCTTCTCTGGGGACTAGGCAAAGGCACAAATCTTTCTCTTAAATAGGGCGGTTGACCTGTTTTTATAACACTATAGATAAAAGAATACATGTGATATTTTCTGCGATTCGTCATGTTTAATATGTTGTAGTTATTCAGATAAGGAGTGATATGGTTTCGATATGGAATTCCAAACGCAAATCTCATGCAACTATTTTGAACTTTTTGTATGCATTTTTTGGTTCGCGATGATAGCGAATCACCATAGACGACATCGCCATAGTCAAAAAGTGATAAAATTAAGGTATTACACAAATAATATTTTTGTTTGGCTGATAAATGTTTTTTTAATTTGTTTATATTTTTTAGTCGCATGTAAGCTAAATTTGTTCTGTTTTTTATATGACTGCCGAAGCCAAGCGAGCTATCAAATATAATGCCTAGATTTTTTGTCTCCTGAACTATGGGGATTCTGTCATTGTTAATAGAAATTACTAAACTTTGTTCAAAATGTTCTCTTTCAGTGCTGTTTTTATTCATAACCATTACTTGCGATTTTGAGGGGTTTAGTTTAAGATTGTGATGCTTTGCAAATCTGTCAATTCTTTGTAGATCTGAATTTAGTTGTTGTTGTGCAATATGGATTATGGTTTTATTGACAGGGAGATATATTTGTGAGTCATCTGCATATTGTTTTATCTTTGCGAATTTTACCGATTTGACCATGTATATGTAGATTGAAAATAGCACAGGAGATAAAATTGAACCTTGAGGAACTCCTCTTTTTATAGGTTTAAAATCGTTTTTGTAAATAGCAGAATCATTTGCTAACATAACACAGTTTGAACGGTTGCTTAAGTATGTTTTTATTATATTTACGGAGTTCTGCGAAAACCCCTGGTAATGTAACTTAGCTAGTAACATTTCATGATTCAGAGTGTCGAACGCTTTACTAAAATCGAGAAGAACCATGCACGTACTATTTTTTTGTTCTTGATGATGTCTGATATCATCCAAGATATTAACTAATGATGTACTTGTGCTAAAGTTTTTCCTAAAACCGGATTGACTATCGGGTATGATATCGTTTGTGTCACAAAAAAATCTAATTTGGTAATAAATATGCCTTTCTAAAATTTTTGATGTAGCGGGTAATATGCTAATAGGCCTCAAGTCTGTAAATTCTTTAGGTTCTGCTATTTTTGGTAAGGGTTAGCAATAGCTTTCTTCCATATTTCTGGAAATAATCCCCCCAAAATACACGTGTTGATTATATTCAGCAAGGTATTCGTACAAAATGGGATACATAACTTTAGGTCTCTCATAGAGAAACCATCCTCTCCAATGGCATTTGATGAGATATTAGTTACAATTTTGATTAGACTGGCCCTGTCTAACAGTTGGAAGCTAAGAGAATCGTTAATGTTTACATTGTTTTTGTAAAAATTGATTAATTCTTGGAAAGCAGTGTCTGGTAAATTGTCGGTCTGCTGGAAGTAATTGTGTATGTCATTTACATATTTACATTTTGTAAGTGTTCGGGTATAGTTGAGTGAGTTTTCTTGCATGTTATGTTGAGCTTTTTGGTAGTGTCCCAAAATTCCTTACCTTTCTTTGTTGAGAGTAAGTTAAAGAATGTATTTTTTTCTCAGATAATTGCATGCTTTGTATAGATCCTTAGTTGTTGATTATAATATTCAAAATGAGCCTGTGATGTTGATTTTTGAAATTTTTTATGAGCTTTATCTCTTAGTCTGATTAAAATTCTTATATTTTGAGTTATCCAGGGTACAAAAGGTTTTTCGATTATTTGTTTTGTTTTTATCGGAGTATGTTTATTCAGAACAGTTACTATATCTTTATTAAAGACTTCTATTTTTTGGTCGATTTGGTTTATATAGTAAATATCCTCCCACCCAAGTACAAACCCTTCATTTAAGAAGGATTCTCTATCAGTGGTCATACCAGAATACCAGTAGCCCGCCAAGGTTTAATAGGATATTTGCGAGGAATTATTAGTCTCGGTATTGCACATTACCAAAAAGTTGCAAAATTTGAAGAGTACCAAGCACGAATAAGGGACGGACGACGAGAAGTACTTTCTACTCTAAATTAATATCTTAGATTGTTCCCGACAGCTGCTGTGATAGACTGAACGTACTCATGCCATACCGTATCATGGTCAACAAATTTAAAAAAATGTTTTCGCGCTTCTTGAGACGTGGTAAGTATTGCTTTGCTCCGTTTTGCATATGAAAAACTGGATTCTCTAAAAAATACCTGACGGCGAAAGTCCATAACTAACTGTAGCGAAGGAGGACACGGAGGGAGATAGAGGAGGCTTAGTGGTGCCCCCTATACGCGCATATCTGACCGTTTGATTTAGTGGTCTTGGTGGACCACGCCGCCTGAGATAACGCCGGCCGGGTCTGACCTGGAACGTAGAGGTGAAAAAATAATAGCTACAACATTTTTTCGGGGAGGACGGCAGAGGGTAGATAAAAAAGCAACCTCCATCGCCGGCGGTCTCGTAAACATACCATCGGCTCTATACGCATTTATCTTCAGTTATAAATTATATTTATACCTAGTATTTTTTACCCACGCCAATCTCTGTGGACCCTACTGCTTACGGCAAGATGGCCGTATAATAATTGAGATGTCGAACGTAAAAAACTGGCCTCGAAATGAGTTTAGGATATCCGAGTAATTTAGCATATTTTTACCAAAAAGTTCGAAATGTTGACAGAGATAATTTCAAAGTCCAAAGTTTCCTTGCTCTACTATACAAGCCCCTTCCCACTTCAATTGGCCCTTTTCAAGATTTGTATCAAAATATGGCTTTATAAACTAAACATGACGAAACTATTTAACTCTAAAACAATTTATTTTCTCAAAAACATTTTAGATACACTCTAGTCGTAAAAAATACATATTTGAAATCACTTACACCTATAACTAATAGAACATCTGAAGAACTAAACAATGTGCGAATAAATGCGCGAAGTTAACAAAGCAACAATTGAAAGATTACCATTAGGTAACATCACCTTTATTTTTTATTACGGCTGAAATTCTTTGGGGCATAGTGTTAACCAAGTTTTGGCAAAAATTTGGTGTAAAACAATCCCATATTTCTTGAAGCTTTGTCTCAGTTCGGTGATTGTACGAGCAGGATGTTGTCGTAGAACCTTTTTCATCTCGTGCCACAAAGTTTCAATAGGTGACAGATCTGGACTGCTAGAAACCCATTTCAAAAGTGGTACATTATTCTCTTTCATCCATTTTATAGCCTTTTTTGAGGTATGGCACGCTGCACCATATTGCTGAAACACAAAATCTTGGCCGGATGTCAAACATTCTTCTAACACTATCACATAAAATGAAGTTTTCCTACTCCTTTTGATGACATACTGCCCCAGACCATAATGGATGCTGGAAATATCACTTTTCTCTTCAGACAGTCAACATGGAATGCTTCGTTTGTTTTGCGAATAACTCTACTGCGACTGCCACCAACACAAACTTCGAATCGAGCCTCATCACTCCATTATATTGCACACCGTTGTTGAGGTGTCCATTATCTGTTCTTTAGCCCATCTAGGCCGATTTTTTTTACCAAAAAGTTCGAAATGTTGACAGAGATAATTTCAAAGTCCAAAGTTTCCTTGCTCTATTATACAAGCCCCTTCCCACTTCAGTTGGCCCACTTCAAGATTTGTATCAAAATATGCCTTTATAAACTAAACATGACGAAACTATTTACTTCTAAAACAATTTATTTTCTCAAATCATTTTAGATACACTCTAGTCGTAAAAAATACATATTTGAAATCACTTACACCTATAACTAATAGAACATCTGAAGAACTAAACAATGTGCGAATAAATGCGCGAAGTTAACAAAGCAACAATTGGAAGATTACCATTGGGTAACATCACCTTTATTTTTTATTACGGCTCAAATTCTTTGGGGCATAGTTCCATATTTCTTGAAGCTTTTGTCTCAGTTAGGTGATTGTACGAGCAGGATGTTGTCGTAGAACCTTTTTCAATAGGTGACAGATCTGGACTGCTAGAAACTCATTTCAAAAGTGGTACATTATTCTCTTGCATCCATTTTATAGCCTTTTTTGAGGTATGGCACGCTGCACCATCTTGCTGAAACACAAAATCTTGGCCGGATGTCAAACATTCTTCTATCACTATCACATAAAATGAAGTTTTCCTACTCCTTTTGATGACATACTGCCCCAGAACATAATGGATGCTGGAAATTTCACTTTTTTCTTCAGACAGTCAACATGGAATGCTTCATTTTTTTGCGAATAACTCTACTGCGACTATCACCAACACAAACTTCGAATCGGGCCTCATCACTCCATTGTATTGCACACCATTGTTGAGGTGCCCATTGTCTATGTTCTTTAGCCCATCTAAGCCGATTTTTCTTTTGCAGTGGAGTTAATAGTGGCTTTTCTTTGGCCTATAAACAAGTTGTGGGCCTCTCTATGAGTTGTGGACCTCGAAATTCTCCTTCCAACAGCGTCACTCCACAGAGCACTTAATTGTAAATAATTGGCACGCCTGTTTTTCACGATTATTCTTCTTAATGCTCTTCGGTCAACATTTGTGATATTACTTTTTTCCACATAGCGTGGCTTAATATTAACTGAACCAGTTACATTATATCTTCTAACCATATTTCTCACACTGCACCGCGATAAGTCTAACAAAGTTGCAATTTCTGAGTTTGATTTCCCAGAATTAAAAAAATTAATTATCAGTAGCCGAATTTTCTCACTAACAACCTTTCCTCTACCCATTTTGAAAACCTTAACTACCCAAAACTATTTTAAACGTATTTTGACAGCTGTGATTAATAAAAACAATTGTCATGGCTTTTATTTTTCACAGCCACCTATGCGTTATAGACTTATTTTGCATTGAAATGAAAATAGGTTGATATGCTGTAATTGCAACATGTGTTATTTTTATGATTGATGAAATTTGATTAGGGAGTGATAAAGTTGGTGTTTTCTACTATATATTATCAAAATATTCATTGTTAATATTTTAAACCTATAACACCCCGCTACATTTTTATTATTTGTGTTCGATAAGAAAAAAACTAAAATTTCAATAGTTTGGCCAACTGAAGTGGAAAGGGGCTCGTATAAACGTAACCAAATATGTAATAGTATCTTAATATGAAATACTTTGATTTCGCCCGAAATAATTAAAACACAACACAGCGCCATCTTCTATTTCACCCCTTCACTTTATTATTGCACACAGCGAGTCCGCTGGGCGAACGCTGAGCATGTGGCAGGAGTGTTTTGTTTTGTCATAGCTCAGAAACTTTAAAAGTTATGTCATAAATGAGTATTTTCGGTCATTATGTATATATATGCTTACGTGTCATATTATTAATAAAGTAGATATTATGTCTGTTTAAACATTTTGTAAATAAAATATTGGGAGTTTGAACGAATAAGAAAGCCATTGGTGCTTAATTATAGAATAGTCCGTATGTTAGACTATTCGTCCTTGGTCCTATGGTACTTATTATAATAAAATCTATTATTTTTATTCCGACAATATCGACTACACAATCGACCAAATAAACGAAAAATCTGGAATGAATTCAAAATGATGGAAGTTATAAAATTCGTACGTCAAAATGGAATAAGCGCATAGCTTTTTTAAGTGTCTGCAACTTTGTTCCGCCTATACCAAAAAACGAACAGTCGAAGAAGAGTCGGCCTCATAATTGCTTAAATCATAATTTGTTATTGAATTATGCTTTAAGCTTATATTCCATATTTGGATACTTTTTCCATTTTTAGATGCTCATTTGCTATTTTACTGATTAATAGTCACATCAAACTGTTTTAATTTCTATGTAGTTTTCTTTTTTGACCCAAAAAATTTGCAGGACTTCTAAAAATTATCTTTTAAAATAAAAAAATTTGGTGGAATGGTGAAAAAATAGAAGGGTATCCACGAGGTGACATTAACACAACCTTTGTGAATGCCTTTGAGATACATAACAGAATACTGGGCTCAAAAGCAATACAAAGTAGATCCTAGTTACTTTTTGATGAAATACGTTTTTACATAAACGAGTACGATGTTTCGTCTCAATAACCTATCTGCCAGTGCACTGTTACCTAGAGCTAATATTGACAACAGTCTAAAATGGACCATATAATTCATAGTGCGTTTCACTAATGAGTCTCTGATTTACTTGTCAATATATCTAAAGGTTATTTAAACTTGGAATAATGTAAATTTAAGGTATAAATAATGGTGCATTATATGTTGGTTTTGTGCGATATCTTCAGTTTCAACAAATCATGTTATCAAAACCGGGCTTATTGATTCACAAATATTTGAACAGACAAATTTCTTTTGTGTGAATAATGTATGATAAAATTTTAAACGGGATAATTTAAAACATTCCGGGAAATTTTGGCAGTACATCTCCTAGGCGGTTCAAAAATCGTATTAACAAAGTTGAACAAGTGACAAGCTTTTATAGAAACATATGAAAAATAGTTCGGGCTACCCATGCGTAAAATGCTCAGGAAAAAATAGGTACAGATAGAGGCTTGTTAAATTTCGGAAGTTTCAAAAACGGTTGGCAAAGTTAACGAAAGGATGACCTCGCCCAACTAATCATTCAGGCCGAAGATGTTTACTCAGAAATTAAAGTATACTTGCCCGAAGGGTTTTGAACCGCTGAATCCAAATCCGTGGTCCAAATTTCTCAATTGGCTCTAATTTCCGAGATATCCTGACATAAAAAAGCAAAAATATGTTTTTGCCAATAGCAAAAAAAATCTTTTTTTCAAAGAAAACAAGATATAAGTACAAAAAAGTTCAAGCCTTGCTTTTACAAATGCCGTTGAGTTAGCTTAAATGTATATCTTTTTTTTTGTCGACATCTTCTGGTGCTTTGACATTTTCATTTTTTAGAATTTCACTGTTTGGTACTGTACAGATTATGATTACCCGTGCATTAAAGTTGTGGCTTCTATTATAATACACCCAAAATTAAATAACAAGGTGATGTCCTTTTATGAAATAACACCTGCCAACTAAAATGCTTATAGATCCTCAACACTAAATCCACAAAATATCTAAAACTTACCCAATCCACAACCTCTTAACCCACCTTACCCTATCAAGCCCTATTTATATATCTATCGAAGTACCTTTACTGTCTAGTGTTTTTTTTAAAGTGTACGGATCATCTCTATGGTTTCTTGAAAAAAAATCGCTATACTGCATTACCTCAAATATAGGCGAAAATCGCTATTTTTGAACTTTTAGCAGAAGATATCTCAGAAACTAGAGCCAATTGAGAGATATGGACCACAGATTCATCGCATCAAAAACCTCCGGGAAAGTATATTCTGGCTTCTGGGTAAGAGGGTCGGCTCACTTTTGTCGGTCTGTGTTATCCAGGGGAAGGTTGAGGGAAAACAAGATCCGAGCCGGTGCAAAATTTCAGTACTTAAGAACACCAGAAACTCGACTTGTATTTACTATAGAGCCACATTAGTTAAAGACAGTTTTGACAGTGGAATTGCTGATCTCAACTTTTGGAGGCAGCATCAAAAGACCCGAGGGTGCATCTCTCAAGCTCTTGTGCATCCTCTTCCTCTAATATGTATGAAGGATAACAAAAGAATGGGATCAAGTTCCATGCAACGCCCTTATGAAGTATGGAATATGATAAGCACAAACTAGACCGTCTGCGAAAAAAGTCAGTCAAACAGGTCCATACAATTAATCCATAGACATTCTCTCCTTACCAGTAGAATACCTGGAAACGTCACCTCTCCCATATTCATAACCCGGGCATTCGTGGCACTGTGGCAGCGCGGTTTGAGCATAGAAAACATTATGACATTGCATGCATAACATTCATCACGGTCGTCGCACGACGCCAGCAATATCTAGTGCCGTTTAATTTTATTTTATTTTATTTTTTTTGTTTTATTCATTACAACACCCTACAGTAAATACCAATTACAGGGTGAGGAAACACAGAACATAATACAGATATAAAAGACAATAATAAGTAATAGACTACAAAGTGTAAAAGATACATGCTGGTTACTTAATGGCATTTTTTATGTCTGCAATTCTGCAGTTAAATATCTCAATCCTGTTACTTGCAGAATTGTAATTCCTACACATCACATGTAAAGGGGAATAGTGTAAATAATTTGTCCGTGCCGCAGGTAAATGAAACGTAACGTTTTGTCGGGATGTCAGCCTAGGTACGTTAAATGATAACTGACCCAAGAAAGCTAACTCATCACTAGCATTATTGATCAATTTAAACAGAAAAATCACGTTTTTACGCCGCACAATGGTAACATTGCACCGGCACTGTCTCAAATCCAGCAGCATGTAATTGTTCCGACCGTAAATCGCTCCCCGCAGTCTATTCGGCCTCCCCAGGTGATTCTCCGATCCCGAGTTTAATTTACCTGTGTAATGAGCTGGATGTAGATCGCAACCGCCACCGCCACAAACGCCGACGCGACGGTTGTGCCCCCACCTCAACTAGGGATGCAAACTATACTTCGATACTTCAGAGGTATCGATACTGGGACCACGGTATCGAGTGTTTCTGGATTGATGGATACGTAAGGTTACTGAACGAAAATCGAAATTGGCCTCTATCGCTATCTCATACGCTATATATACATCATGTTATAGTCCTTGATGAAACTTTATGAATTTTATAGGAAGTTAACCCCAAGACTAGACTAAGCAGTGTCGCTAACCATTATAAGTATGTATATAAATGTATCAAAATCATGATGAAACTAGTATTGTTGCATCTTTATTGCAATTTTAGCATCTGCAGTGCATTAGAGACTTGCTGCTGTACGCAAAAAACAGCCTATGAAACACGTACCCTGAAAATTATCAGTTTTATATTGTCGGAGAGTTGGCTCTCTTTATATACTTCTTAAAACATATGTTTGTCTTCATTTATTGCATTGTTGTTATTACAGTCCCACGGGATATTGACCCCAATTTAATTTACTTGATCTCAATTTGCATGATAGTAAAAACTGGAAATACCTTCCTGCACCACCGATGCTTAAATATGCATTTCAAAAATGTGATATTAATTTTTTGAATGATACGTGACATGTAGATAACGAAAAACACGTCAATTACTTCCATCGATCTGCCTGTCGGTCTCTGTCTGATTCACAGAATGTAGCTACTATACACAAGGACGAAAAAACTGCAATTTTTTATTATCGGATCAGTGGCGATGCAGTGAAAGGCAGAAAACGTTGAAAAATAGCTTGAACTTCCTGATCATATTTGGAAACTTTTTTTTATTTTTGGGTTTTATAATTGGGGGTTGAACGCGGTTAGTATATTAATACAATTCCAACCCCGGCAATTCTAAGCACCTATTAGACATGTTTCATATAGACTTCCCGTACATTTGCCCTTGAAACTTAATTAACATATGAAAATAAATCGAGTTGGAAAAAGTATCCCTCAAATACGAGGATTGAACTAGATTTTTCACAATCTCGTCTGTCAGATGCCCCTCAGCATGCAGCAAGAGATTGTCAGAGCAAATCTGAATATTATAAAATTTTGTTTTATCACTCCGTCAAAGTTTTTTAGCTTTTTCGAATCATTCTGAACAAAAAGATTTTTTTTATCGATTTAGGAGGTGACCGTTCATCTTCGATGCTTAAAATTATTATCTCAGATGTTAACAATTAATTAATATTAAACCTTTCCTACAGGACCCCGAAAAGTATGTTAGGCTTAGTTTATTTCAAGATCATGTTTAGCTTTGATTGGTACATAGACCAATGGCGAATTTTTAGGTTTTGCAGACTGTACCACCGAAAAATGGAAAAACGGATTAGAATACTCAAGGGTATAACAGACAAAAACGAGGCAAATAAAAAGGGTACTACTATCAATAAAATACGGACTAACAAACAATTTGGGCCTACAGGTTAGTGAGGACGTGAATATCGATAAAGTTAGAAGAATGTTTAAAGGCGTGCATTTGTCTCGTTCGGTCAATGATGTCATGTTTAAGAATTTTTTTGTAATGCATATTGAGTCATGCTGTGGGATTAGTCGAGTGTAAGAGTAGCTATCTGGGTAACCTTCGTCCCACTGAAGATAATCAGGGCATTATTGTTATTATTAAAAACATACAATTTAAGCAGATATGGTGAGCAGGAATTGACAAAACATAAAATGTGCAAGACTCATAAGACCCTGGAATAGACAAGCAAATGTTTTGAAGAAACAAAAATGGCGGCAAGAAGGTTGACTCTGCAACCCTGTCATCAACTCATAAAGGATTATATTCACCCCAAGTTAGTCCCTTTGATCTAGCTAAAAACATGTATAACAAAAAAATAATTAGGTCAAGTCAGCCAAACACTCAATATACAATTTATAAATATCCATAGTCCAATGCCATTTGATGACGGTAACGTGCCCTAAGTATCAAACATCTAGCATCGCTGCTGGACCACACCAGTCAAACACGTCATAATCCACAGCTACAATGCTATAGCATCCCTTCCGACGATGCTGTCAGACGCGATGGAAGTCGCCGTTGCATCGCATCGTCCCGGCCGACCGTGAGTATAGTCTATAAATATTTGATTAATAATAAATTACTGGGGTTGGAAGCGTATAAATATTCGGCTGACAGCAAAATGTGACATACCAATTTTTTTTCCGAAAATGATCAGGAGCCTCTGAATCGTTAAAAAAAGAAGTTTGAGCGGTTTTTATTGTTTCGTGTTTTTGCCCCTAGCTTGCCGCCACCACATCGATTTTAAAAAACTAAAAAGCTTTTTCATCTTTGGTACAGTATGCGAAAATTTCATCACAAACCAAGCAGTACAAGATTAGCGGACAGACCGACAGAAATGAGTGACATAGTTTTTCGTAATGTACATGCCATATAACATCTCCTAGACATATCTCATTTTCGATCTTTTTCGCCATTACAATACTTCCTCGACAGTAGGCGTGGGAAGTAAAGGATAAATGCTGGAAACAAGCGAATATGCTGGTAAAGGATCGCATTCATGACGCTTTTTCTTCATGATGGTGGGTAAAATACGTCCGAACTATGTAAATATTCAAAAGAGCAGAAGTATCGATACTTCACGGAAGTTTTTCATCTCTAACCTCACTCTCGGTGGCGATTAATTTAATGGCTTTCGACCATTCTTTCGCGTTTAATTTAAATGGCTGCTGTAACGTTTCGCGAACGCCACCGTCATTGTCGTGAATAATTAAGACTCGGCCCTTTTCGATGGCAGAGGGAAACAATGGAATGTCGCCAGCGTCTTTTGGACGCAAGGATTCATTGGTCGCGTTTTATTGTCACTTTTATTTTGTTTTCGCGGAAGAACAGTTGTTAATTTTTGAAACAAGATTTGAGATCTTCACTGAATACGCTTACGTAATAGTCTCAGATAAGTCTCGTAACGATACGAGCACTCAGTCCAAGATTGCATCCAGGGTCAATGTCACTCGACAATGCTTGACTTACGGCTGTCTCTTTCTGACTTCTTTGTCAAACATTGCTGAATGATGATTTTGCGTGACACAAATCGCTTCCATTCGCCCCAATGGGCGTGCAACTTTAGACTGTGTAAGAAGAAATTTCTATAACTGTCGGGTATGCGAGGCTTGCAGTTTCCATCTAAAGCAAAACTTTTATAAAATTTTTTTACCAGACCATTTTGATACAAAAGATAAAATAGAGGTTTTAAAATGCTTCCTTAATAAATTGGCAAATTGAAAATTTTGCCATCTAGTTAAACTATTAAATTTTTTTCCCGATTCATCACAATATGCAGTATCAGTAGTCGTTTGCCTGTGGCAATATTTTTGAAGATTACTTTGCATGAATATAAAAAAATAGCTAAATAACGTGTCAATCACCATTTTGCTATGACGACCATATTAGATTCATGATGACGTCACTTGTTGCATTTATATCATCAAAGTCTTCCATTTGATACCCATATCGTAGGGGTTACTACGGAAATAATAAACCGCCATTTTGTAGCATCCGGCATTCTGGATTCAAAATGGCGGCATGCAATTCTTTTTGTATTGTTACGCGTGACAACGGTGTATATTAAATTTCAGCTCAATTGGTTGAGGTTAACATGTTCAAAACTGACGTACATGCTTACAAACAGGTCAAGTTGAATAAAAGCTTCTAATAATGAACCTTTTGTTCATGCCAAAATATGAAATTGTGATCTGTCTAAAAATAATATTGCCACCATTCTCTGAATCAACCTGTATAAATTTGTCTCTGTCGAGAAAAAATAACTTTTGTCGAAAACTATTTTGGATAGGCTAATAACTAACTAAACTTACTTAGTGTAAGTCTAATAAAATGGAAACACAAATCACACTTCAAAATATCACATCAATAATGAATCTATTGTACTCACCATTTACTGCAAGTAATGACCATCCCAGGTTAAATCACAAAAGTTAAAGTACGGATATCGCTCCAGATGTATGACCATACCACAGATGCTTAGGTAAACAAGATTTACAAGCAACGTAGAACTGTCAGAACCGATACTGGTCACCTCAACATCTGCAAAGATGAAAACATTTATACAATAACCTGTACACCGGAAAGAAGTATTTGCTAACATAGTGCGAGGCAACTAGTCAATTTAGCAAAATAGATTTTGCCATGTCCTTTCGAGAATTGTTTGTTGATTGTCCAGATTGTTCGTCAACAACAGCAAAATTTACTGTGAGCAGTCGTTGGGAAATCTGTAAAAGACTGTCTGACAAGCAAATCATTGATTGATAATGATAGTATGATAATGGTGGTAATAATGGGCGAAGCACATAAAAATGAGTACATGCTTTTACATGTTTGCCAGTTTGTATAAAACTAATATTATAGATAATGTTTAAGTCTAAAATAGCAGAAATCCAGTCTAATAATTCTACATGATCTAATTTTATTTTGAGTAGGATTGAAACAGAATAGAAACTCTCCAGACGTTGATTGTCTAAGGTCTAAGGTATGATTAAAAAAAGAGTGACTATGCTCCGAATGAAGGAAGAACAATTAACAATTATGCGAGAAGTTCCTATGAACACAAGTCCTCACATATCACCTTTCCGGGATGTAAGGTGCTTTACGACTTTCATCGTACTGAATGAAGGTGGAACCTCATATAGAACAATCATACCTCTTGAATAAACGTGCTCCCACCTGTATGCCAAAACGCTTATAAGAACATGTCATTTTTGGGGGTAGTTTCTGCTGTTTTCCGAATCATGTTGAATATCCAGCATAGATCTAATTTTAATTCAAACAGAGGAAAACGGAAGCAGTCGAAACAGTTTGAAATCCGATATAGGTAAACTGTACAGCACAGCATAAGAACTGCTGAATACCTAAGCACTATGAACCAACAAACCACATGGGATTTTACACTTTTTTATCTTTCCATTTTTTCCGCAGTTCCAGTACTTAGGATTAAATCTACTACACTAATAGTCTTGTACTAATAGAAAATGATCAACCTGAACTAATAAGAAGCACACGTTTATTGGCAGCAACGTAACATCTTGCGGAGAACAAAGGCGCGAAATAGGAAATATCCTCTTGCAATAATTGTACAGCACGTGTTGGCCAAATGGTACGTATATACGTAGCCAAAAACACAATGGAAAAACTATCCAGAGAGAAGGGTAGCCAACCAGAGACGGAGCCAGTGCAACGGAAACCTGGTGAGGATGCAGGTTTGTTAAATTTTATCGGTTGTTTCATAACCGCAAGACAAGTTATACCAGGCCAAACATTGAAATATGAATCTAAATTGTTTTTCAAGTTTTCTCATGAAGGCCCGACACCCATAGTCTGCAGTAGTTTTTTACAAAACACTAAAAAACAAATGTAATAAATGAATGTCACTAGCCAAGCGTTATTTCATTATCATTGGCTAAAAAGAGAGATGGGTCTGTGAAACAATCACAAATAAGTTACGGAACAGTTGCTAACGCGCCAAGGCGTTTCTCCAACTAGAACCTTCACAGAGATTCCCAGAACGTACTGAATCAAATACGAATTTAATAAAAGCCAGCTTTAGAGGCAAGTGGACAAAATTCTATATTAGGAGTGTCCGAATAAATATTCTCAAGAGATACCGATTTTGACGTTACAACAAAAAATTGCGTCGAGTCAGTTGACTTTACTTCCCATGCTACGTTGTCATTAGTTCGTAAAGGATAACGTTTAGCACAAGTTATCCCTTCTTAGTTAGTCACGAACATGCACAACAAAAAATTAAATGACCTTCCTCCTCCTCCTGAGAGGAACAGCTTCAGCTGCATATGATCGTTGCGATGGCCAATGCCGCGTGAATGACGATATGCACAGTGTACGCAGCCCACCGTATTGTAGAAGCGATTGCCGACTATGACGTACGACCACGGACGACGACGCTTGTCCATCGGGGGACGACGTCGCACATATCGACCCCAAACTCTATGAGATATATCTAAGTTTTTAGGGTTAACGTACGAGGACATCTATGATGAATGGAATACGCCTAATATGTACGTAGAATTACTGAGGTTGTAGGCGTATAAACAACGTCAAAACATTAAGATATACCCTCCCACACCCCTTGCAACCCCTAAACCCAATTAATAACCCCTATAAAAATGTTTACGATAATGATCAGGATCGTCTGAAACGTCAAAAAACGAAGTTTATGCGATTTTTATTTTGTTTAGTTTTTGGCCTTTTTATCCGCCGCCACTAGACCGATTTCCAAAAACTACAGAGCTTTTGCGTCCTTGTCATAGTAGTAACATTATGTAAAATTTCCATTGAGATATGAGCGGTACTTCTCAAGTGATAGGCGGTTATAAGATTAGCGGACAGACCGACATACAGATCGACTGACGGAAATGAGTGACACGGTGGTACCAAGGTGTCATAATATATAACATCCAAAAAACATAATATCATTTTCGAAAATACTCATAATTACAATACTATACTGGACGAGAAGTTTTGCGAAAAATTCCAAAAATGAGATATCTACTATACTTTTTGGATGCTTTATCACAACAAAGTTATTCACTCATCGCCGTCGGCCTGTCTCTCTGTCCGTTTGTCCGTCCGGTAATGCATGGCCCATCTATAACTTAGGACCAGTAGGATTTTTATGTAATGTTTACACACGGCTACTATTATGCCAATAACGAATAAGCTTTGCAGCTTTTGAAAATGGTCTATTGGCGGCGGAGCTGGTAGCAAAAAATGAAAAGTAAAACTGAAATCGCTCAATCCTCGTTTTTTTACGTTTCAGGGGCTCCTAACCATTTTCAGAAAAAAATGTAGTGGTTGATAATTATGAGTTATAGGGGGTAGGGGGTGAAAAATATTGCAAGGATTGACGTGAATGACGTTTTATTATTCAGGCATTACCCACCTGTTAAACACAATATCACATACATATATATCGCATATTGAGTTAATATTGTTACAAATGACTGAAACAGCTGATTATGTCAAAATATTGGTTGTAGCACATTTACAATAAAACACTCTCGAATTTCTATTGTTACGCTGAGAAACTCCAACATCTCATTAGCTGACGAAATAGTGATTTCTATATGGACAGAAAAATACATGTTTCGAATAGAATTCCTAAATCATTGATTTGCGTTGGACGCTTAAGGCTAACGTTGCCAAGGTAGTATTCAAGAATTAAAATACTCTGTTTACTTGTAAAGGATACAATGAAGCACTTGTCAGCATCATAGTATATGTATGATGCATATTTAAAGCCCATAATTCAAAAGCTAACTTAGGACACTGTGTATGTATGCATAATCGATGTCTACTGTCCAGAATGACGTGGGAAATACACAGCCAATCTACTTCAAGCCATTTATTGCCATTGTTGACGAATTTTTAATAACCTGGATATTTACTGCGACGTAATACTCAATGTGACTGTCCATTATTTTATTCGAATTCTAGGGACTAGATTTAGGACACTTCATGTAATATGTATTGTATAGTCGAGTCGCTTACGCAGATTCTTATCATATCCAGTAACCTTTCGATAGCCTTTGTTATCTCCATCGCACCTATATTTTATTCACAAGTGACCAAGAGACACTGGTACACTTGATCGAAACGCGAACAAAAAAGGTCGCCAACGCGATAACACTGATAACATTGATAACACTAGAGCTGAAGTCCAGTTAGATTCTAATGACTCCTAGATAACCACGATATTTTACGATTTCGGATTTACAAATGGCCACGTATTTACGTATCGTCGCGTCGGTGTGTTTATTCCTGTGCTGCTTATCTGCGCCGTCGATATGAAAGGTAAACGTTGTGTTGCCATAGCGTCGGGTAAGTTTGATAATCATTACGTAATTTCGCTAAATCTTAATACTATTATTTCGGTTCATAAGAAAAACACCAGGAGAAGTATAGACAAATGCATCATATGACCAAGGACTTACTGTAAAGGAACTAGTTTCAAAACTTCCGATATAAACACAGGGTCATCCTCTAAACAATATAAACCAATCCTACAAATAAGTAGGATAGGATTAAGATTTGGATTTGTCTTTACCGACATAAAGACTAACCCGATTTTAGAAATTCTGCCTCACATTAAAGCAAATATCACTTGTCATCTTGTCTAGGAATGAAAGTAGATGATCCTAGATCCAATCGACTACTATATAGATTATCTAAAACCTAAATAAATTTTATTCCTATTCGATATAAACGTAGTGCGTATGCCTGTCTGATAATGAATTCGGGGTGAAAACAAAATATTTTTTTATCTCATACTGAAGCAGACATGTCGGCGGAAACAGAAATACCGGAGCACCGCGACTGCTATAAGGAGAATTCGGTAAAACCTCCTAGGCAGATTGTACCACAATCTCGACACCCTAGAAACAAAGGAGCGGTCATCCTTTACATACGAAGTTTGTCAGGGTTGAGATGGGAGGCAGAATCCCGACGGATCCAACTGGCAGACTAAACGCGCGACATCATCATGAAGGAGAGTTCTGAGTGGCAAAGACGGTTAACATATAGTAAGAATCGGTCTTGGATCCTTTTCTGGGACGGGTTGGACATGAGCAATTTTCCAATTCTCTTGGAAAGTACCAGATTCGTAAAATGTCTGTAAGAGACGCAAAACAATTGGAGCAAACTCCATTGTACTATTCAGTGCAAGATCAGGAATCAAGTCAGCACCACAAAAAACTTTGTTGATGTCGAGTGACAGAGCACCCGTCTTACGGGCTTATGCTAGGTTACTTTCACATAGAGTAGGGAATCCTTCGTATCGACGGCACACGAGATGACGACCGTGGTGGAGTTGACAGTAAAGATTTTGGCAAGAATTTCCGCCTTAGCCTTTGAGCCGGTTACAATCGTTCCATCCTGACACGAAGCGAATGAAGGCTATTATTTGAGAATTTCCCTTTGATCTTCTTGGTCAACGCTCTGAAACACCGACTGCCGTTTCACCGCGACATTACCCTATGTCGGAGTTTTGCGTAGGGTTGTTCTTTTGCATTTCGAACAGCTTTGTTATTGTTTGTTTCTAGACCCGACATCGACTTGTCTGTTCTCTTATATTGATCCTACGGTATTTAAAGAACATCCTGTGAGAGTTTCTCCTAACCTGTTGAGGAATGAATCCGCTTTATCAGGAGCTGTTTTCTGCGAGATTTTAGGATTATATATTGCCACATCTCGATCTCCCTATAATTGCAAAGATTCCAAATCGCTCGGAGGAAATAAATAAAGATATTAAAAAATTATTTTGGGGCAATATGTTCCATACATGGTGGCTACACTTTTTACAACCTGCGGGGAAACAACTAGAATCTGAATAACCTTTTTTTCAGCCATTCGATACCCATCGCCTGTCCCTCGCTTCAAATGTCAGATTTTCAAAAAGGCGGCAAATTCCTATAATATTCAGCCAACGATGTTTTAAAACAGTCACATAGCAGGAACAGTCAATCATACTAAATCGTAAATGAAGAAAGGGGTGAAATGCTAGAGTCGTCATTGACGATGATCGAGAGAGCTTTTCTGAAAGTTTGGTTATAAATGCGCATTTGATTCGGTTTCGGAAGCCAATTGTGAATTAGTGGGCTTGGTATTACTATTAATTTTGATTGATCTGCTAGATTATATTTAGAGGACGTTTCTAATATCAATCAAGAGACGACTCCAGCAATAAGATTGATTTGTATTTATATTTTTGTAAATAATTTCGAATATATTTTAAAGCTAAATAACCGTATGCATGAATAAACGAGATTTAAGAAAATAAATGTAATCGGAAGTCAAAAAGCGCATAAACTTTTTAACATACTAATTTCAATACATTTTACTAAAAACCGCATTCCGAGAATTTTGTATTTTTACATATAACGTATAGTCTGCGAAAACCAAAAGTTCACCAACTTTGACCTGAGAAACAAGATTAAAAATCGCCTCAAAATAAAGTAATCTCAAAATACTTTTCGAGGTCTTGTAAAGCAAGCTTTAAACTTTAATTTAGATAGATAAGTTTTAACAGTGTTTTTAAGCCTTGAATACCCATTTTTAGGGGTCCTTAGACATTAAATTGAATATAACTCGGAAATGGCCAGCTTTACAGAAAAGTTAATGGAAAAAAATTCTCCTGGCATAAAAATTGTAATTTACTTTAAAAAACTGTTTAAACATATTTAATCTGGGTTACGGTGCGGGTGTATTCAATGCTAAAAACTCCATTAAAATTTAAAATTTCTGAGGTCGTCAAGTATCTAAATTAAAGTTACTTGTAAAACCTTGTTCTACAAGACCTTGAATAGCATTTTGCGTTTCGCAGACTGTACCTACAATATTACACAAAATCCGCCCCTGCGTCGCGGTACCTATGGGTTCATTGAGGAGCGTCTCTCTCGCCCTCACCCCTAGCAGGTCGTAACGGCGTAGCGACCGGGACCTGTTTAGCGTTTAGCCCCATTTTCTGTCCACGTCCCGGAGGTGTTTCGATTATTGCCTGGCTGTCGATGCCGGTCTGCCTGTCTGTCGGTCTGTCGCCCTGTTCGCAACATCTGTCGCCCACGTAGGGCCACACGGGAGACTGCAGCTCTTGAAGGGGACCCACAGTGTACCTGATTTTTTTTATTGACTTTTACGACACATGCTCACAGTGGTGCACACGGTGCATTTTTTCATTGAGGAATTGTCACGCTTCACAATTTCATTCAATTTTCAACGATGTTTGGGGATGCTTGGCTTAAATGACTGAAAGCTACAAGAGTTTGCACCCATGCAAAGGCACCGTCCCCCTATATACTTTGAACATTGATACAAATATTTAACTTACTAAAAATGTTTCTAGATAAATTATGCATAATGAATGAAATGCAGTTCGCCTTGAAAGTATTTATGACTTCCAGAAAACATATCGTGACTTCTGAAGCAACAAAAGAATGATTTTGAAAAATTCTAGGCTCACAAAATCATCTATTTCTGTGTAAACAGGCATCCGTAGTTCCACCATGAATCATTTATTTCGTGAAATATAAACGCGAATTTTGCTGGTATCAAAATTAAGGATAGTTTTTAAAATACCTTTGCTACAAAATATAACGTTTTGTGAAAACAATTACTCAACCCTCTGATAACACTGATAAACACAGGATGTGTGACATGGCAATTTTTGGGTGTATCTCATGTATTTTGAGACCCTTCACTCAAATCTAGAAACAGAATTTATCTATCACCCACAGATATTCGGTAACATCTACTTTTATGAATTGCAATACGCAACATCTCATATTGCTACATTTTTCGGCGTTTATGCGATGACGCACATATATAATGTTAAGACCTGTCTATATTCCTGTTTATTATATGCGAGCTCTATGTTTAGAGAGCATATTGCGTTTATTAGTAGACTAATAGCAGCCGAATCAGTTACGTTTTCTGTGTTAAAGAGTACCGAGATGCTCTAAGTACTGTTAATTTTTGTTAAAACGGTGTGTTGTTTTTAGTTTATTGTGATCGAGACTAGCTTTATGGACAATGCCTAGAAATTGTGTAAATAGTGCGAACAGTTTTTATTATGTGTGCGGAGAGGTAACTTTCAAATCCCAAAAACGTACTTTTACTCCCCTTGTGTTGAAAGCATATGAACTTTATTTTGGAATTAAAGTTGGCGACCAATATAAACTATGGGCCCCTCATATATATTGTAAGACTTGTGTAACGTTGTTAACAGGTTGTTTAAGAGGCGACAATCGTAAAATGCCCTTTGCGGTACCAATGGTTTGGAGAGAACCGAGAGACCATACTACTGATTGCTATTTTTACCTCACAAATATTAAAGGTATTGGACCAAAATCGAAACATACTGTTAAGTATTTTAATTCACCATCAGCTTTGCGGCCCGTTAAGCATAGTGATGAACTTTCTCTCCCAGTTCCACCAGAATATTGGTCTTTTTATGAAAAAGTCGAAACCACCGATTCTGAAAGTGATGGTACAGAAAGCGTAAAAATTTCCGATTCTTCGTTTGACCTGCCAGGATGTTCCACAGCGCCGCTGTTGATCACACAGGGCGAACTTAATGACTTAGTTCGTTAATTAAAACTGTCAAAATCCCAGTCAGAACTTTTAGCGTCAAGATTAAAAGGATGGAATCTTCTCCACAGTGATGTTAACATTACTTTTTACCGAAAACGGCAACAAGACCCCACTCACAGTTTCCGTCAAGAAAGGGAGTTGATATATTGCTCCGATGTCAACAATTTGTTTGACGCGTTAGGACAGAAACATGATCCAAATAATTGGCGCATGTTCATTGACTCCTCTAAGCTTAGTTTAAAAGCGGTATTGGTACACAACGGTAATAAATATTGATCTGTACCTATAGCGCACGCAGTTCATATGAAGGAATCATATGAAAATGTGCGAGTTCTGTTAGAGCCTATCCGTTATAATGAATGTTCTGGAATTCTGAATATCTTGGAATGCAACTGGGATATACCAAATATTGTTTTCTTTTTAATTGTACAGTCGTGCGCGAGATCGTCATTATGAAAATCATGGAGGATGATGTATTTGACAGTGCTCTCAATGAAACTGAATTACGAGCTTGGAATGCTTTTAAATCAGTTACTGCAAATTTTTTAGGCAATGTGAAGGCGGACAATTATGAAGATATTGTGAGTGAACTAATTAATGCTTATAAATGAATGGGATGTAACATGTCTCTAAAAATTCACTTTTTGGATTCTCATCTCGATTTTTTTCCGGAAAATTCAGGTGCGGTAAGTGATGAACATGGTGAACAGTTCCACCAAGACATTTCTGCTATGGAAAAACGGTATCAAGGCAAATGGATTGTCAATTTGCTCGCTGATTATTGCTGGACATTGTTAAGAGATACTTCAGGAGCAAAATATCGCCGTAAAACATCGACTACAACATTCTGAGATTAATATTTATTCGAGTATTTATTAGTACTCTTGCAAACATATCCTTATATTTTACGAGTATAAGCAGCAAATAAAATGCCTGATTGCAAGAAAAGGGTAGGTGATAGAAAAAATCGAATGCTACTTCCGGCTTTTTGGGTATATTTTACATAATTACCACCTTGTTTTGTCCATGTCACAAAGAATTATTTTAATTTTCTTCACCAGTGGAGCTTGCTGGGTTATTAAGAAGAAATTTTTAACAAGGGGAAGAATAGGGACTAGTAGATTATTGAATTTTCCTAAAATAATTTTATACATTTTTCGCAGAAAGTTGAATAATTTTTTGACAAAGAGATAGAAAGATTCGAAAAACAGTCCGCCACATTACAATTCCACCTAGTATTTCTAAATTTCTCATTTTTCAAAAAACAACTAACTAATGGTGGAACTGCGAAATAATCTCTACAAAATAAGTTATACTTTTACAAAAAAGATTTTTTTAAAAATGCAAAATTTAGTAAAATAATGAGGGACCTAGAAAATCACAAGAACAAAGCAACAACTTTTTAAACATTGTCTAGTTCGGTTCACTCGAAGAAGAATGTTTGCGTTTTTAAAGATCAAATGAATAGTGTCAAAATCTCGGTGCTTCTGGGAGATGACTTGAGAGGTAAATTGCTCACTGCAATACATCCAAGCGTTGAGTGCCTATTGTTATTTTTAGGTGTATATTTAATTCTTATATCCTTGAGTATATATTATGGATCCGATAAAATAAACAAATGTCACTGAAAAATTACAAGCGACTTGTGAATGACCCGACGCGATTAAAATCCCATCGCTTTCTGGAATTGTTTGAGTGATATGTTTGAAAACATCTGACGTAACCGGTCCAAATACCAGATGATGGACAATAAACATATTTGTATGTGTACATTGAAATCTATACGTGTAAATAGGTAAGGTTTTTCCAAAAGATGTGAGTGTGATTTGTTTTTAAAACTTGAGAAGGGTTTTATCGGTTGAGTGTGGTTTGTCAAACTGTCACGAGCCGAATACTAAAGAATTAATGATTTTTCGTATATAGGTGGAATATAGTTTTTCAGCAATTAATATGCTGATATAAAATAGATATGATGTACATTTTAAAATCGCATCCTATACGTAAAAATGTCATCCATAATATTTATCGTATTCACAGAGAAGGTTGCGACCCTCAGAATTTCGAGTTGGAAGAAGAGGCTTTATATGCGCCATTTGGTACAGGTACTTTTACTGTTTACTCAACATCACCTTATTTTCCAGATCTATTCCAGACATTTTTTGTAACACATTTGAGAACACAAAAATTCTTGAGCAGACAGTAAAAATGTCTTTCTAATTATTTTCGATCAATCCCCTACAACCACTTAATTAGTTACTGCAACCCTGATTCTGAAGGTACTAAAGATAAGGATAAATTTTTTCGGCAATAATATGAAATTTTGAAAACTGAGATTGAAGTACCCATTCCGGGAAATTTCTTAAATAGATAAACATATACATATATATAATTTTTGAACGGCACTTATTTTTCAACAAAATAGATAGAAATAGTAAATCTGTGCCTTAGAGGTAAATCGTAACTCCATTTTTGCAGTTTTTGTGTATGTCTGCGTATAATTAGTATCCCTGGTTAATCTTTACGTAGAGTAAATGATCGTAGCGCCTAACCACGAGAATCATGAAATTTATGAAACAGAACAAGCAGCTACTGATTTTTTGTTGCAGTCGCTTCTCCATATGCACAATACTGTCATATGAATAATCGCTATGCAGCGTTAAACAGTCGTGTCTCCGTCGCGCACCTGTTGCTTTACAAACTGTGTTGTTCAATCAATCTTCAAAGTTGAACAAGGTGCTAAAGTAACCAAAAAACGGTAATAATGTCCTCAAGGGCTCAAAAATTAGTGCAGCTTGTACTGGAGGAGGAAATCGCTTCTCGAGAATCTAGTAAGTACAAAACAATGGATATTATAGGTGTCCGAGCCAAAACAGGAACATTATGATGATCGTGAACTACTTTTACATATTACAAATAATAAGTCCTTCATTAAAGTGTGTCATACACAAGTTTCTTTTACGTGGACACACACACATGGAAGCTGATCATATCCATGCACTTATCGAACGAGTTATAAATAAACAACCAACCATGAAAATATGTACGTCATGGGACTGGCAGCAACTTATAAGATCATCCGGAGCATTACTGTTCTGTGTACCATATAATATGTTTTCCCAAAAAACTGTGTTCGCATATTAACATTAACATGAACAAAAAGCCATTCTGCTACTAACTCAATCTTTAATTTGCTTGTTCTCTGAATTGCATTATAAGGAGTTACAACTATATACCTCTAAGGCACAGAAATGTAGATCAAATATCTTGATGATAACATTCCAAATACACAGTTCAGCTACATGACACATTAATATTGACAACACATGATCTCTTTTCCAATCTGAACGGTATCAGTTCAGAGAGTTTGTACTTGCACAAGCAATGACCGGGTTCCTGAAAAATATGCTGATGATGAAAGAAAAGTCTAATATGGAGTGATTACAAGTTTCAGTCAGAGTTTTCTAAAAGGTCAGCCGGAATAGCGTATAGCATAACTTTTATCCGAGAAATTGTAGTATGAGCCTATCAGTACCTATATTGCCATACTCTGAAGTTTGGACCTACGTATTTCGCTCACTTAATGCCCAGAAACGGTTACTTCATATTCACAGGCTTTGAATCTTTATATAAAGATAACTGAATTTCATGAAAATATCATATAATCAGCTTACGCAAGTGCAGTCAATTAAAAATAATCGTTGATTAAAATACTATGCAAAATAAAGGTGTTCGTCATAATGAACTGATTGAGTGGTAGCTGCAACAGTTACAGGTAAGTTATGTTTGAGGTTAAATACTCCTAGACAACATACTCAAGCAAAAAAAAAGTGACCACTTTTACATGAATAAAAAAAATCGTATCTACAGCAGTGTTCATATTTTTATACTGAAGCATTAAAGTGACATCGGTTATATTGCTAAGGCTAAGGCTGTATGTATACGATGCTATGCGAAGAAGTCGTATCTATAACTTGTTTGTCACTTACAACCCATATACCTTAATAAAACATGACACGGCCAAAAATTATAGGATTTTAAGAAATCTATTTGTTTCCTCTAAAAAAAATTTAAAATGAGTAGGGAAAATCCTAGCGATTCACTGCATACCAAAAATCAAATATGTCTGAAAGTTACAGATACCTCCTCTGTGCTTGGAATGACAGCATACAATGTGCCCAGGCCGAGAAAAGTTGAATGCTTCAAGGACACTTGGGAACATACCAATGGTCATCATTATCTCTTTAATACTATACCTGTCGCCTACCTCCGTGCGAGGTTTTCCGTGGTGTGAACACAGTGGTGTGAATATGCTGGTGTACAGTAACGTACGTATTTATGTAAACAAGCAACATATGTTTGATTCTAGGCAGTTATCACTAGATTGTGGAGTTTATTAGGTATATTACTTTCAGTAATTTAGGACCACAGAAGGTCTTAATGGATTCAAATTAGGAAGCAAGTATTGTTTTCCAAGCACATGTTCTGTATCCCATATAATGCATTGAAAATCAAAGAGATCTGGCTTACCCGACCCAGCACACTTTGAAGTAACATAATAACCATCAATACCACTGCTAATACATTTCCGAAAAGCTTAAAACTGGATCTTTCAAAATGATCATTAATTTTAACTCCAGGTTTATCCGAATGAGACTCAACCAGTTTAGACTAATTATATTAGCAAATTTCCCCGACATAATTGTAAAGTCTGGTTTTATTGATGCAAGTTGTTCAAAGGTGTATTCAAAATATGGACGCATAAAATGGGTACACCAATTTTTGTGTTTAAACTTCTTATTTGACAACAAAGAATGAGAAAACGTGTTTTTTGAGATTCAATCGAAAGTGTTGGCAGGAACGAAAAAACTTTTCATATAAGATTTTTAGGTATTTATGAGACTTACCAAATGAGACCATACGTAAAAAGATCCGACTAACAGCAAAAATGTTATGGCCGAAAAAAGAGGCAAAATGCAGGTTTTGACACTTGTTAGTAATACGACGATAATTTCACGCAACTAGGTACTTGAAATTCTTCAAATCCGTAGGATTCATACTCCAAATAACAACAACAAAATTGGATTATACTGGTCAAGTAGTTTTTTTTTTGAGAATTTCTGATTGTTTATCCCAAAACATGTTTTCCGGCCACCACTACTAGTTTATTGAGCAATATACAGGGTTCGTTCAAATAGCATCTAATAGCAAAATACACGTGTTTGCCTTACCGATATGAATCACAAACCATTCCGAAAGATGAATGTTATGTTTATGCGAAAAACTAAGGTTACGTTTTTTCTTCTAAATAAATTCAAACATTTCGTATTTTTGAGTAATTGAACAAGTGCGCTTCGGTATTCGAGAAACATACGTTACTATACATATTTTAAAATAAAGCGGATGTGTCTATCGTCTTTTGTTGCGAATTACTCACAAATACGAAATGTTTGAATTTGTTTAGAAGAAAAACGTAACCCATCATTTTTTGCATAAAAATAACATTTATCTTTCGGAATGGTTCTTTGAACTAACCCTGTCTATTGCTCAATAAACTAGTAGACATCGTCGGAAAATAGGTGTTTTGGGAAAAATAATTAGAAGTTCTCAAAAACTACGTGCCCAATCTACTCCAATTTTGTTGTGGTTATTGAGAAGTACGAATCCTACGAATTTGAAGAATTTCAAATATTTGCGAGAAAACATCGTCGCATTACTAACAAGTGCCAAAACCTGCAGTTTGTCTCGGTTTTCGACCATAACTTGTTTGCTATTTGTCGGATCTTTTTACGTGTGATGCCATTTTGTAGGTCTTATAAATACCTAAAAATCTTATATCAAAAGTTTCTTCGTATCCCCCTACACTTTGGATTTAATCCTAAAAAACACGTTTCCTCATTCTTTGTTGTCGAATAAAGTTTTCCCACAAAAATTGGTGTACCCATTTTATGCGTCCATATTTTGAATACCCCCTTGAACTACTTGCAGCAATAAAACCAGACGTAACAATTATTTCGCAAACCGGGGGTATTTTCATCTAATAAGACTAATTCTTGACTAAGAAGAGCCATTCTGTACTTTATTTGGTTATACGCATTTCTACCAGGAACATTTATAATTGAAGTTCTAATCCAGTAAAAAAGTAAATATTGCCAACGAAGTCACCAATTCCATCCCCGATGTCATTAAAAATAAGCACAACGAAGACCTCCCGCTCCTCTTTAGTGCTTACGTAATACCTGAATGGTGCCAAATTTCTATCTGAAAATTTTAATTGGTTAGTTTAGATTATATTTCGCTAATCCAGATTCTGTTTAAAATTAACTATGACAAGTCATGGTAAATATCTCCATTGGTCTCCGTTCCGTAAAATGTTCACAATCCGAGTCTAGGACCAAAGCTCTTTCTAATATCAAATAGGGCAAAACAAATATGTTTAAAACTTTCATCCTCGTCAAATTTCCAAAAATCCGGCTCAAACGACATTTATAATATAAAATAAATCTGTGTAAATTTTTCAACTTTTTGTCCATACATCAAAAATCCGGATCGAACTCTTACTGATATCAATTATGATACAAATAATTACGTCTATGATTTTAATCCGGATAAGTTTTGTCAAATTTTCAATTAACGGGCTTGATGGACCAAGGCTCTAATATCAAATAGGACAAAATAAATCTCCATAACTTTTTAACGGGCCAATTTTCGCATAATTTGAGTGAATTCGGCTCGAAGGACCAAGCATAACGTAGTTTCCCAAGCCGACGTCGAAGTGGTGGCAGCACAAGTCGCGTATCATCTCCTCCGGCGTCGCGAGATGAGTGTAATCCAGGTTGGCCGTGACGTATGAGTCAGAGGCGGCGTCGCGTATCCCGACGTCAGCGTAGGTAGAGCCGCGGTCTTGGGAGCGTGCGCTGCTCTTTCGGTGGTGGGGGGATAGAGCCGAGCGAGAGACAGAGACGCGAGATGATCAAAACAGTCGCGGCAGTTGAGTTGCGAAGCGCGGTGGTAGCGATCGCCAGTTTGATATGGTCGCGCGGGGCGAGAGCATGTTCGAGAGCTACGACAGCTACTCGTACCGACTGTGGAGTTTAGCAAATGTCTGGAACACCTGCCAACGTGAGTAGTTATTATGCTGCCGCTGATGCTTCTTGTGTCTGAAAGTGATTTGTTGCACGTGCTTTTATGTTACGACACTGCTTCCTCCTCCTCATACATTGATACCCAAAGACGTACGCGATGACGTCGGTTACATTAGCGGTTAGCCCACAAACAGGTATTTTTTATTTTGTTTGACTACTTTCAAATATTTATTTTAAAAAAAAATGTAACTGGAACTTTGTATCGAAAGTTACCTTTCCCCGAACAACAATAGAATCAGGTATTTCAACAGAAATCAGGAAATTTACCCTGCGAACTCTTTCAACTCCACCGTTCGATTCCTACTCAATCAAGCTCGGATTACTAAATTACCTATCTCCTCCCAGCTTATCTTCATTCATACATTAACCAGTAGAAGATTTGGTTACCTGCGTGTATGTTTATAAACAATTGTCTTATTGTGATAATACTACTACGTTCTGTGATTATAAAAACATTACTTCCGTATTACTGATCTTAATGTATTGAATGTTTGAAGCTGCCTGTCTTTGAGGTACCTACATCTCAAAGAGTAATCTTCATTCCTGTCAAGCTTTCTATTTTATATGTTTACTACGTTGATATGTCTGTATTATAGTATTGTTCTATTTCTTGATCTACTTTATTTCCTAGTATAAGCGTTCAATTTTATAACTAATAGTATATCATAAGGTACACTGATGTTAATTTCTTACTGATAGTTTCAAGGTCCAGATATGTATACAATATGTTGAAAGTTCAGCTGCCTGTCTTTGAGCTTTTAATTCAAAATGAAATAAATCTTCAACTCTTTGTTACGTCGCTTGTCATGTTATGCTTGGCATCATTTCTATTTTGTCAAAAGTACTTGTTTCGTTATTTCCATCAATATCGCATCTTTGCTTCTATTTTTTGATCTACCCTCACTTTTTAGTTTAAAAAATGGACTTTTGAAATGTTCTCTCTAAGAAATATGCCTTGCCAATTGTTTGTAAGTTCACTGTACCAACTTTGCTACATTGAATTACTTCTGATGTCCACAATATGCCTATCTAATGGCCAAAATACTATGATCTAAAATCGGAACATGTCATTAATATACCGACCTCTACTAGAAGTGAATCGCAGGGGCTGAAATGTATGATGTAACTCAAACAGTTATACATTTTGCATGGTGTATGTCATAGGAGCTTTAACTGAAAATACATACCTATTACCACTCTCATTACCAGACATAGTGTAGAATGAATACTGGCCTATTTAAATTCGAGAGACATTTATTTTTCTTCAGTACTCCATGGAGTGTAATAAGATACGATATATAACACACCCTGTTACTTTGTTTTATAACTGACACAACATGTTACAGTAAAGCAAGCCTGCATTTCTCTTAATCAGCTTTATAGTTTTCATCTTGACATGATTTTTGTGTTACAAATTTATCAGTTCGTATTTATCAATACGGTTAACGCGTGCAATAACTTTAACCTTTTAATAATTTATTCTGTGCATTTCTGATATATTTACATGTATAAATCTGGATGACACATACCTGATTTTTATTTGTATGAGCAATAACGATCTTGCCATATCTTTGCTAGCTGTTTAAAACAAATATTCTAGGTTTTGAAATTATAGAAGACTTCAAAGGTTGGTTATTCAAACAGAAAAATACGGGAGCATCAGATTAAAGATTCAAGCTATTTTATTGTCTATTTTTACCTTTGCCTCGCCAATGTTTCCCAGTTTGCTGCTTAATTAAATCTTTGTTTCACATCGTATATTAATTACATAGTTATTTTTGCGAAATTCATATGTTTATGTTTAGCATTTTGCGACATAATTTGCAAAACTTAAAAAATAGCTCAATAAATACTTACTCTCTAGTCTGTATACTTCGCTTTTATCATTCAGGTTGTATGGTCGAAGAAGTGATAAAATACAATAATCCAAATAATTTAGAAGCTGTACTAGATACATTATTTATTAAGTCACTTCACTGATGCCACCTTAGAGGAGAATTAACTATTTATCATATCCTTGTCTAGAAGGCAGTCCTAGATATTTATTGACTTTTCTCGTCAAAATGTTCAAAGCACGTCAACGTAATAGCATAAACATGACTAAACCTCAAACCAGATATATCACTAACTTGCTTTGAAAAAATTTATATCACGTCTGGGAGATCATGTCTCCCATCATTGTGACCCAATTATTTCTTCCAAGTATAACTGAAATTATTGACAGAAAGATATGAAGTTCTGTTTAAATAAATGTTCTCCCATCAACACATATTTTGTTTTCATTGCCACTGTGCAGATTGAGTATAAAAAAGTATGGTGAAACCGACAATGAAACGTTTAGCTTGAAATTTTTTTTTATCATAAAAGCCCACGATACACACATAAATATGTAGCAAAAGTTATTTACGAGAATCGTCATTATTCTTACTGTAACTTTAATAGGGATAATATTGAGGTTATTCGCTATAATCAAAGCACTTACTGTGTATTATGTAGATACAGTTGGGTTTCCTCACTCCTTAATGCCGATTACCGATTTATCAGATTATTCATTGTTCAATGCAATTTTTATCAAAATAACAAAATGATTCTCACAGGTAACATAACTGTTTATTAACCTTTGCACGCTTAGTATGTATCATGGTTTCCTATTGAAACAATTATTAACACTACCAGGTAATAAATCGGCGAATAGAACTTAGTCAGAGCCAATTAGTCATATAATAATATTATTATCAATATTAGGTTGCGCATGTTTCTGGTAGATAAATACATTATTCACTTTTCAAACTGACCAATGTTTTAAGAAGATAAGGTATATCAGAGTAACAATACGCAGCAGCCGCTGGGCACGTCCTGGCTGATGGGAAGTATATTATCACTAATCATTAAACGTAACTCAGACCCTATTTCATTGTCAGTGGAGATAACCGCTTATATTGAAATATTTCCTATGTACACAGAAGCACTCGTTAGTAATATAACCACCAAAATTTCTGTAAAATATACTCAGTGACATTAGAAGTCTTACACCCAGAGAAAATAATTTCTTGATTTTTTGGCAATGAGGTGTCGTGCATCAAGAATGAAACGATATTCGCACGAAATTTTATTGACAATAAGAAAAAAATTAATAATATCCCACACATATTTGATGGTATTTAAATCCGGTAAAACACTAACGCCTACATCTTAAAAAAGTCCGTAATACGACTAGCAATATGGAGACGTGCGTTGTCTTGCTGGAAAAGGACGTGTGGATGGCCTTCTACATTCGGCAGTGAAGTGGTTTGTAGGACATCATCAACATGACGCGTAGCAATCATGTTGCC
Source organism: Acanthoscelides obtectus (assembly GCA_963669975.1). Lineage (NCBI taxonomy): Eukaryota > Metazoa > Arthropoda > Insecta > Coleoptera > Chrysomelidae > Acanthoscelides > Acanthoscelides obtectus. Next base: position 62,316,321 of record CAVLJG010000007.1, on the reverse strand, counting down.
TAGAACAAAGAGATGGTGTGATCGGCTACCATAGGCAATAGCCCCATTACTCCATCAGTGATGTATACATGCCTCTCAACAGCAAATCCAATATCACGTCGTTCTCCACGGCGGCGTCTTACCCTTCTACGACCATCTTGCGTACCTAGGCAGACACGCGATTAGTCGCTGAAGATGACATTATACCATTATGCCTCCCAGTGTTGCCATTCCCTGCTCCAGTTGACGACAGTGGTCCGCAGTCAGAGGAAGGACTAACCGTGGACGGGATGAAAAAATGTCTGAAGCGCCTATCTTGACGCTCTGTGGTACACCTCGGTGGACCAGTTGGCCTTCTTCGTGTTCCTCTACCTTCGTCTATCCACAAACGACACACAAGCATTACGACGGCCAATTTCGCGATAGGACAAAAGAACATCTCGATAGGAAATAATTCTACCCTTACCAAAGTCGCTAACATGTGATAATCTGGACGTCTTCGAACTCGAGGCTTTTTGTTATGTTTTAGCACTAGTAAATGAAAGGGCAATAACTAAAAATATCTGTACTACTCAGCTCTCAGAAACTGCTTTCTTGACAGAAACTAAGCGATAACATTTTAAGAAAGGTAAACAAAAACAAAGATACAACGTTAAAAAAAACATGTTGAAGAAATTATTTTTTCTGGGTGTAACACTTCTAATGTCACTGAAAATGGTTATGTTGTAAGTGGTGACATCACTAAACATAAAGCTCCATTATTCTACGAAGCTTTGAAGGGTTTTTTTTATTCACCGAATAAAGACGTATTGTCTCACTGGCAAAGTAGCATCACATTGCTTTTATGTAAAGACAGAGCCAATTCTGTGACAAGATTCCAACACTTTGAAGCTTCTATCAAAACAGCTGCTCAAACACGGGAATATTACGTTCCGTTTACAGTAAGTTCTAAAAAGATTATATTAGCAATATAACTCATGCCATGTAAGTTGATCTAAAGAAAAATGGAATGGATGGAATGGTGATATAGCCAACCAACGATGAGACAGGCTCATTGAAGAACAAAAGCCACTGACTTTCTGCGATAAATTTAACAGTAAACTTACAATTGAACACGGATGCCAAAAGCGTCCACACTCCAAATTCCACATCACAATTACTGGTTTTCCTGGAATTAAAAGCGTTAGCGCGGCAATATTCGAATAAAAGCGATATCATTCCTTTCAAATAGTTCAGCCAAATACAATCTGGTGTTAAACGCTGATGTCGCAAAGCCCGAAGCCGCACGGGTGTTACGATTCTTAAAAAGTGACATGTCGTTTTTTTTTTGAGATTTCAAACGTTTTTCTATAACATGTGAACTTAGCACACAAAAACTACCCAGACCTAGTCTGCAAGATGACATTTTCTTCTGTTTTTTTGACGTTTTTTAGGAGTCTAGATCGAAATCGACATTGTAATGATCGGAATCGACCCCTTCAACTCTAGTGCTAGACACGATCATATTGTGATACGACACAGTGGGCAAAGACCTTTATTCGCCATTCTGCGAGTTGGACGGTTGAATATACTCTGAAGTATGCAACCAGTAAAACTCTAGCAATTTGCCCCACCGTATATCTCGACCATCATGATGAGGCAATAAGTGGAAGATCGATTGTGTCTTTTTCACGGCCAACCGAGAATGGAGCGACTATAAAAGCTCTCTTATTTGAAATGCTTTCCATGCTATCGGCCGGTGCTTTTCATGTTTTTTTCTGATGGCTTTGGTATTGTTGGTTGGGATTATGAAAAGTTCGTACACCTTTATTATACATTACGTCTAGTTGCAAGCTTTCAAATTTTGTGAAGTTTAGGATATAGCTTTTGTTTTTACGAGTGTACAGTCATTCACAGTTTGTAAAAATTGCAACAAAATGGTCCTAAAATCAATTGAAATGGAAAATCTCTATTCCAGTGGCATATCTAGACCTTCAGATAAAACGGTAGGGATGACAAACTAATAAAGGTTTCAAAAAAACCTAGTTTTCTAACAGTTGTCTAGATTCGACACTTGTTTAGTCAAGTCGAGTCTTGCCGCTAGATGGACAATACTTCGACAGAATCATCATTATCCCTATAATGTTTGGAGTGATATATCTGCATTTCGTCAGCCTCCGCACGTAAGAGCTTAAACATTTTTTTGTACATTTACGCCACTTCGTGACGACTCTTTTGTTGTGTAGTTACGCCAACAGTTCAAAACTGGACATGGGTATCACAGTATGGAAAACACTGTTTCAAAAATAAAAATTTTTTGTCCTCTACATAATATTATAAGTTCAAACAAAAAGTAAATCCTAGAGTAAGTTCAACCTAAATGGGGCAGAGAATAATAAAATTGTTGCAGTTGAGACATACGGATAACTGGAGTTTCTCCTTTGCATAAAGATATAAGATCCTCATATTTTTTCTTCGATATCTTAGTAAGCCCTTCATTCAAAGGTTTTAACGGCAAGTTACTTAGGGCGTCCTTAATTCGCTGTTTCAATACTAACCTATCATAATGATGGTCTCAATGGCTGTATTTAAAAAATAGTATCATAGGTTCATCCTGTTTTACCATTATTTCCATCATGTCTGTCCATTTTATTTCCTAGTTGACTCTCTTTTACCGCTAACAGTAGTTCCTTAACATTTTGTTCAAGTCGACATTCACAACAACACAATAATATTTTAGATCAAGTTTACATATTATTCGAGACACATGCGCCCGTACGTGCTGTATAATTATCGGTCAAATACAGAAAACCAGGTTTAACGCAGAGGCGTAGATCTATTTAACCGGTACGTGAAAACCGTTTTCAGAATTTTATCACTTACGCAATTTTTTAAGAATTTTATTTCCATGCAGCGAAAGGATATTCAGTTACGTCAGTTCATGAGGTGAGAGACTCAATTTTAGTTTTTTTTGTCATTTACGCCTGTACGTGCAGAGACCGACGATTTGTTGGGCTTAGTTACTAAAGTATATGTTTAGAAATTGCACAAATCACAGAAGACTAGTATCTCAAAAACTGTTGCTTCTCTCGGAGGTTGACTTCGTTCTTGTCTTCCTACGACTCACTATACAGTATTGCCACTTCTCTATATGTTAAAGAAACTTCGGAAATTGTAAGAAATAAGTATATTTTTTGTGCGTGACCTAAAAATGCATGGGAAAGTACGGAGTCGATCGAAATGAGGATTTTTCCAAAGTATTTCATAATTCACGATCACGCGTCAAGTCTTATAGTGATAGCCATTCTATTATAAAATATTCGTGTTTATAACAAAGGAACAAACCGCTTAATGCCTATTTTGATGAGATACGTCACAATTTAAAGAAGACGGAAATCGAGCAAAAATATTATTCTGCGTATCAGGATAATATACACCACATTTTTATTATCTGTTTCAGCACGTTTAGTTTTTGGGTCATCACCCGGACGTACGACGTGTAGGTATCACCTACCTAATTTTTTCCGCAGGATATTCGTCGACTATTTTTACGATAGCCTGTCCCAATAAATTCACAGAGCATACAAACTACAAACAGTAAGATCACTCCGCGGTCAAACTAGTTTCTTCTTCTTTGGCTACAACGCCCGTACATAAGCTTCGGCACATTCACACCTACCACTTTGCTTGTAGAATAAATAGTATAGCTATATTGTGGGTACTGGAACGCCAATCGAAATTGGTGCATTACCAAGTAAGCCCCGAATGTTGATCGGCAATTGTAAGCTATATTTGAGAGCAATATATGACAAGACAGTACTTGAAATTTATTCCGAATGAATACTGAGTACTTTTCTACAATTTTCTGTTTTGCTTTATTGTTCGGAAAAAGAAAAGGTCCAAGTTTTAGGACACTATATATGTATATTTAAAACGAAAACGGCGTAAAAAAGATAAAACTGGATGCACTCAGTAAATAGTGAAAAATATCGATTTGGTCACTTTAATAACGTCATCAACTACACAACCAAAAAAAAAATTCATTAAAATAAAGTAGGCCGGCTGCCCTGGACTCTTGAACCGTGAATACTTGCTCATATATACCAGTAATGTTTCTTTTTTCTCATTAGAATTAGAATATAAAACTGACATAATACCAACTCAAATGGTGTATGTCTTTATAATCCTCAATGGAGATCGCCCATATCATGAATGGTTTTTCTTCCTCTCCAATAAATAATTCAGGTAGCAGCGGTGGCCGCAGTGGTAGACTCTTCGGTCTCCTGATCAATCACCGTGCGCTGCGCGGGTTCGAATCCCGTCCCAAGAGACATTTTTCTCTTGGCTATGGATTTTGTGATTATCCGTAGGTGGTAGACGGATCTCTGACTGACCTGGCGGATCTCGTAGGCGGGGCCAGAATGTGTGCATGTTGCATGCACACGTGTTCCCTCGCCAGAGTCCGTGTGGCGTCCCCACTTCCCCTGTTTCCCTTATAGCACCACGGTGCCCCATGCGTGTTTAGGCCTTCGTGGTAGTTGGAGTATAAAAAAAAGGCTTCCACACGGCCGTCCACATAAATACTTGATTATCATTATACTTAATTCTATATTCGCGCGTCCAAACAATTAATTATTTGAAATAAGTTACCGTAGAGACAGTTATGTTCACCTATAGCTCTTTCAAATTCTCATAGATAACTCTACGGTATCGCATTCCAGAATTTTTTGACGCAGAAATACAGTATTTGCTTTGCTACCTTCAGGTAAAATTCGTTTATTAATGCTGACGTAGAGTAGCTAGAAACATACGGCAATATTTTAAGTATGACTCAATTGCTACTCATGACATATCTGTAAACGCAGTTAGTGGCTTCTTTCAGCTACAGTAAAGTTTTCGGCTGGCCTTTAACTAGAGCGACCGCTTTATGGAGACTGTGTCGCTGAAAAAAGCCATCAGGTTCCTAACACGAAAGACTTTTCTGCGAGCGACTTTACTACTCCTAGTCTGTATGCTTTCAAAATAATATATTTATGTATCTGGATACACTTCTATGTTCCATGGTAATAAAACTATACCGTAAATTTTGTTTTAAATATCTGCATCATCTCGTGAACGTTTTCAACCAAATTTAATATAATCCGCAAACTAATATAACCTATTTTATTTACTTCTGGTTTTTCCAATTTACTTTTAATGTTTTCTGAGAGCTGCAGAAAGTGCAGTTATGTTTTAAGACCGTAAATGCCGTCGTGAAATTCAATCCATGTATTTTGCGGCAGCTTCCATAGTTTTTGAGGAACAAGTGTGTTAACATTATTTTGAATGTAATGTGTATTTTATGTTTTACGGGCTGTATGGAGTTTATTTTAGCAGTTAGATGACATTTGTCGTACGTCCACCCGGGTATCTAGGTAGGTATGTTACGACTACCATATTGGCTTCATAAATTATATTGACAGGGGCCGAATTCAAAAAACTTATTGAGAATTAGGAAATCGTCTGTGAAGTAAATAACGATACTATCTCAAATTTTCATTTTTGTAATATTCTTCAGTTTCCAATCAAGGGCAGTAGGTTTGATTAACAAATATCAGAATACGTACCGTGGTGACAAAAGCCACTTGTGCTTACAACTATTTCCCTTCAACCACCGTCTCTATTTGATTCCCTTTTTGGTGGTTGAGAAATACTCAAAGTACTAAATCTTATAAATTATTATGAGTGACGTTCAGGGGCGGAAGGTAGAGATCAGATTTAAGAAAGAACAATTTTCTTTAACAGGAAAATGGAATCTTTTTTAATACTTCCAAGGCGCTGCTAATACCAAAATTCTGGGCCCAAAACACTGCCTATGTCCAGACAACATCAGTTTGCCACAGGCATTGCGACTAGATACTGTCAGCTAAGGAAACATCTCTTTAACATGAGATTGAGTGACATCCTAATGATGAGATTGTGAGCAGGTAGAAGAGCAAGCAAGAGCAAACACTTGCTTTGCGAATGCCCAAGCTGTCTTACTAATTCGAGAATCCAACTGAACCGAGACGCATCACCACCTTTTCCAATAGTCTGGGGTGGCTGATGATCTAGGCTTTAGCGACCCCTAGGAAAGACGTACAAGAGTTCCAAGTGATCTTGTCTGATCGCCCTTCCTCCTATACAGAATTCTTCCAAGGACATTACTGCGATTAGATTTGGCAACATGGCTGTGACGATGGAAATTATGAGTGAACGTCCAAATACGTAAGGCTTTGCATCTTCTTGGGTATAATTCAATCATAGAAAATATAAATGAACCTCTAAATGCAGCATATGGCTGGGCATCAAATCTTTTTGAAAGTGAAAAAATAACGAAATTTACATTCACATAGGGTAAATATATAGGAAGAAATTCTGGCGATAAAAGAGATGGCCTCGATATAAACATCTTGAGTCAGGTAAAACCAAAAAAGGTTCTCCAGCACACGTGAAGAGGATGTAGATTCATAAAAAAGACAGGTAAACCGGTTGAAAAATGTGTATAGTCCAACCTAGTCAAAAATGGGCCACTTGAGTTTGAAGTGGAATATTTCTTGAAGGGGATCTTTATGGGCATGAATCCGCCTCCGGCAAAAAGGAATTTTGTTATTTTTATTATAGAGATGAAAGCGATATCGTTGGTTATTTTGCAGGACACTAATATTTTGAATTTTCTTTTGTTTAAATGTTAATAATATAACGATTTCAGCAAAGAATCCATTCTTTTGTCAGTTTTTAACTGCTATCCGAAAGATAAACCCATTGGCTCTCCGGTTTACAAGCCGTTTACTGTCTATGGCTGTCCTTGGCTATATTTTTACTTGTCCATGGGTGTCCATCCATGATTTATCAACATCCCAAAAGCGCGTGCTGCTGCGGGCACCGTAACAAAAAACCGTTCTATTCAGTACAGAAATGCACCGAGGTTGTATGGTTTCTCAAAGGCAATAATCTATTAACATTTCGAATGTTTATAAATCAACATTCAATATTCGAATGAGGGAGGAAAGGGGGCCGTTGCACCCATGGAAATCCGGTTGCCTCATAAATATTGCATATCTAGCAAGGTTCTATGTACAACAGATAGTACTTTTAGAATCCACCTTTCCTGGGAAAATTTGCTCCTCAGATGGTTTTGAGAGCTCGTGGATTTGCAGAGCATACAAAACGTTCGAATTTCTGCTGTTAGGTACCTTAAAGGGCTTGGGGCTAATACATTCTGGTCTTCCCCCTCCTTTGGAGGCCTCCATTGGAAACTGTTTTTTGGAAAGAAATCTATATACCCAGTGTCTGGAATTAACCATACTTTCTAAAAATTGAACCAATGGCTATCGGCGTGGCAGTAGCGGATCCAGGGGTGTCATGGTGGTCCGGACCCTTGAAATCGAATTAAAAAAAAGGAAAGTGATTTTCCATTTGCAGACACGACCTCTCCCCCCGCTCGTCCGCTCTTCACCGCCAATACCCCCGAGACGGGCATCTTCCTGGTCATAGATCCTGAGCCACCACCCTCCTCCCCATGCATTTTTTTGCTTTCCATGGCTGTATTTTGACTGTCTCACGTACAATATTGACTCACCAGTTTACTTGCTGCCACACCTCCTTATAAAATGAATACTAAATAGGTAGAACTATTGCATAAAAGCCAGGTAAGATGCCACAGTCAAACTATTAGAATATATCACAAAGATCATATTTTTGTCCCTTTTGTCGCTTCAAAATGCTATTTATGTTCTTCCGTATCTATTAATAGTAGTGCCTGTCTGGGAATACTTTTTATTTAATAGCGTGGTGATCAAACCAGGCCAAGTTACTGCTTTCTCAAGTTATATCGTCTACGTGCACTGACACTTATCGCCAGTAAAAATATTTTTTTTCGTAGCACATTGATGTAATAAGAGTAAATCAGGGTATGTTACCACTATTTATACATGTCTCAAACACGTGTATTTGTGTAGGTGATGTTATCGAGTCACAAACTGATCAATAAAAAACGATATTAAAATGTACATGCCATTAGCACTTGGGGATCCCAGACAAATCTTAATATACACTTATCTCCTACCAACTGAAAATTGCGAAACCACAGCACAATTTATTGTTATCAGTCTATATGATTCATATCCTTATATTCCATATATAAAAGGAACGCTTACCATACATATGCAGTGGTTCACGAAAAGTTCGCCCCCCTCTCTAATTAATTTTTGAACGGTTTAAGTTAGCAAATTGAAATTCGGCATAACAAAATTGCTGCATGAAAAGCAGATGTTTAGTATAAAAGAGGCAGTCAACAAATAAGATGGCGGTGGTGTGCCATTTAAAAAGACTTTTTCAAATAGAATGGGGATATTTTATAACCCTAGAATAAAAAACTACCATCTCACAAAATGGCGAACTTACAGGCTGTCAAAGTTGAATTGTACATTGAGTCGCTATGAAATCTTGTGTCAATCTTCTTCTCCTGGAAGGATCTATCCGAATATGTAATAGAATAAGAAAATTTTCATTTTAAAAAGTTGTCAAAATCTACCAATTCTTTTTAAACAGCACGTCGGATATTTTATTGCACATCAAGATAGACCCTTCCGAAAGAAGAAGATTAATGTAACACTATAAAGTTTTGATGATTAGTTGTTGAGTTATAAGCGACTTAATGTACAAACCCTTAACTTTGACAGCCTACGTGTCCGTCATTTTGGAAGATTTGATATTCTAGGATATAAAGTACCTACTCATAAAAAGCTTCAAATGAGGTTTCACATGACGCCCCATTAACCCGTTCAAAAAAAAGTGGAGGGGGACCTTTCTAACAAGCACTTCATATGCTCCCTTCAAGATACCTCTTCAATAATATTTTACGTTAAATCAAAAGTTCCCACGCCTGGAGAAATTGGTCGAAACTGCGCTTTTAGATTTGAAAAGAATAAGTTAGGAGTTAGTGAAATAACATGAAAAGCGGAAACATCTAAATGTGACTGTAAAAAACGCCAGTTACCTAAATAAAACTAGAACATCTGCCTATTACAATTTATGCTTACCGAATTACTCCGAAATACTCACTTTCACTGCATCTCATGTTTATCCACTACTAAGTACACCTGACCAATAGAGATGCTCATGGCTCTCCCTCCAAACGCGTTTTACATACGCATCTCGTCGTACCATGAAAACCGGTTCTCGTACAAGACAGTCAAGTTTTCTACCTTCTCTCTACCCAAGAAGCTCAGCACACAGGTAATCAACTACCTGTTCGCCCCTCCGGTCCAATAGCGTAAAAGCCTACACAAACCAAGATTCCATGACCATACGAAAACCGGTCCCGCAGCAAGACAATTAATTCAGTTTATCTTCGGACACCCAAGATGCTTTGTTCACGCACAGCCCACAGGTTAACAGCTACCTGTTCTCCCCACTTGTCCAAGAGTATGAAGTCTAAAGGCAAACATCATTGCACGACATCAGGGCCGGCTCTAACCATATAGGTGAACTAGGTGACCACCTAGGTCACCAGGGGCGGGTGCGGGGCGGTCCTGTTTGCCGATACGAGCAGGACAAACAAAAAGTGGGTCAAACATGTTTTTCTAGTAGGTACAAGTATTTTTTTAAATATACTCCAAATTGGAGTGAATTTTACAATTTTTTAAAAATAATACACAATACATTAGGTTATAAATTGATCCTGGAATCAGACAGTTTATAATGTCCTCAGGAGTTCGTAGTTATATTTTGATGACAGCTTACTAAAAGTCAGACTAGATATGTGCTGTCAGCTCAGTTAAACAAGGATATAATCAGCTGCAAGAAATTAGTTTGGAATATAGTTTTTTGTAGCATATTAATGAATTAGCAGAGAAACTGCAGTTGATTCTAGATCACTGTGTAGAGCTTTAATAAGCACAAGCAGACTGAGAATATTGTCGTAACAGAGTTGTCGGTGAGCTTCAAGCTATTTCGAGGAGAATTACCATACAGCCAACCCCAAAAGGAGATTGATTTTATTTTAGAACCTGACTTGAAAGATAATGTAAAAACCTGGCATCAGGACAAAGAAGCTGAATCTTAAAAATGTACTTTCGGTCATCCATGATCCAAGAGACACTTAATTGGACAGGCAAGCATTTCCGTTGATGCAAGACTTTCGTCTAGCGAACCAAATTCTCTAGAGCCGGCACTGGAGAAGAGGAAAACCGGTCGTGTTCATCTCTACCTAAGAAGCTCTGTTAGCATTACCAACTACCTGTTCGCCCCACCTGTCCAATAGCGTGAAAGCAGGTGAGTCGGAGCGCCCCTCCCTACTCCTACCTGCGCACCTGCCCAATCAGATAACGACAGGTGCGAATCTAGTTGCCCAGGTAATCGAACCACCTTTAATGCGGTTATCGGCCAATCACAAGGGGCTTCTGGATTTACCGTGTCTCGGGGGTGTTGGCAATGTCTTTATTGGATGGTTTTTGTTATTATTCATATAGTCAAGAACCGGGAGCTGTAAATTAAAGTAATTGTTGGAAGGACATGTATGCTATGTATTGTGTACTATAGTCGAAAATGATTTTGTTGCTTGTAAGATAGGCCACGCAAACTTATGTTCGCGTAGGATGATTGAAATTAACAGCGTTAATAATTCAGAGCGACAAGCGGAAAAAGGGCTCGCTGGCAACTAGTCGGGTGCTTCTTGAGAATTGAACCTCAGAAACAGTTACATAAGCTGCAGTCATTCCATTTCGCTTGAATTTTTAGTGGTTGTGTTTTTTTATATTCTTGAATGATCTATGGAGTCCCTGTTCCTAATTGAAACTAGGTAAAAGTCGTCATTACAAATAAAGAGAACCCTGTCATAGGCTTTATAGTGATAGATTTTAGTATCCCAGTATACCCCTAGATATGTGCTATCGCTAGAAGGTGACTCAAATTATCCTACAACTTACTCTGGTTAGACCTTTACCATACTGATAATAGCCGCATTGATGACTGCTAAAAGGTATTAAACAACGAAGGGCCTGTTACAAGCGGAAGCAAGTGAGACGGACAGGGCTCAGTGTCATGAGGGGGGCGGGGGGAAAAATTCTCAATCAGCCAATTTTCATTCACCGATAGTATCCCCCCTGTGACGACCTCTCCGTAAGTGACCCCTTTGACTCAAATGCTGGATCCGCCCTCGTTCTCGATTAATGGCCGACCCTGAAACAACGTTGTATACGGTTAGCTATTGTGACTGAGACGCAAAACCAACATTGTATTCAGTCTGTGCTTGGTTTATGCAATTTTTACATAATAGGTACGTCGATGCTGGTAGCGTGGTGAGCACTTACGACTCCCCTGATTGATGACCGCCTATGTGGTTGGCGACTCTGGACCGCTTCACTGCAGATGCCGAGACACTTTTTTCCTGTCAATTGCTAAAAAGCATGAAACAACGCTGTATGTGGTTGGTTATGGTCACAGAGACAGAAAGTAAATTCAAATTTGTTTGACATAAACGCCATTCATAATACCCGTTTTTAACAAACCCGGCGTCGAAGATTGGAATAGTCTACGCGATGTTTCGTTAGCACATCATTGATGCCGATGGCCGACACAAGCTGTCTAAACGTAGTATGTAATCTGAATCGATTCAGAGGTTTCTGTGCAATAACCCATCTATTTATACCTACAGTATTCCACTTTTTTGTAGAATACCCCATTTTTTTGCTTTCCCTGATTTTCGTCAGTTCTAACTATGGTTAGTAATCATATGCACAGCTTACTCATTCTATGATGTTTTGAAATTTTCAATTCGAATTTAGAGCATCCTTGTTTCAAATTCTACCTTGCCCTTAAACTTAAAGCTATCAGGCTAGTCACAAGATTATTTTGTCAGCGGGAAAAGTTTTATATAGAATCTGTGTCCCATAAAAACGGACACAGGAAGAACTTTTTAATAAATGTGTTCAGATACACCTTCACCGATGATATATCGTGAAAACCGTCAGTTTTCGGGTTTTTTCTCTGTCGCACCGCGATCTGGAGCACCGGCGAAATTCCACTTGGATTTATTCCAATTTTATTGGCTTCGCGCTGCTGGCTGGTGAGAACAAAACCCGTCCGCGTCGAGACAGGATGCGTCAAAATAGAGAAAAAACGCCAGGATATTTCGTCTTAACAATGCTGAACTAAAGTATTAATAACGAGCAGTGAATTATAGTTAGCGGTGTAATAAAATGATTTATTGTTGGCACGTTTGTTTTTGGTCTGTGTGCGTTTTGTGTGTGAGGTTAGGTGGCCTACTTGGTCTTTTATCGTCTGGGCTTCACGCACTTTTGTTATACGAGCATCCGTAGATGAAAGAGATCATAATAACACAAGGCAGTTGCTTAATGCCTGGCTTACAATAGAGCAAACGATACGTAAACGCGGGTTTTATTTTACAGGTTACAATGGAAGTAGAAACAAATGTTTTTATTTTAAGTTGAACTGCTACTCAAGGACGGATCAACTGTAGTAGTCCAGGAATTATCTGAAATAAATGGAAGCCTCTCATTACATAGAGTAGAGAGTCTTGACAAATATACACACGATGTTTTGACAGTTGCGACTTTGTTTCAGAAACAACATCGTTTGAAATAATACAGCTAATGTGTGCTAAAACAGCAGCGGAAATGTGAAAAAAAATTGAAGAAAGGTACTCATTATTCAAATTTGATGTACTGCCCCTGTCACATGTTTCGCTCGTAAATACCGATGAAGTTGTCGTCACTCGATTCAAAAACAGAAGTTTGTAAAATTCTTCCTAAATTTGTAGTATTTGGAGCTGTCTAGGTCTTCCACTGTATCCACCTCGATAGCCTTTGCACTTATATCAACAAACCTGCTCAGCTCGGGAAGACGATCTGTATATACTCGGGAAGTATCAGTAGAATGTTGCATGCACTCGCAGTAAACTAGCATCAAATCGATAATTTCTCGTTTTTTTTTTTTCAAATCCATTTGTAAATAAACAGCTAGATTAACCTACAGACCGCGCGGTAGGTACATGATTTGGATACTGACGCAGCCTTACTAGGGAAATTTACTTATTGTTACATGAAATGTCACAACCGTAAAGACATCGTTATTTAAACGTGAGATACAGTAAATGCTTTTTCAAATCATTAACACGACAGTAAGTTGTCAGAATCCACTCAAAATATTTTTTCCGTAATCGAGAGAAAAGGTACGTTGTGCTAAAAGTTCGACCCGTAAAGTTCACGCTCAATTGATCGCAAATAACTGCTTTGCGGCTCTAGAGCATATATCATTCCGATCGGATAGAACATGGAACCAGTCCAGACCAGAATGTTATCATGATGCATAGATTTTCATCAATCTTGTTTTAACTATAAAATAGAAAAAGGAAAACTGCTATGGTTGTAAAAAGTATTTTTAAAGTGTAAACTATGTACTTGCGCCATTTAGAAATATTGCTGCACTTAATAAACAATCAACTACCTCTTTGATTCGTGGGATTAGGAGTGTTTAGTATAGTGTCAGCACTGTAAAACTTCGTAATACATGGCGTTTTTATAGTAATTAGTTGTGGACATTTCACGTCAGCCAGACGCAGTTTCCGCACAAAATTTAAGAATCTCCTACTGTCGGTGGTCTTGGTCAAAACTTCTGCTGATGTGATGGACTTTCTTATTAATTTTTTTAAACTGCACCGGCGACGGCAAATGGCAAGATTAAACAAAAGGAAAACGGTCTAGTCAACGACTTGCGGCAGTTTCAGGTTCAAAGTACAGACCGACAGAGGTATAGGTATACGTTGATAAAGCCTTTCCACAAAGGATGTTGTTGCTGTAGGAAATTCGGGATAAGTCACGTACTAGCGCCACTGGCGACTCGTCATCACGATTTTATTGCCAGATGATTTGTCGACGATCCCGATTCGGAAACGTGGCCTCCATAAGGTGCGCTTCGAGCATTCTAAACACGGTTATTACAGGCAACAATAATGTCAAAGGAGGTATGTCCGTATGGCGCGATTTTATCTGCAATAGCCTTATACAAATACTGTACAACTGAACAGATGGACGTTCTGGTATATTGAAATTAAAGGTAGCCGGTACCACCGGCCGGTGTAACAAATCCATAACAAATGGAACTCTGGAATCTGATGCAAAAAAACTATGCTAAAGCATTTACTGACCCTAGCACTCTCAAATTCTTCAATCGAGGCGCAGCTTTGGGATATTTCAGCGAAAGCGTTAACATTTTTCTGGTAAAATTAAAGTAACAAAGTTATAGCCCTTCAGAAGTTCGAGTACCGCCTTGTCTCAATAATAATATTATGTGCTCGTGTTTGGCAACAACGGATATAATCCGCATCGGTTCATCGCATCGGAAATAAAAAAGCGAAAGAATTTGAAACGCTTATCACGATGTTTTTAGTTGTATTCAGTCGGTAACGCGTGAGTGAATAGTGGTATTTGTTGCGTGGCTCAAACGAAATAAAAAATGGCACATGTTTACGAAAATGCTGAACTTGTTGACATGATTCTTATTTACGGGGGGGGGGGGGGATCTTTACAAAATTGGTTAAGGGCTCGTGAATCAGGTGACTTAAGACCCCACAGGGGAGGGCATGCCGGTGCTCCAAGACCGCACAATCAAATACAGGCCCGCACTGAAATACTCGTCGGGAGGATACTTTATAAAACATTTTATTTTTTATTTTTACACACATATTTTGGTTTATCTTCCTTCTACAATCACTATCTGAAAATTAATGACTCAACTTCAAAGTCATAATATATATATATATATATATATATATATATAAACATATTAATGATATTGAGAAAACAATTTCACCTGATAGAGAGTATTAGTCTTAAGGGATTGTTGGAAAAATCATTTATAGCTAGCAAATGTCGCCGTTTGCGTTCGTTATGAAGTTTAAATTGTATGGTAGCATATTGTTTGCTTGCTAAAAGATTTCATAATTTTCCATAATCCCTTTCGTACTCATGGGAAAAGTAAGCTCTCCAACGAACCCCGTTAACAAATATACACCTAAATGTTGAGGAAATGAAGAGTTAAGCGTCGGCAGTTTCGCCCGTTTTGTTTGTATTTCACATTCCATAATGTTTAATTTAATCACAAAAAGGTACTGACGGGAAATAATTAACCGACGTTACGTTTATTGGTAACATCCTGTACGGCAATTAAGACCTTAACACTTTTGATACCGGCCTGTGTATACGTTTCAGCTTGGGTTACACACGGGACACGTCAACCGGTTCGTTATCGAAAACGTAGAATAAATTAGCCACCGATTACACTTACCGAGATAAAATACGGTATAAGGTCACACAAGTGGATTTAAATTGAAAGAAAATACTTTTTTTACTATGACAGGAGATTAATATCATTTGATACAGTCAGGCCTAACAATTTTTTTTCATGAACATTTTATCTCATGGCTCTCGTCAAAACTGGCCATTGTTAGTCTCCCAGAAGGCTTCCCTACTGCTAAGACTCTTGAAAAGTATATCTATTACTCTTTAACTACCAACATCGAATGAGTCTGGAGCACCATTCAATTTTTCACTAGAAGGTTAACATCTGTTTCATCCTTCGCTTCATATTTGCTACTAACTTGGCTTGCACCGTTTTACAGTGGTCCATTTATGCGAAAACCTAGAGCAAAAATTCAAAAAACAAAGCAATTAAAATAAATAATATTTATTCAGCATCTCCAATGTAATTCTTTAAATAATAAGGTGACCATGGAAACAGAACTTAGGTTACGTTACTTTTACCACGACAGACTTTGTGTTTGTGATCGAAAGTACTTTTTCACGGCAAACTTTTAGAGGTTCTGTATCATTCCTTGTATAGATAGAATATAGGTCATAATAATTTATTCGATGTAATATAAGTCTATCACTGTTATTGTTGTACAAATTTTTACCTTCAATTTGGAACAATCTTCAAGAGGAAGCTTTTCCCAGTTCTACTAACCTTAGGCAGTTCAAAAATCGTATTAACAAAATTTCTTTGGGATCATCATAGCCGCGGTGTTCCGGCATTTAAGCTTCTACCTGCGCGGCTGCTTCGAAATAAAAAAAAATTACCTATATAACACGAGTCGGAACTCGAATGCTAGATCTATTTCAGATTTTTCCCTAAAGTGACCCGGTAGTAGCCTTATAGACAAACTAACCCCCGATTTGAAATCGGCGAACCAAAAAACCCTGCTGTACTGAATATCGTATACATGCCGTAAAAATATTATTAGGATTATAATCGCAAAAAAATTTGAAAATGAGATATTATGTTTTTTAGATGTTATATGACATGTTCATCATGAAAAACCGTCATTTTCGTCGGTCTGTCTGTTCGCTTATCTTTGGCCAGTCTATAGCCTGGAAAGTACCATTCGGATTTTGATCAAATTTTTACACGAGATTACTTCTATGCCAAAAATCTTTGTAATTTTTGGAAATCATTTCAATAGCGTCTACGTGAGGGTAAAAAACAAAAAAAAATAATACCGTTCAACTTTGGGCTTAGGAGTTAAAAATTGGGGTTTGGGGATTGTAGGGTCTCGGGTGGCAGTATATGGATACGCTTCCAACCCCAGTAATTTCCGGCCCTATTGCTCCTAACACTAGTATATACAGACGGGACGCGGTCGGTAGGAACTATGACTTATGGTATGGTGGACTGGTGTAGTTCACACAGCCAGATGGTCGATACTAAGGGCAAGTAAGAAACTAGGGTTAGCGTTATTAAGTAGGCGGGGACTATGAAGGTCTGTTGAGCTAACTTGATCCATAACTTTTTTGTTATACATGTTTGCAGCTAGCTCAAAGAGACTAACTTGTGCCGAATGTAATCCTGTATATTGATGAGAGCGTTCCGTGAGAAGTGCAGAGTCAACCTACTTGATGACATTCTTTTCGGTGTTCTGGACCACTGTGCGTTCATCAGGAAAATAACTTCAAGTTACGTCAACCTAATTTCATGTAGTTTCACGTTTGTTGTTTGACCAGAGAAACTAACAAAAAATGATGAAGAACTATATATAACCTGCACGATCCGTTTCATGTATGTTTATCAAACCCTGCCAAATTTGTTTCCGAATAATATAGTAATCGTGGTTGGTATTTTAATGGAAGCAAAATCTGATATATTTTCATGTAGTTTAATGTCCTCCAAATGTAACATGGACACGATAAAATTATTTTTCAGAGTATATAAAAAACAATCCCGTCGGCCAATTACACAATTTTGTCCGGAAACAAAGGTGATAATTAAGTTAAAATTCCACCATTCAGTGAACATGAAAATACTTCATGCTGGATAGTTGATAAAATGTGATTAAATGGTATATGTTGTGTAATACACATACGCACATAGTATAAAATGACAATATCCAAATCGATTCTCAGCAACGCTTTAGTCGAGTTTGAAACATATTAATGTGACAGAGGGGATAAAAGATCTGAATAAACTTTGGTGTTTTAAGAAAGAAGCGATGCAAACTAACTAGTTTCTTTTTTCTCATCTGGCAGAAACTAGTAGAGAGCTACGGTGATTACAGTATTGGGAGGAAAGGCCCTTTTGGCACGGAGGTGCGAAGCCACATAAAATAAAATTGTAAAAAATAACAACATATGATCATGGCGAAAAAAAGTTGGTAGTTTAAAATGCGTAAAATATCATGTCACTCATTTTCGGCGTTCTGTCTGCCTGTGTATGTTCGCTAATCTCGCTAATCCTTGGCTCGTCTATAACTTAGACAGTACCACTCGGATTTGGATGAAATAGAACCGAAAAAAATAAAAATCGTTTAAACTCTGTCTTTTGACATTTTAGACTTTAGAGGATCCTGATAAAAATTGAGGATTAAGGCTTGCAGGAGGTGGGGGAGGGTATATTTCAAATTTTGACGTTGGTATATTTATATACCATCAATCCCAGCACTTAGTAGAGATATTTCACTCATCATAGGCACATAAATTTACCCATTTCTTCTTCACTTCGCGTGTCGATACGTGCGCGGTGGTCGTGGTTTTATCGTCATCCAAGCAGGATTAGTTAATAGCAACGATCATGTGCGCCTGCAGGAATTTCTCTCAGGGGGGAGTCATTTACAGTACACAGGCAACAATACTTGACGCTATTTTATTAAAACGTCCAAATGGTAACTGGTAATTTAATCAATTGCGGACATATATTCATATAAACTTTTCTTGATAAAATTATCTGGGGAATCATATTCTGGAATACTAGCACGTAATTACGAAGAACCTTCTAAACATTTGAGGACATACGTATAGTCTAATCATATTAGACGAGAATACCGCTTGTTTGCGAAATAATTGTAAAGTCTGGTTTTATTGCTGCAAGTTATTCAAGGAGTTATTCAAAACATGAACGTATAAAATGGGTACACCAATTTTTGTGGGAAATCTTTTCATCCGACAAAAAAGAATGAGAAGACGTGTTTTTTTGGGATTCAATCGAAAGTGTTGGCAGGAACGGATTAGGGATTTATGAGACGGATCTTTTAACGTGTGGTCTCATTTTGTAGATCTCTTAAATACCTTGAAATCTTATATGAAAAGTTTGTTCGTTCCTGTCAACACTTTCGATTGAATCCCAAAAAACACGTTTTCTCATTCTTTGTTGTCAAATAAAAATTGAACAACTTGCACCAATAAAACAAATATTTCGGCTAAATTTGCTAATATACGTAGACTAGTGTCAACCTTGTCCTAGGTAAAAATCAAATATTTCATCTTCTAAAAGCTTTTCTCAAATAAGAGAAAACCTTCTTCAGTCAGTTACACATTCATCTTCTGTGGTCTTATTAATTAACCATGATAAGAAAGATAGCCTAGAACTGGCCTATCCTTTCAATTTTACTCATACCGTTCTAAAATTTTCAAAAATCTTACATTTTAAATGATTTTTTTACGACTCACCTGAAATATCCATTATTTACCGTATTCTACTAAGAAGTAACATTTCTCCTCCAGGTGAAGAAACTGTAAAAACCCCTAGATAAACAATGAATGTGTGCAATATAGAGCCTCTTTGGCTTGTTGAGGACAGAATTATCCTTACCATTAAATCATTTTTCCATCATTCAATACTAATAATAACTTTTGTTTACTAATATACTCGTATGTAGAGTCCATTTTATAACTGAACTTAGTGTTGTTGATTGTATTTAATTTATCTCATTATTTTGACAGCCCATGCTATTTAATAAATTGGAGCTTTTGAAAATGAGTGGGAAACTAATGCTGCGTAGACATAGGTAGCATTGTCTATCTTGATCTGCAACGCTAGTAGATGGTCTATGGGGATTCGATCTCAGTAGTTCCAAAATCCGCCACCAGAGGCGCTGGCGTCGCGCGCCATTGACAGGTTGTTGGACGGAATCTGTAATCGAAATTCATGAGTTGGGGATTCCGCCGCTAGATGGCGCTGTCAAACCAAACGGAATCTGTGTGTCATTGGACACCTGTCATGCGTCATTGGGCATCTCACGCATAGATGGCGTTAAAACGTCATCTGTCATACGTCATTGGACACCTGTCATTGATGGGTTGGGCATCTCGCGCATAGATGGCGCCGATTTGTTTGGCGGTGTACAAACCTAACGGAATCTATGTGTCATTGGACACCTGTCATTGATGGGTTGGGTATCTCGCGCATAGATGGCGCCGATTTGTTTGGCGCTGTACAAACCAAACGGAATCTATGTGTCATTGGACAGCTGCCATTGATGGGTTGGGCATCTCGCGCATAGATGGCGCCGATGTCGCACCTGTCTGGTGTTGGCGTGGATTACGGGGGGCATTCAGAACGTGTATACAGGGGTGCATCGAAAAATAGCGGATCGATGGACCGACGGTATATCGTTAAATCGTATATAGCAAGGCGTGACCTAAATAGCGTGGTGGGCTCCTCTGGTCGGTCGGTCGGTCGGTCAGAATGTCTCATAACCTGTATACGATGTACTGTTATTATTATACAGGATGATACCGTTCAAAATGAAAATAGTATAATGAATATTTTATTGAAACATATAGTATATATAACAATAAGGTTGATTGGTGTGTGTGTGTGTATGAAATTTTCAGTTGCCTACAGTGTCGTCTGAATCAATATCGCTGTGTTCTGGTCGTGCAGGTAGATTGAATGATTGTTTTAAGGAAGGAACCGAATGTTTTTTTTTTGTTTGACAACAGGCTGAATACGAAATAAACATAGCTTTCTGAAAAATGTATTTTTTAATGATATACAGATACAAGTTTAGATAACAGAGTTTTTAGTTGATGTAACAAATCCTCGCTGGGGCATGGTACTCCAAATAGAGTCCAATGAAATGGTCCGGTCGCAACAACTTTTCTTGTAAATTCATTAAATTTATAGTAACGAACCGTCCTGTACTGAAAACATTGCGTCGGCTTTATCTGACAGTATTGCAGGGCGTTAGGGAACTTATTAAATATGCTCTAATTTAAAGTCTAATCAAACTAAATGTGGTAGTAGTTAAAAAATATATCCATACCTCTGTGGAGAAAGTCATTAATGTAGTCGCATATTATAAAGGTGTTCGGCTAAGAGTGGCACACTTCTCCCACAAGTTACTATTATTGAATTGTCCTTGATTTGTATAAATAATCGTAAATAAATAACTAAAGCCGCGTACTGATCGAACATCCAACGCCAAGCAAACGAATGCAAGCACATGTGACATTGGCATTTGTTGTTGGAAGACTAGACACTAGATACTAGAAGCGCAAAAAAATGCTGTCCAGACCAAAACAAACCTCCCTTTGATGTACCCATCAAGGAGCGAACGTAATCGAACGCCAACACTACCTTGAAACTATTGGTTTATGTTGGCTCGCGCCGTATACACTGATCCGAACACCTCCAAATCTGTAACCACATGTGCCTTGGTTTGCATTGGAATCTCGGTCTGTACGCGGCTTAACAACTATCCTAAAAACCATTACGTTGCTTCTTCAAAAACTGTTTACATACAGCTTCTATAACTGATAAATCGAAAATACCAAAAAAAGGTGCATGTGTATGCGCTGCAATGAATTCTATGTTTCTCACACGTGTATGTTCATTAAAAATAATTACATCGAACTTTGGGTAACCTTTCCACCCGTTGCCTCATCAACAATTTACTGTTGAAGCATCTAATGACTCTCCATTCCTCACCACCATTGGAAATAAGCTAATAAATACTTTTATGACACGGGTTTCTGAACCCAACATAAAAAATCTGCGATAAGAACGGTCATTCACTGCGCTTCCAAAATAGATCGGTTATCAAATAGCGTACTCAATATTTTGGTATCTTGTATACAACATGGAAGATGCAACGTTAAATAATTATGAAGCTCCAACTGATTCACCGTTAATTAGTATCCAGAAGGCAGGTAAAAGGTCTCGTATGAAAGGTTGAGAAGTAAGTCATTATTGGTCTCACACAAGACAACGATCTGAATATACTTGCGAAGCATCAATTGCATCTTGAATTCACTCACGGTGCTGCCAATTTCTTTTTTTTAAAATTGAATTCATAAATAAGTTAATCTACACACGGCGCATCGCTTGATTTGGATACTGGGCAAGTCGTACCTTTTCACCTTTCACCTTGGAGTCTGAGCTGGCCCATTCAGATTTTTTACGGAACCTAATATCTCAGTTATCTTAAAAGTTTATGTGTTATTAGGAAAATTTGCTCATTGTGCCATGAACTCGACACGCTATGTGAAGGAAAGTCTCATCTCTGAGCATACCGTGTACAGCACTAAATTCAATTTTATAAAACTTATATACTTTCACTGTGTTAACTTGAAACAATTTAGCCTGGTGTCATACTGTAAATCTCGAATGACTGCATTAGGCAGCAGATTTGGATCATAGGCTTGATGCATTTCTATTTCAAAAGGAAGGAGGGTGATACGTTTGTTGGTTGTCTTCCATTATGCTATTATTAAAAACGGTTTTCCAATACCTTCCACATTATGAAAATATCCAAGAAGAGTAGCTATATGACGAGCTAATCGTGATATTTGTTATCTTTCACTTATTTTCAAATATTTCGAAATATGAAGTCTAGTTTTAAGTCCCGGTTTAGTGACATAAATAAATATGTAGTTTTGCTTATGCCTCCATAAGATTTGTTTCAAATATCCCAATACTGAGAGTCGAACTTCAAACAATGGCAAAAATTACTTCCGAATAAAAACGATGAATTCGCGATCTCTCTGATGGACATTTCCATAAAAGCATTTGTATGAATTTGTAATCTTCCATCAGGTTGGCACAAGCTTTAGGCTCCATGAAATGGCGGAAGTGCAACTCTTTAAAAGTGGTTGGCACATTCACCATAGTTTGAAAATAGGATTTTCTGTGTTGCCCTTTTATTATCTCGTCATTCGCTGTTATTAAGTTAATCAATAGAATTGAACAGACCTGTTGAATCATGTTTTCAGAAATAGTTGGATTTTGAATTTTATTATAAAACGAACGTCAATGAACTGAATCTTCTGAATGACTTTAGACTTGGATGCATGTATCTTTTTCAGTTTGATACCTATTTTCATTTTCATTATTACCATTTTTCATAGAAATTCGTGAACATGATTCTACCAAACGTTTCTACCGTTGACGTTTTCACATTGGCTTCGCCTATCTGTCTGAATTTTGTGTCCACTGTATTTGTATCTTTATCTTGTTATACAGTTAGATTTATTATGATAGTTATTTGCTCTCATTTTGTCTGAATATTCAATTACTCAAGAAGTAAAAGTGTGTCACATTATCAGAACAAGCTTCTTATTTAGATATACGAATTTAAATTTAACCTTATGGATACACGTGATTTTTTTTGGCAGGTTTTGCCAATGATCCGATATGTGATCAAAGATACTTGTCAAACGATTATAAATACTAGACTGTGCTTGTTCTCAATCAGCAGAATCAAAGAGCAGAACGTCTTGAGTTTGATGAATACATTGATTTTAGAATCTTATAGTAAAACTTGAAGCAGTACGATTTAGGTTGCTTTCTAAATAGTTCATACATGATACCGTCCGTCCAATTTTAATTGCAAAGTATATTTTTTGTTCAATTGTTCTAGATTTGTATCTCTATCAAAATAAGATAGCAAAGTGTCATCTATTACCAGAATCAAACAATGCGAAATAGGATAGTTGCTCAGTATTTGTTCGTTGTCCTACCTGACCCATAGCCTAGACCATGCTGATCAGTTGCCAAAAGCATGAAACAGCTGTCTCATGGTTGGTCGTCTGTGGTCGGACAGACGAAAGCCATATCAGTAGTTTATAGGTACCTCTGTTATAAACAATTCACTAGATGGCAAGTAAAGTTCTGGGCTTCTTATCGGGCATGGGTATCGTTTGTGAGAAACGGTTTCATGAAATGGCTCAAATCTATACTTGAGTTAGTAATTAGGTGTAGTAGTAACTAGGCGTCTTTTAGATTGAATCCTTACCAAGAATCTTGTTAGTGTTTCGCTGTTTCAAAAATCAGTTTCTTACTATAGTCTTACATAAGTGTACTGAAAAGGCTTTCAAACTATAGACGAAACTTGCATGTCTATGCCAACGCCAAATGCAAAATGTACCGTACTTTTCCTTATCTATTATTTACACAGTAACGATGCACCTCTTCTGCAACCTACTTGTATGTATATGTTTTGCGATAAGGAAAACATAACCTATATATTTTTGATTTCAGCTCCATCGCTCTCGAACGGCGTCATCAAAGAAGAAGAAATGTCACCGATGGCAGCCGTGGCCGCGGCCGCGGCAGTAGCCGCCGCCGAGTACTTTATCAAGTGTCCGCAATGTCAGCAAGGCTGCCAGTCCTTCCAGGCGCTGAAAGAGCATGCGGAGGTCGCGCACGGTGGTGAGGGGGCGGTCGCTCCCGCATCGGGGGTGGGCCTAACCACGGAGATGGGCGGAGCCCGAACGCCGCCCGCCATGACCGGACCAGGCGGTCCGTTCGGCTGCGCCCACTGTCCTACGTCTTTTGCCGCGAAGGATCAGCTCGAGAAGCATGAATTGCTGCACTCGCCTAATGCTCAAGTGGTGAGTTTTTTACTTATTTCAAGATCTTTCATTTAGTTTCAATTGTTTAGTTTACCCCAATGGAGTTTACCCCACCCCCCTCACCGAGAAGCCATGTCGACTTCGCCAGCATCCGTGGCCAAACTAACACCTATTGAAATATATCGCTGTTCCCTTACCTGGCCACTAGTGACGCCAAAATCTATTTTCAATAGGTAAGTTTGACTATGGATACGAACGATATCACCATGACATTCCGATGAAGAAAAGTTCTCAAAACTGTAACTGTAACTCAAAGGTGAAATGTTATGAATGACGAAAGAATAAAATAGGTTTTTAAAAATAGTGTTGATTTAAATACATATTTTTAAGTATACCCAAAGGGAACCCCGGCTTGAAAAACTGCATAATTTGAATGCATACATATGTTATCGAAATAATCAAATCTCAAATAGTCAATCCTAGAGAATGTTGATAGTTCCTTGGAGAGAGCGTTTAAATTTTTGGCAGATCACTGGATATTCAGGGAATATCTACCAAAACATAGGTTTAAGTGGGAAGCCCGGTATGTACAAAACTGGATAGGACACAGAAGAGACTACAAAGCATTTTGAATCCGTTTATAGGAATAATCAAATCTCAAAAACTCAGTCCTAGAGAATGCTTATAGTACCTTGACGCGCCAACATGGCAGAAGCTTTGAGAATGGGTAGAACTAGTGTTTTGATTTTTGGCATATCACTGGATATTCAGGGAACATCTACCAAAAGATAGCATTAAGTGACCAGCCCGCTATGTACAAAACTCAGTAAGAGACAGGAGAAACTGCAAAGTATGCTGGCCCGTTTGTTCTGCCATGTAATAAAGATTGTCAAAGTCACGCATAGTTGGGATAGGACTAAGTCTAATAACGATGGACTAATACTTTACTGAAACAAAGATTGCCTCCATTCTGATTGGATATTTCCTTTGAGAACCTTTGGATCTTCTCAGAAATCCTTAGATTCCCTCAAATTCTTGTGTACCTCCATCATGTACATAGTCTACAGTTATAATAGAATTGCCTCGAATTTCCTTGGAATCTCATCAGATGTCACGAATCTCCTTGTACTGCCTCGGATATTCTTTCAGTGGGATAAAAACTATCCTTAAATACCCTCTTACCTCCTTGAATTACTTTGGAATACCTCGTGTCTCCTCACACTAGGACAAAAAATCTCCACGGCCTAGTACGAGTACCAGCAAGTAGGGCTACATAGGGTAAGCTTCAAGTCTGAACGGTTACAATTATTTTTGTATACTTGAACCACTACGAAAGCCTAAGTTCTAAAGACCCATTGGCTACCGTGAAGTTATAGAGTAATACAGGGGAGAAGGGGAACGCCACACGTTTTCTAGCGAGAGAACACGTGTGTGTCCATGCAACATGCATACATTCTGGTTCCGTCTTAGAGATCCGCCGGGTGATAACCTCCGCGTTCGACATACAGAGACCATCTACCACCTACGGACAATCACAGCATCTATAGCCAAGAGAACAATTTCGCTTAGGACGAGATGCGAACCCGAGCATCGCACGGTGACTGATTAGTAGACCCATAACGTCTACCACTACGACACCGCTGCTGCCTTATAATTAAAAACAGAGACAAAAGAATTTCGTAGAGGTAAAAACTTCACATAAGAAGCTTTGGGCAAACTTTTTGCGATCACATTTTATCAGCGACAAAGTTTTATATAGACAGATTAGTTTATCGCCCGCTTGTGATCTTGTCCTGTCAAATTTGTCCAAATGACAATATTTTACCTCCTCGCCTCATTTATACTTTGTATTGTTAATAGCATTCTCAGAATGTATGTGTTTAAAACCAACTAGCGAAAGTTTGAGCTATAAAAACGATTAATATTATTTGCCAACGTAGGTTTGGCACTGCTCCAACCATATATATTTTATTGAATTCTGTTGTTTACATTCAAATCGAATAATATTTGAGGCTTCAGCGAAAAAAGGTAAATAAATCTGTGGTATAGTTATTTTTAAGGTACTTTGAATATGTAGGTCAAGAATTTATTGTTTTTTGTTCTGTTATCCAGATGATATACTGTGGAAAAGCACTACACATGTAAGATTTATATAAGAAAGCTTAGGCATATTCTCACAGGAATATGTTCTGTTGTATGTTTTCGAATCCCTAGATGGGTCGTAAGCACACAGAATGTTACAGTCGCGATTTGTTATCCTCTTTTGTCATCAAAGGTCTTTATTGCCGATGAGAGGCAGACCTTCGAACTAGAATATGTCTAAATTGTCTCGAATAGAGATTATATTGAGCAAGATAAATCAAATAGAGCATTACTATTGACACCGTTTTTTAAAGTCGAAAAAATCACAAAATCAAAAATTTGTGTCAGCATAATTTTCCTAATCGTGAATATATATACAAAGTTGTGTAAGAGAGTCACCTTTAAAAAGTAGTTCATAAGTATGGAAAAGTTCAGAATCACTAAGATATTATTTAACCATTAAACAAACCTCGCGAATCATCAAATCAAAAGATTTCAATTTCAACATATCAATTATTCTCGATAAAAATAGAAAATTTGGGCCACGATATGCTAAACAGTCGTCGCGCATTATTGTTAATTAATAATAATTGCTCCACAAAGCTCCAGCAATAGTTTCTATCAACGTTTAATCAGTTCTATAACGTCAATGAATTCCTGAAGATAAGTAAAAAACATTGACCCATTTGCAAAAGATACACAAATATTTACATTTTTTCGAATCCTTTACTGATGATTATAATATTTATCAATGATGTTTACATTACAAAAATATGCTAGAACGAAACTTCCTTTTACACAAGTCCAGATTATTGCAGGATCTAGAGGAATATAAAGTTGCGATTGAATTGTCAACCGTTACGCAAATTTTGTAAACAAAATCCTTGCCCAGCCGATGTTTTTGCAATCTTATTATCCAATATCAAAAAGCAATCTGCTATGGGCATAGCAAGTGATGATGCTATGTATGTAAAACCAAACTAGCCCGTTCCATGTAGAGGATGCTCCCCAAAGAAAAATGCAAGTGATCGTATCATTAACTATTCCAAAAATATTTGAATCTTTATTTGAAAGATAAATCAGGAAAAACGAACAGCTCAATTTTAAGGTATATTCAAAACTATTGACGCATATGCTTCGCAAAGTAATTGATCTCTAACTGGTACTCAACTTTAAAGCTATTACATTCAAGGAGCAAAACAGTTTTTCTTGTATCATAACTAACAAGGGTGGTTCCAGCTCTTGAGAGCGGGGTCACTTAGGTCGAGCTTCGGTAAGGTCAGGCAACAATGCGATTAAAATAATATATCTACTTAAAAAATATTTTGTTGTTGAATAATAAAATCAAGTCTTCTTTTTTATATTTTCGAGAGGAACCATTGATGTATGTCTTCAGCATCTACAGGTATATTTTTGCGAAAGTAAAGAAGTGTCTGCTCTTCTGCCATATTTTGAGCGTCCTGAGAGTAGAAAAGTACATCGTTACTGTCGCTAGACTAGCTGGTAGTATAACAAGGATGTATAGAAACTTTTTGATGGCATACATTTTATTATCCTGGATCCCCATGATGAAGTACAGTCCCGTTTAATTTTGTTCCAAACGAAAAAAATCCAGATTGAAATCGTTTATACCCCTTGAATACTATGCTACTTCAAAAGGAAACAAACACATGTAAGCTTATCACAAACACTCTTCTCTCCATATTCAAAAGCTTGTGTCCGCCATGGGTCTTCAAAACAAAACGTTTTTCAAATATCATATTGGTAATTAATTATTATATGTTTAACCCATGTTCCCACTTGTAGTTAACAGGACGGTGTGGTAAGGCGAAAAATCTCCTGTATTTCTTAAACAACATGGCGTCGCACCGACAAATGTGAAACGTGCCTTAAGTAACTAAGACTCTGTGTATTAGATCAGTTGAAACCTGATATAAACGCTCATTCCAGTTGCTCTAACAACTCTCCTATGCATAAAGCATAAAAAATACATTAAATTAAACTTGTTCACACGATACAGTAAGCATGCACAGCACTTGACTCGCATATGGTATCTAAATTTTTTCAATATGCCTGTCATCATCTTGAATATCCCATACCAGCCATAGCCAGTCCTATAATTATAAACATGGGCGCCCACCGGAATTTTTCCTTATGGCGGCCGCAATCTTAGATAAACTTTGTTATCATGTAATTGCGATATTATGTTGGAAATGAGAGAAGAATCAGTTCGTTCCATGAACAGTTTAGTTAAATCTTTAAAATTGATGACACTGAGATGGAAATATATCGATCAAATGCCCACCTACAGATGAGTAATAATTTTATTGCATTTTTAAATGTTGTTTTTTTGGGAATTCTTAATGCATGGATGTACTGCAAGAAACCACAAACCTTAAAAGGAAATGCTGAAGAAAAAATCACTTGAGTACAAGTATCACATAATTATAAGTAGTTCGTAAGACACAGCCCTTTTCCATTTCCAAGAGACTGACTGCTAAATTACACTGTGACAATAATCGCATTCGTTTTACACACAGTCTCAGATACGCTCACCTTAATGCACACATTCTTTTCACCAATGAGGTGAGATGTTCAAACCAACCGCAGCTGGATGAGATTTGTAATCACCAACCGTTTTTAGGTTAAGTTGATTTTGTTTATGCGAATTCAAATTGTAAAATGTTTTACTCTGCTTACGATTATATTCTTGCGGGTATCCATGTCGGCAAACTACAAAGATGTTTAGTCATGAGTGTAGTTCTATGGTAAATCAAAAAAAAATTAGGTTATGTTATGAAGGTCAGCTCAGCAGTCTTTTTCGAACTCGAAGAGAGCCAGACATACACTGATGTGACAGCTTCATCTCTGTTGGGACTGTCTCACTGTATACCGCGTACATGAATGAGCCTTCAAAAGTCTAAAGTGCGTATAGTCTTTGCGGTCGCTAGGAAAAATATTCTGATTAGATTTTTTTTGCATAATTTTGTTCAAAAACCTGCATGGTTCCAGGTCCAAAATTGCGGCATAAATTATTGTCTAAACAATAACCAACAATGTTCCAATGAACGTTTCTCTACAGTTGATAGTTTTCGAGGTATGTGATTTAATATTTGAAAAGTGCAAAATGTATCATTGTTCAAACAATTGTTTTAAACAACCTTCAAAAATTGATTTTATTTCGTTTAAAAGGGGACATTTTTGGATAAGATTATGCAAAAGAAAACGGAAGCAAGATTTCCCGACGTCCCGCCTTCATCCCTCTGTGGGCGTCTATGATTATACCACATGTGGCTTCGCGTTTCGGATCGCCGATCTTATGTAATGAAAATAGATCCCCGTTTAATGGTCGAACGAAAAACGTGTCAACATTTTTATTTTGGCACCTGATGTCTAGGTGTAACTGAAATCTATTTCGGCCTACGAGACTCGATGACAGCGACGATTTGGTTCATGTCACTGCATTCACACCTTTACGTCTGCTGGCATTTAGTGTGCATGTCTAGCGAGGTATGTGATAATGGAAGAATGCAACGGTAGTAAAAGGTTTTACTACTTGAATGGTGACATGATGCGAATGAAATAAATGTCGGGGTGGGGAAAACTACTGTGAAATCGGCGTCATGTAGGTTAATTAATGGCGAAAGATAACAGTGTTATATCTTTATAAATGGCGAGGCGAAGCCGATGGGAACAACACATCAGATGCCTAGAAGTTGTCCAAGTACCTTTGCATCTGCTCGGAAAAATATTCAGATTCGGTTTTTCAAAAAGTACCCCTTTTATCGGCTGGCGACCGGTCCTATCCTGCATATCTCTGGCGATCAAACAAAATATACACTTAGCGGGCGATGATCTAACAATTAAAAAGCAAAGGTTTAGTATAATGCGAGTAATACCCCCTAAAATGCTTTGAGATTCTGTTAATGGGAGTTTTAAGAATATTTATGAACAGTCGACCTTGTAGTTTTTTTTATATCGTTTTTCGGGGTCGAAGGTGATACATTTTGCATTTTTTAAATAATCAGATATAACTCAAAGAGAATCAACTGCAAAGTTCATAGAGACATTTTTTAACTAGCACTAATAATAACCTCGGCAGGGCTATTACGTAAATAAACTATAAAATGTCAAAAAAACTGACAAAATGTCCACTTGCTTTCCCCGTTTGTTACACTAGGATTGTATGTAATTGAGCACAGACAAATTAGGAATGACGCATGACATACAAAACATTTTCGCACTGTCTCACATCTATTCGCTGATATGTATTTTTTACTTGACATCGTAAAATGAATTTCTATAAAATTTTAATGACTGGATATAAAAATTAATGTAATATTTTTTTACGTTTCATAAATATTCCTGTATGTACCATATTTCCTCACCTGTTGTAATATTCTTCCCCAACCAGGGATCTTCTTTTCTTATAGGTTTTTTTTTTAAATTCTGCAAATTTGCATATGTAATTTCCAGGTTGAATAAGGAAAAGCGGATGAGCAACTAATTTTTAGCTTTGCATACATCTCAAGTTAGTGCGTTTGAGACAAGAAACCAATGACATTATCATCAACACAGATTATTATTAGCACACAAATGCTCACTATGCACTGCCTACATAATGTCACAAAAAACCTATATAATGTCACAAAAATGACGTAATGCCACTTTTCAAGATACGTAATATTAATTTTCGGAATTTGTTTAGAAAAACTGTTTAAACAATTTATCACGCAATTTTGGATCTGGTAACTTGCAGGTTTTTGAACAAAAGTGGATTATTATAAACTCCGTATTCTTCACAAACAAATACCCTGCCTTAAGGAAGGAAATGCTTGATGCGGATCAAAATAGAATAGTCCGACTAATCGTTGACACTTGCTTGATCGATAATCTCAAACCGCTTCTTCGTTGAGAAACAATCGATGATCTTGCACTTTTAATTGATATACCAACGTTTCCGAGCTTGTCTCCATGGCTCTAGAGCCTAAACCCTCAAAGTTCAGTGATGAAGCCACCTTCGCCAAAAGTTTAATTTAATGCCATAAATATTTAAAAGTTTGTGCGATAATAATTGTCTTATCTCTTCCGTTGGCTTGACCGACTTTTTACTTTGTCATCTTTATCTTACACGTTTTTTATTGCCCAAAATTTCCGTATGACTTACAACGTTAATGTCCTAGATATTATCACCCCAAACTGGCTTCTTGAACAAAATGCCTACGGTCAGTTTAATTATGTTGTATTAAAACAAAAATGGCACACTCGTACAGCAATATCGGAATTGTCCATATTATTTTAATTTACGATGAGTGCCTTCAAAATACTACCGAGGCTTCGCGAGTGCATGCAGATTGTTTTTCAACATCCTTCTTGATTTCTTTTTTGTTTGGGGCGAAATAAAATGTTTAGTGTGTAAAACTCAGGTGAACATGGTTGACAAGTTACGTGTGCGAAGTTGGCAAACTGCTGCATTCAGTCGGAAAAGGCAGTCCACTCTAAAAGCCTACACTTTGAACAATACTTGCAACTGACATTGCTGTACTTGAAATTTATTTTCGGTGATCGGTGACTACTTTTTCATTTATTTTCGTTATCTTTTCGCTGTTGTTTCACCACACATTAGCGTTGTTATTACAAACGTAGTTGTTTCTGAAAAGGAAAGTCCCAGCTTTGTATACAAAAAACGTTTGTCAAGGGAACAGTGTTTCACGCTGCACATTGTAACTGTGTATTAAGTTACATACTGCTGACCATAAATCTAATGTTAACATAAAAGACCTGCTGGTCTCCATGGAACCATTTGTATCTCATGGTCATTCACTATAAAGGCGAATATACATCAATCTTAAAGACGCATACCACTCAACGATCCGAGTAAAACGCAAATGGATTCAACAAACGGATTAGTCATGGAATACGTACAGCGACTTTTTATAAACCACTTGACGTTTGTTTATCCTATATTAATTGTAACAATATATGCCTGCCAGCCTCTTGGTTGCAGGACCGTACCTGACAGTATCTGTGTTTGCTTAATTCAAGTTTCTAAAGGGAACTAGTTCATCGTTTTAAATCACTACTAGCCAAGGACTTCATATTACGTCTAGGAAGCAAGCCTCCGATTTGTTTATCTGTAAAATTTCAGTTTGTAGTCAGGATGAAAGTGCATACTACAAGTGGACTTTAGTGTTATTTTTTAAAAGTGCGAATGTTTTCAATATGATTGTGGTGTTACAAGATTTTATGACATGGTTAGGTGGGATTATGTTTTTGTGAGTGTCAGTCAAGATCCTTCGAATTGTTCAGATGTGAAGTGATTAGGTTGATTCAGAAGTATTTCTGAGGTCTGCTCCCACTTTTGCTCAAGACATGGTACTTCTTGCGTAATTTGCTAAGAGCTGAACCAACCAAATGAAGGTAGATCTGGCCACCGATGAGTATTATTATGTTGATTAAAGATTGGCACTTTGATAGCCAATGGAGTGAGTCAAAAGTATGGACTAAAACTACGTAATTTTGGCTCAAACTATACAATGTAGGCTTGACCTCTGTCTAATATATTCGATTCCATTGCTACTTGCCAATGGCAGTAAGACTCTGAAGTCACGAGAACATATTACGCGTACACACGAACGATTCTGGGTAGTTCCTTGTAGAAGCTGAATAAGTTGCTGTGACTGATTTTGAAAATGACAATGTTTTGTTAATAAACCTACTATGACTGTCTCTCATATACTGTCAGATGTTTTCATTTAAAAAAGAATGTCAGATTTTTATTCTATTTCTTATTCGAATAAAGCCATCCAACAGAAGCTTGATGCTTAGATGTTGAGTTAAAAGCGAGACAAAATACGAAAACTCTTAACTTTGACGCTCACCATTCCGCTACTTTGAGAGATACAGAAATGAATATTTAAGGTGTGATCTGGAAGACTTTATTTTTCGTGTAGAGAATCGCTCCCATTTTAACAAAAAAGCAGAAAATGTTCAGTACATTTTGTAATGTGCTAATTGCCGTCCATACAGTCCGGTCCTGGTGAATACCTAAGCAGAAAAGGTGATGGCAGTGCTTCGGTTTCCTGGCTCTTTCTGAATACGCTGATGATGTCATCTAAGGCGCCTGAATAGGTTCATATTTATTTAGAGAATTT
Organism: Acanthoscelides obtectus; assembly: GCA_963669975.1. Classification (NCBI taxonomy): domain Eukaryota; kingdom Metazoa; phylum Arthropoda; class Insecta; order Coleoptera; family Chrysomelidae; genus Acanthoscelides; species Acanthoscelides obtectus. The sequence goes on along the minus strand of CAVLJG010000007.1, from coordinate 62,283,023 downwards.
GCCGTGAGACATTTTCATCGACAGATGGGCACGTTTTTACAACTGGTGCGGGCTGCTATAAATATCCCGAAATGTGTCACCACTTGAATTAAATTTGGGACTTTGACTGACCATTTTTGTAAAAATACCATTTTTAATTAATGAAAATTGGGCCAATCAATATGACATTAGTTCTAACAACGTTGTTTTTACAAAGATGATATAATTCATTTGTTATTTGAAAAACTAGTTTTTATAATGAGACAGACAAGAAGGCAAAGACCGAAGAACGTCCATTGGTATAACGGAGGCAAATTATATTTTTGCTCTGATTGTTTTCGAGATAAATTGGTTTTAAAAAAAAACATAAAAGAAACGCATTGTCGGGATGCTCTTGTCTTGCGAACAACCTCTTATAATATTGGATATTAATCAACACATTATTCTCCTTTAAATGTTGCTCTTGTCTTGGGATTAACCTCTAATAATACTGGATATTTATCAAGAAATTATTCTCCTTATATTTTTTTGTAAGTTTAAGAAAGGTGAAGCAACCCAAGTATATTAATAGTTTACTTTGTTGGAGTTTATACCCACTTTTTATTCCGTAAACAATATTTTGGGGCGATATTATTCACTTCAAAGAAACGCGGCTAAATGTGAAAGGAATTCCTAAATCGAGGTGAAACATACACATTAGAATCAACATTATTTTTACTTAAAATTAAGGACACATTTCGTGGAATCTTTACACTCCGAAGCGATAATTTAATCTCTTAGAATAATTTATTTTCCTGGGTAATAAATTATAGTGAACTATGGAATTTAACAATTTATGCTCGAGTGGGTTTATTTTTACATACAATCAACCAGCAGTCAGGATAAGACCGTCGCGTTTTTTATAGCGCGCCACGCTCTGTTCATTCCTTTGTCTTGGACGCCAACCAAAATAAAAACATCACACCTTATGGTAAAATAAAGCGCGTAAACATAGATAATGCATGGTAGTTTGTAATTATGTAAAATACAAAAGCGACGACACAAAATACATTTAAGAGATTCACACATATTCGATTTTGTTATGAGAAAAAACTGTCCTGACGGCAGAAAAGCCATTAAAATTTAATTCGTCGCATGTAGTTTCATTTACAGGCATCGAATATCTCTACCTTTTTATTAGTCCATAGAAAAAGCTTTTCTATGATCACAGATTGCTAGGGGTTATCATAAACCACAAAACCATACTTTTTCCCGAACATCCTTAAAACTGACACTAAAACAGTTGCATAATTTATGGGCCCAGTAGTGTAATCTGATAGTTCATCTATGTACATACCTTGATTATTTGACAGCCGAGGCCAGTTCGTTTAAAATGAATATAGAACACACCATGTGACATTATTTTTTCTGAATATTAAAACGTCATCTTAAATAGAGAAGATTTAAATAGTCACGAAGTAGCAAAACGTGGGATTTATCCGACGGCTACGTGACGTGTCATTGTAGCAGGGCGAGTAGGTCCACTCCACTTGGATTTCACAGCCACCTGACTCAAAGATACCCGGATTATAGGCTCTGCCGCAACGAGCGTGATATGTTTTTGTTTTTGTCGGCTCAGGCGGTTTAAACAAAGGAATCAGCCGACGGGTTGTCTGTAAAAACCCGCGACGCTCTTAGCCGGACGGATAAAATAAGCTGACATGGACTGTTCAGTAGCAGTTTTTCTTGGAGGTTGCTGCCAGTTGTTTGATTAAGTGCTACGGTGGTTAATCGGGAAGTATCTGTTACTTTCATACCTTACACAGCTGACCGCATACTTTTTGAAATCCCTTTTTCGTTTGTCGTAGATAAGTAAACCAATATTGGATTAAAAAGAATACAGCAAAAAGTTTAGCATCTGAAACTTCAAGTGAAGAGCACAAATTTTATAAAAATGTGTGATGATATTGATTTGTTCAGTACCCTCTACTAGTTTCTAGATTCTTTGGATGACGTCGTTTTACACTTGTCTTGTACCTTATCATACAGTGTTTGGTTCACATCTATAGGTTCTTTGCTGGAAATTAAGTTGGAACATGTTATAAATTATTTTTCAAACTTCAACTGGATTTCATGCAATTTATTATGAGACCACCCAACATACGTGTATGTACTTCGTAGAAAAACGTTTCAAAATGGATATCTAGAGACGGTTTTATCTTTCTTCAGATAACGACCTGTGACCTGTTTTCTGGTTAAACAGTTTAATCAACGTTTGGCCGGTTAATAAAACACTGTTCCATAGGCGGCTCGGCAATAGCTTTAAAGCCTTAGTTCTATCCAGTGGCGTAAAACTGGGGAGCCATGAGGGGGAAGTCTAAAAATATTCTAAAGGCGCCTGGTGTGTAAATTATTCATTCATCCCAAAATTAGCAAAGCTTTGGAAAGGATGCTCGATATTTTAATGGTGATACAGTATTTGCGATTAGATATCGGGATGTGTATGACAAAGCAAAATTCCTGCATAATTTTTTTAAGCTTTTTAACGCTCAGACATTTTAAATCTGTTTTTATTTTATGATTGGCCATAAAATAAATGAATAGAAACGATACTTTGCCTTGAAAAAATCTGTCGAATTTTTTAGATACTGTCCGTTTTTTTATTAACTTCCAATATTTTTTTAATCATATGACGTCACATCACAAAAACAACGTTTTGCACTATTTTTTTAACCCACCAATTCGAGATATCTGAAAAAACATAGAAGTGTCATTATATCCACTTCACGAGTTGAAATTATAAAACTATGTAAATTCCGTTAGAAAAGTACGAGTTTTAGAAGCAACATGGCATTCCTTTCGATAACTTTTGTGGCCAGCCACTTTAAAATTTCGAACATAAAACACGTGAAACTTTGTTTAGGACTTCGATAATATTTATGGAAGTCGAACATACAGCCTGTTTTTATGCAGAAGTATTCTATAAACACGAATGTTCCTGGATAAGCGACACAAACCCGTTCTGAGTTACAATTATAACATAACTTTCTGAAACGAACTAGGAGTGCTCTACCAGTTTTCGACTTACGATTCTTTTGAAGTATCCTATCTTCACGTCGTTTCTTAAACAAGAAATATAAGCAAAATTTTCAAACGTATCAAATGAGGATGAAATACCATGCTGAAGTCGTTGTGATAATTTTGACTGAAATATTTTCCTTTTTAACAATGTAAAACAAAAAGAAACTCCACCTATAACATTAAATTGTTAGGTATAAGGAGGTTTTGAATTTTGAATCTGATTGATGTGCACCTTCACCAAAATTTCAATTCCGCGTTTGATACATCAACTGTGAAGAAAAATAATCTTCAACTGTTTTCCAATCAATCGCTATAGATATTTCCGCAATGGTGGCAAATTGCTTAATGTATTTAACTACGAATATATTGGTGTCAGTGAACCTTAGATAATAACCCTGCGAAACACCACTGCGTAGAAATCATAGCCTGAGCAGAGCCGTTCTCACATTCCCGCATTTGAAGTCGCCTGGCATTTTCACGATAATACTTAATGGTGTCAAATGTCACCGTTCCTCTCTAATTGTACGGCATGGTATTTTAAATGTCTTCAAGCCTCGATTATTATTGTTTGACTCGTATTAATGTAGAGGTTATGGGTGGACGCAGGTCAATTGGTATGTTTACGTAATGTTACCGCTGTGCTACATGATGACTAATTGGTTCGTCCTCATCTCGGAATGACTCTGAGAGTGTGTGTCAAAAAGTTGCCCTTTGTTAATAAAACAAGGAACTTTTTTCGTTTAACCTCTCCAATTAATGGTAATTGTTTGGTGTGCTACTAGATAGTCTGGTCTGTATTATGTGATGGTACTCAATAAAACTTTCACTCTCCATTATATCGGATAGTCTAGTTTTTTGAACAACAGCTGAAAAGTTGAGGTAAAAAAAATGTGCGCTAGGTGTTGGGATTTGAACCATTACATCTGTGAATCCATCACAACGAACTTGCCCATTATCCAGTAGGAATGTAACGGCTATTCGCATTCGCCTCCCCATTCAAAATTCATGCGAATCTCTGGGAATACGAATTTCCTAAAAAGAGAATATAATAATAGCATTAGGTACTTAAATAAATTTTATCAGTTATTTCCATCTATTTCAATAATTTACACCATTTCCTGAAGAGTTTGTCTTAGATGTAAATAACAGTCTCACAACTACTAATCTCTAACCTATCTGTTCCAGACATGTTCGATATCCTTTCGTCTAACAGTGAAGGACATTATCTATGTTGGAAATTTATAAACTTCTTAGTGTCTATGAATTTCCATTGCTACCAAGAATATTGTTTTCACGTTTTAATGCATGCGTTTCTTATTTAACGGAAGGCAAATATTGCGCTTCGCTTGCATTATATCTTAATTGAAATCTCCTAAGAATTTCCATTCTGCTGACACCCATATTACAAAACAAATACTCAGAAATTGTATGACCTATTACACGACCTATTTGAAACTCCAAAAAATCATGCTTTTCTCGCATGCTATCAAAATAAACCATGGCAATCTGGAATCTTTTCCGTATTTTGCAAACACCTACTCTGTCGTTATCACAAACCATAATGATAACTAGTATAAACAATTTCGGTTTTACGTATGATGCAGTTTATTATTATCTTATTTTAGGTGCTGTGTTTGTTATAACATGGTGATTTTTCCCAACAGATTGTATGTAAATAAATACAACAAATTTATCTCAGTCAACGTACTTCTGTTAAATGGGTTGGAACTTCCTAACCGCTGTATACAAAGTATCCTGTAGAAAATGGATCACACTCCATAATATAGCCATTCCTATCTTTATTAATATATTTCGCGCTCAGTCTTAATGTGACCATGTTTCTTTGGTAGTAAAGTTCATGAAAGATTTGGATCAAATAGAACGCAGTCTTTTCTTTAAATTTTTAATTAATAATTGAACCATTAAGCACATCCAGCATATGGCCTCATCGGGTTGGCTGGCACATACGTACTTTTTATAACCATTTTCAATGAATCGAGCTAAATTTCTGCCTAAATTAAAGACTATTGATTTAGATAACACGTGAAACATTCCAATTACTGCATGGAACAATTTCCTGGTCACGGTATCGATGGTTAGAATTAACTCCTTAGATTGTATGATTTGACACCATAGGATTTTTTATGGGATTATTTCAAGTTAAAGATCTATACCAATGTGCCTACAGACACGCGTGCATTGAAGAAGGAAATTCGAGCCGGTCTCAACAAAATTCAGCCACATTTATGCAAAATGGTGATGAAAGATGACACCAAAAAGATACGTACTTCCTAGCAAAGCAGATTAGACATAAAAGAAGATTAAAAAAATATCACATTCGTTTCCATCTTGGGACGTTGGGAATTGACTAGTTCACTTGTTACTATTTCCAAGTCACCTACAAACCAAATATTTTGAGCTCAATGTTTCATATGACGAGAAAATCTTTAATTACTTCTCTTTTGTTACAGTCCTGCAAAATCTGCAACAAGACGTTCGCAAATGTGTATAGGCTACAGCGACACATGATCAGCCATGATGAAAGCGCCGTACTTAGGAAATTCAAATGCACAGAATGCGAAAAAGCCTTCAAATTCAAACATCACTTAAAGGTAAAGAATTTTTTTCTTGTTTCGGTTTATTATACAGAGAAAATTTGTTAGAGACTTAACACTTAAAAAGTCCCTTATATACATCGTGTTTAGGAATTCCATTTTCTTCCGGAGTAGTTATACCTGTATATGTCCCTTAATAAAGTTAAAAAATCACATCAACTTTGTAAAATAAATAGTTAGTATTTATTCATCTCACTACCTCAATCACAATAGTTAAATATTCGATTGTAGTCTTGAATTGATTTTGCTGAGAAATATTTTACGATGGAAAGCACCAGAATCCATTTTAGTCTCAGTTTGAGTTTTAAAGATAAGTCTAGCAATTACGTCTAAGAAATTAAAGAAATCCATTTAGCAATAAGTTATTAAAAAAACGGAGTCTCCTAAGTGACGCGTCATAAAGACCTTTATTCCACCAATTTCCCATATTTTCAAAAACAGAAATCGCTATTATGCAATTATTTGGAAATTCTGGTATCATAATTCTCGTTAATTTTTGTTACAGGAACACATCAGAATCCACAGTGGAGAAAAACCATTCGAATGTGGGAACTGCGGGAAACGTTTCTCCCATTCCGGATCCTATTCTAGTCATATGACATCAAAGAAGTGTCTTGTAATGAATCTCAAATTAGGTAGAACTAGAGCTCCAACGAACAATACTCTCTTAGACAAAACCTCACAGCAGAGCGTACGGATACCAAAGAGAACCAATGTTAGTCCAATAAACAACAATATTCCAACTAGTCCCAATCACAATGCCTACTTGCCTATACTCCCGAAGTATTCAGAGGCTGCAGCAGCGTTCTTCCAGTCCTCTCTAGCAGGCAATACTTCTCTGTCTCCTTTTTATTTGACGCCTCCGTCTTTGCTCAACGCTGGTCATTCTATAGACCCTTACCGTACTATTCCTTCGTTGGGTCACATTTTGGAGCAGTTACAGCAACAAAATGCTAACCATTTACGACCTCCAATTATGGACTCTGATACGCCTACTAGATACGTCACCCCGCACAGTTATGATACAGCTAGTGTCAAATCGGAAAACAACGAAAATATACCAACATCGAATGCTGGATCAGAATGTGGCGATCTGGTCATGGATGAAGACGCTGATCACGAACCTGAGACAGCAAAAGTAGAAACCGAAAGTAAAGATACTACTAATAATGGAGACTTAGAAGCTGTGAAACGGATATTAGAAACAGTAAATGCAACAGTTACCAAAGAGTTACTCCAAGCGAATATGCAAAGAGTTACTTCAGACTCTTCTAGTGATAGCCATAGTGTCGCATCGTCGCATTCACCTCGAGCATTTAGTTGCAGTCACTGTAAGAAATCGTTCTCATCTTCAAATCAGTTAGAAGAACATGAGTGTGAAGACCATAGAAGTGAAGGCTTGGCCGCCAAATTGGAAGACGCCTTGACGTCAAAGTCAGATGATGCTCATAACGGTAGTATTAGTAGCGGCGAAGAACAAGAATACGACAGGTTACATTACAATGCTAATGATGAAGTTGACTCAGAATCTTTCGCTACCACGGATCACGTTTCTGAAGACGGTAGGAAAGTCAGGGTCAGGTCATTGATCTCCGATGAACAGTTGAAAGTTCTAAAGGACCATTACAAATTGAATGCAAGGCCCAAAAGGGAAGACCTGGAGAAGATCGCCTCGACGATAGGGTTTCCAGTAAGGGTAGTGCAAGTTTGGTTCCAGAATACAAGAGCAAGAGATAGACGAGAAGGCCGTCTGTTTCAAGTTCCTTACAATCCAGCGTCGTACCCGCCAACAACAAGCGTGGTTCCAATAAAGCCTCATCCAGAAAGTTCGCCACCTCCTGAACCAGAGTATATCTCGGAACAACCATTGGATTTGTCGATAAGAAAAGGGTCCTTGTCCAATGAATCGTCGCCAGTGAGCTCACCGAGAAGACCTCCTTCAGTCAACCACCAAGAGTCTAACGACGAGGTGGTGAACCTCAGCAGAAAGTCGTCCAGTCCAGGTAGGTTAATATCATTGACATTAGATTTATTTTAGTTTACTTTAGTAATGTAGTATCACAGCGGCATCATTTTCCTTCTCACGATTATTGTTCGACACAAGCATGTTCAATGTTTCTAGTTAATATGAAACGAATTATCTTTCTACTCCTCCTGGCGAGGAAGTTATTTTAAGCACGAACATGTCTAAAATTAAATATTTTTTTTTATGTTACATGACAGGTACATCACGAAAAACCATGTCATTCATTTTAGTCGGTCTGTCTGTCTGTCCGCTAATCCGTGACCTCTCTATAACTTGGAAACTACCACTCAGATTTTGATGAAAATTCCACAAAAGGTTATTACTATGCCAAGGATGTAAAAGATTTGTCGTTTTTGAAAATCGGTACAGTGGCCGCGGAGTTACGGACAAAAAACAAAAGCCTCTTGTTTTTTGACGTTTGACAGACTCCTAATCATTTATGATTTTTTTTTTGACGGGTGAAAAACTGTGGGGAGGTAGGGAGGGTGTACCTCAATTTTTTGACGGTAGTATGTTTATAAACTTAACACCAGTAATTCTACGCGCCTATTAGTCGTACTTCACATATAGATTTATTTCCCCGTACATTTGCTCTTAAGACTTAGAATGATGAAATATTTTTTTTATAAAGCTTATGGCTAGCCTCTGCGGCTGTATCTCAGGTGAAAATCCACGAGATGAAACTATACAATTGTGTACCTCTGGAACTAAGAGTAATCAATTCTCAATCAATGTTTAAAAGCAGGTTGTCAAGATAGATGTTTTCTATCACCAGATGTCATTTGAACGACTTTGTGGAAGGTAAAACGCGTGTTTTAAAACGTATGATTTTTACCTACTGTGTGACTGTCAAGGTCTACAGCCCCTTTATCCTTGTAAATTTTTAGTATGTGTTTACTGCTTTTACCGCCGTTTTTGATATATTTTATAATGTATACTTATGGTCTCCTCTATTTCATACTTTGCGAGTTTCATTTTTGTTTGTTTTAATTCGTTTTTGGGTATTGTTGCGGCGCTAAAATTTTGTACCGTACTTTTAACTATCGAATTTTTAAACCAGTGTCTCGCAATGTATATTTGTATTTTTTAGTTTGTTTTCGAGCATTGTTACAGTGGTGAACTAACGGGTGATTTTTTAAGAGGTATAGGATTTGATTTAAAAAAAAACACAAAAAATTTGAAGAAACGATTAAATCTTTATTTGAGTCGATAGAACGGTCGATATAATTTAATGTTTAAAGATTATTTCATGTAAATGTTGGCCGCGGCTCCGCTTTAGATGGCCCATGCTCAAGGTCCAATTTTGGCACACTCTCTCCAACATATCGGCCGGTATCTCACGAATAAGTGCTTCAATATTGGATTCCAGTGCGTCAATCGTTGCTGGTTTATCCCTGTAGACATTAGTCTTAACAACAAGAAATAGTCCAACGGCGTTAAATCACACGATCTAGGCGGCCAATTGACGGGTCCTAAACGTGAGATAAACTGTTCACCGAACTCGCCTCTCAATAGGGCCATTGTTTCGTGTGCCGTGTGGCATGTGGCACCGTCTTGTTGAAACCACATGTCAGCCAAGTCCAGCTCTTCCATTTTGGGCAAAAAAAAGTTTGTTATCATCGCACGGTAGCGCTCGCCATTCACAGTTACGTTCCGGCCATTGTCGTCTTTGAAGAAGTACTGCCCGATGATGCCACCGGCCCATAATCCACACCAAACAGTGATTTTTTCGGAATGCATTGGTAGCTCTTGCAATGCTTCTGGCTGGTCTTCACTCCAGATGCGGCAATTTTGCTTGTTAACGTACCCATTCAACCAGAAATGAGCTTCGTCGCTGAACACAATTTTTCGATAAAAATGTGGATCTTCCTCCAACTTTACCAGCGCCCATTCACCAAATGGGAAACGTTATGGGAGGTCGTGTGGCCTCAATTCTTGCACCAGCTGTATCTTATAAGGTTTTACACCCAAATCCTATCGCAAAATTTTCCACGTAGTGGAGTAACAGAGGCCCAATTGCTGCGAACGGTGGCGAATCGACATTTCACGGTCATCACTAACACTGGTGGATACAGCCGCAATATTTTCTTCAGTCCTCACTCTACGACTGCGTGTTGGTGGTTTAATGTCCAATAATGTAAACTGGGTTCGACATTTAGTCACAAGCTTCCGAATAGCTCCCTCAGTAGGCCGACCAAATTGCCCATAAATTGGAAGCAATGCTCGATGCACTCTCTTAACCGAGCATGAATTTTGATAGTAAAATTCAATAATTTGCAAGCGTTGTTCGTTCGTTAGTCGATTCATGGTTAAATTATAGACCAAACTGAACAAGTTTGACAATGACACAAGACACGATTCACGCGTCATCTGTCAATAACAGTGTTGCCAAAAAGATACTAGCAAAAAAATCACCCATTATATATATATATATATGTATATTCTTAAAGGTTTTTAATGTTTTTCTGATTAAACTCGATCATGGAACAAATGGCAAGGAAAACAGCAACACACACACAAGTGATACCTTCGTGGTTTTCTGTTTATTTAGGACCAAGTTTTTGCGTAGTAGTAGTTTCTTAATTGAAAAAAACTGAAAATTAGTACTGTGATAGCTTACTTTTAGGCGTTCCCTGTACCGGCAGGATCATCATCGTGTTAAGTATTACAAATTTTGACGTCGCTTCGAGCCTGTTATTAAAAAACTGTGAATTAAAATCACGTTTTGGAGGCCATTTGAGCCACAGGACTTTGTAAAACATCTGCAATCACCTTATGATGAAAGTACATATTTAAACTAAAGGAATACTAAAATATCAATTTCAATTACTATACTATACAGGTCATGTATTTCAAAGCCTATTTCTTCTGTTTACAGGCCCCTATGTACCTCACCATTACCATGGTTCCAACTCATCAGAACCCCGACAATCACCTTCACCGTCCGCGTTGGACTTCAACAGCAGTAGGTTGGCCCAGATGTTAGCTCAACCAAGTCATATGACCATACCCGGTATGGGTCTGGTATCCCTAATGGACCAGCCAAGTTTATCGCACCTGATCAAAGTGAATCTGTCCAGCTTGAGTCCACAAGGGAGAAAACGGGGGTCTGACATGATGGACGATGATCCTAATGGGGCTAAAAGGAGGTGCATGCTCAAAAATTTCGGCGTTCCGGTGTACGATGGACAAGAACCAGAGGTTGAGGGTCAATTCAGCTGTGATCAATGTGATAAGGCGTTCTCCAAGCAAAGCTCGTTGGCTAGGCACAAGTATGAACATTCAGGTGAGACATTTACTTATTTATTTTCTATGATATACTCGAGAAGATAAAACCACGCACATGCGAACAATCCATCCTTTGCACGCGTGACGTCACTCGGTGACAAAATTCCCCAAAGACGGGTGTCAAACGTTTGATTTAACTTGGCGCTTTAGCACGTAATTTGTAATTAGTTTCGTTAGTTTGTTATCTGGTATGTTTCAAATAAGCCTATGTGTGAAATATAGCATTAAAAAGAATGAGTTAAACATTTAAGTGTGTTGTATTGTGAAGTGTTGCGTTGTTCAAACAACAGCAACAAGAAAAGCAGAGACGTTCGGAATTGGCGTTTATTGAACCTTTCAAAGAACAAAGAAGTTCACGAACAATGAGTTCTGAAATATTATGAGCAACCCAAATTCAATTCAAAAACTGCAAGGATATGTTTTGTGGAAAGCGATTACTATTTAAAAGAAAACATGGTGGGATTACCTCAAAATAAATGGTTCGAAAGTTACCAACGGCGCATACTTCTCGCGGTATATAAATTAATGAAAAAAGGCTAAATATGATGAAAATTATAAAATAAATTCAATAAAACTGTTTACCAATACAGAAGATTTTTTATCGTCACCCAACCATAAAAAGTATTAAGGAACCATGTTGACACAGAAGATTTTACAAAAACTTTCTTGTATAAAAAATTCATATAATAAATTAATATGTGTTACTGGTGTTTAAAATCAATTTGTTCCGATAATAAGAAAGTGATAGCTTTATCAAGATATTTGATCGTATCTATAATGATACACTTCATTTCATTCTATTCTAACATCAAACTACAGATGAAACATTCTGTATAGCACCTACTAAAATAATCAGGTAAGATCAATATCACCGAAAATATTCCAAATATTGAAAAGAAAGCGCTCTCATACGATAATTTAATACCGACAAGCGGAATAGTCGTCACCGAGAGACGTCATGCACAACGGCGTACGAGATTCGATCAATTCGAGTATATCTCCTCGAGTTATAGGTAGCACCATGTTTATTATCCAATAGGCTACTGAACCTACGGAATCTAACAGATTTAAGATTTTCTTAAAGCCACTTACTTACGTAGAAACGAATAGCGGATGCTTCGAAAGCTCTTCACCTGGTGCGTTTTTCAGTACAGTGAGTTCAGCGCAAACGTACACAAACACATACCATGTTCGCAGTGACGTACGATGAGTTATGCTACCCTCTAACATTTTGATACTTGACTATAGGAAATTTGATAACTTAACCTAAGATAGCAGTACACCTTCAAGTGTTTATCGGTCAAAACTAAGTCTGTGTTAGACGTATTATGCTAAAATACCCAATAAACTCTGTAAGATATATACAGAGCGATCTGAAAGTTGTAGCTTGGATCCTTATTCTTGAAAACGAGAGTGTAGAGTCAATGAGACAAAAGGGACGTGGTCGTCTTCTCTGAGGAATTGTCTGTTGGCATCAGGATTGTTATGTTTTAATCAAAATGTTTAAAACAACTGTTTTAAACACTGTTTAAAACATTGAAGGTGTTTTAAACCAATTTGTTTTAAACTGTTTAAAACATGTTTTAAACACTGGTTTTTGTCGTTTGTGAATTATTCAAGTTCTTTTTATATTTGTTTAAGTATGTTTAAAATTGATTTTATTATGCCTAACGAAACTAAAAGGGCCATAAGTTAAAACACATAGGTACTAAAAATAGATATACTTTGTTTTCTATTAATTAACCAAACAAGAAACTAGGGAACTAATACTAGAGGAAAAAATCTGTTTCTTAATGAACGAGTGAACTTAATGAACTGTATTGAACTCTAATACTAGTACACTAAAAGCAGCAGAATAATCATATAATATGACTACGTATTTACTTGTATAATAACATTAAATAAGTTACTTAAAAAATTTCTATACAAGTATACCACCCATCTTATTTAACAAAAAATTCTTAAATACATATTTTTAAAATATAAAATCATGGAAAATGTATATAGAATACCAACTCCAAGTAAAAAAATGTACCTTTTCACAATTCTTTAAGCTACTTAACTTTCAGGAAATAGGTTCGGTAGAAACATCATCATTGTCGGTATCAGAACTATCTGATATATGAATATTTTGTTTTTCTAACAAACTTCCTTGTTTAAGTTGTTTACAATGTTTAATATGCTTGCGCATTCCATATCCATATTGCAGGTTAAACATTTTACTCTTTTATTTTCGAGCCAGCTTTGGCATCAGTCTCCTTAAAATATTTCCACACGGGATCCTTTCTCCTCCCTGGCATTGCATTTCTTTTTTTGCCGATCTTTAATGCACAAAAAACAAAACACACCACCACGCTACAACTTCGCACATTTGACTGCTGGAGATCGCAACGCGAAAAATTACCCAAAGGCAAACGGTACTTCCCCGACGTCCCCACGCTAGTTTCCCGATGTCCGCTTTTAAATTAGAGATGTGCTCTGATATAGAAATCTATCAAAAATAGTAATAACACTTTCAAGGAACTCCATTAACGTTGCTAGATTATATAGGCAATGGTTTTTTTTTCACTGTCTTAAACATGTATTAACCGTGTTTTTTTTTCAGCTTAATTTGAATGTTTTAAACAAAACAAAAAGTTTTAAACAAAAAAAATATGTCTTTAGGGATATGGCGAAAATGATTCTGGTAGCGACTATACTATCAGCGTTCAGGAATACAGTTCCCCGGGACAGAACCACCCCTACTTTCTCTCAGTTATTTATTTGAAGAATCAATATACTGTACTGAAACAGCTAAGTTTGAAATAATACAGCTAATACCTGTATGTAGCCACAAAAACAAATTAAAAAAGAAGTGAAGAAAGGAAACATTCATTCGGTAAAAAAATTACACCGCCGTCTCACGTACTGCCTTTAAATACTGTTCGGAGTTCTCGACGTTCGATTCAAAAACGTAGGATTGTCAACTTCTACCTCAATTGGTATCATTCGGAGCTATCTAGATCTTCTACTGTACACACCTCGCTGTTCCTACAGACAGGCTTTGTACGAGATAAGCAAGCCTACGCGGCGCGAGATGGAAACGTCCAGACAACTGTCTGAATATACTCGCGAAACATCTTGAAGATACTCACTGTGAACTAGTGTCATATTGAGAAGCTTGTTATTGCTACGGGAATGTGCCATGTTATTTTTATAATCCATTTTAAACAGATTTAATAGCTGGGTTTACCTACACAGCATGCGATGTTTGGGTTGGATCAGTACGCATGTCGTATCTTCTCACCTAATAACATAATAGTGAATTTTGGAGGCACCTTTTCTATTTGTCATTTTTTGTTTGGTATGGAGAGTGTCTCAGTTGTATATTGCTAATATAGTTCTGTCTTTGCAGGTCAAAGGCCTCACAAGTGCGACGAGTGTACCAAAGCCTTCAAACACAAGCACCATTTAACCGAACACAAAAGACTACATAGTGGCGAAAAACCTTTTCAATGCAGCAAGTGTTTGAAACGCTTCTCCCACTCTGGATCCTACAGCCAGCACATGAACCACCGGTACTCATACTGCAAACCTTACAGAGAATAATGCCAGAGACTGTATAGAAACTACTTTTAAGAATATAGCTCATAAATGTCCCTACGTGGTGATTATACTTCCATGGTTCAAGCTGGTTTTTTGTACTATTCACACAAACTTTCCCAATTACATGGTGTAGGTTTCACTATATTCACTAGCTTCGTCTGATTAAGAACAGCTCTTTACCATTCAGACAATAATACACTTCTAAGAGCACAATGAAATCGTTTGCTTCAACATCACTTCAAAAAGAGTGATCAATCAACCTAAAAATAATATGCATTCCTCATTACTAAAGTATACAAAATGAAAACATAACCGCTCGTCGCCCGTAATTTTAAAAAAATTGTGTAAAAAATACATAAGACTTGCTTGAACTGTTTGTAAGGTTATACGTGCTCTCTAAGTGGACTATCTGCCAAAATTTTTAATCTCTGACAAGTAAATATTTTTGAGCAGCAGTGTACTACGGGAAACTCTTGCCAAATAAGGTAAATGTATATAGGTTATGATAAACTTTAAACAGATCTGCAGAAATATTTATGATGATGTGCTACAATTTATTTTAAGTATGTACTTGACACAGTTCTCAGAGTTCTCCAAAGAAAGCAATGTGCAATTGAACTCTCTCCTCTGATATTTTGTTATTAGTTTCGTCATTTCCCAGAGTTTATATTAATATTAAGCTTTGTTTTTTATATTTTTTTGATTGTTCATTAAGTTCCAAAACAGTCTCAATCCAAATCTGCAGTTAACAGCGAAAAAGTAAAAAAAATGAAAAACTACTCACCGTTCATCGAACAGAAAGTCCAAGTACAGCTCTGTCACTTGTAAGTATTGTTCAACGTTGTCCGCAATAGATTCAAAAACACATGAACGCAGAGACATAGGACTGCCTTTCCCGAATTCGCTAACGAAGTTCGTCAACCGTTTCCACCCTCGGTTTTAGGAAATAATTTTATTTTGCTCCAAACAAAAAAAAAAGGAAATCACGAGTTATCTTGAAAAACGATCAGCATGCTCTCGCGAAGCCTCGGTAACATTTCGAAAACATTCACCGTGAATTAAAATAATATGGACAACTCCGATATTGCTGTATGAGTATATTTTTACCTTGTTTTTTTTAGAACCGATGTGTAAAGGTTTTGTTTGTCCACGCGGTCAGTGCCTGGATGGAGTACTGATGCGCATCGTACGTACGTCAAGGTGCAGGCCACTTGAAAGTCTTAGTTAAAAAACCGGTTTGGCGAGTGGTAGAACTCGATAGCATAAAATCACACTCTTGTTCTACACCCTTGGTTATTGCATATTATATGAGATTCTTTTCGCTTTATATTTTTGCAAGCAGATAGTAGATTGCTGGGACTGTGTTTGGAGTCTTATGAACCTTTGAATCAATTGGTTATAATCATTCCACAGAGACAAAAAATTTCTAAACTAACACGACTTGTAAATAATAGGAATACCAAATCTGGTACCTGCATAATAATACTCATAGATATATAAATTTAAGTTTAGTGCCAGAAAGAATCAATGGTCTTCCACCACTTTCATAAATAGTGGTGTTTAGCGCAGGCAACGGGCACCAAAGGCAATTTTCGGAAAACTTAAAATTTTAGTCCTTATGTGCAATTGGATAACGTTCGCAATGCCATTCGACTCCAGATATTTTATCAAACAATGAGTCAATATTACAGTAGGTAATCAACCTATACAAAAGGTCGATTTATAAACTCTAACGTGCCATACCGTCGGCGTACTGTTGACGTAACGCTACCGCTGACAGTTAATATCAATTTGTAACCTTACTAAAGTTAGGGCGTGACGCATAACCTAAGGCAAGATTGCATTATTTCTTAAATATCAGGCCAAACTTGTCTGCAGATCATATGCAGTGTCTTCATCACTTGTAACACACATCTGATAATTCATATTATTATTTGAATAAACTAAATAAAATATAGTAAACAATCTCAACGGAAGTCACGCCGGATAAAACAAAACATATGTCATATCAAACAGAAAACAAAATGAACTGATCCGACGCAACAAACACGTGATTTGCAGGCTCCTTTTCGTTAGTTGAAATGGCAACGGCAGAAAGTTAAAAATTCGTCAAGTCGTCAGCGTTACAAACGGACGTTGCGTAATTCCTTCTTATAAACAGTTCAACGTCGAGCGCATGCAAGTTCGGCAGTGTTGTGGAACGTCAGAGCTTATTAATCGACCTTTAAGGTCCATCAACCCCAGTTTTGACTTCAGATCCGTGTTCAGCATGAAAAATTACATGGGAAAACTATAGTTGCAGTTACTCATTTTTATTCTGTGGGCTTGTGTTGCGTTACTCTACTCTATTCTTTCTTCTTTATTCTTTGTATAGCGTCAGTATTCCGGCTACCTCCAAAATGACTTAAATCATTGAGGTAGATTTTACTACAGTAAGTAAAGAAATAATCTAATGCTTATCATTGTTTGAAAGAAAAACTCTGCGAGTGCCATTAGTTACCAATATAAATTTAGTCGGGTATAATATTAAAAAGTTATTGTGATTGGAAAATTCGATATATTATTTTTTTATTATTACGAGTGTAGATATGTAAATAATACGTATTGCTTTCTAAGTGCCATATACCAACGAAATTGCATAGCCTAGTAACTGTAGATAAGAAATTTATTGGTTTCAGTACATCGATGATACCATAGATTGTAAGTGACGATTTATGATTGGTAACCTGCCTTTAGTTTGTAAACAGTACAATAAGAGGCAAAACAGAGGTTTCAGGGAAATATGCTTAGACACAAAATACCGAATCCAACATTTTGAATTAAATAACACCACACAAATGGACAGATGCTATACAATCCAAGCAATCATTAAAAATTATACTAAATACATCTCTATCCTTTACAACAGTTCCCCCTAAAACGGTTTGGGATTTTATGAATAGCCGTTTGAAGAATATTTAGGAACTTTGGCAATTTTCGTTTTTCATACTGTTTTTTGGTGTCGAAAATAGCATATTTTGAGCCGACTTTTTTAAATAACTTCCAACATCTCCTGGACTATTGTGTCCAATATATTTCGTCTGACAATGTGAAATACTCGTATCATGTAGTTTGTCACCATATTTCCCTGGAAGTGCTCAAGTGCAGCCATGCATCTGAGATGTTACATGACAATACGTAGTGCTGGTAGTTGCAACAATACAATGAAAAAATGGTGCAAGTCTTTATCTTTTTATAGGCATTTATTTCTAATAGGTATTTTTTCAAGAGACGACGGTGGTTACGTTACCAGTTTATGAATTAATGTATTTTTGTATATTTTACTGATGTGAATTATATGTGCCATATACATAAGTTTCTTAAATCCAGTAGTCAGCCCCACGTACTTGTAGTCTCAATGCAAGTATGTAAAAGTAGCAAAGCATTTGGTGAACCTCAAACAATATTTATACGTTCGATAAGACCACAATTCGTTGTCAATAATATCTGTACACTTTATGGTCGATTTCAAAATAATGTTAATCCTCTGATTCACAGGTTTCCTGTATCTGACCATATTTCAAAATCAGGAAAGTAAAAAAAATACGATGGAGAGGCATTAGATTCTAAGATGCTACTTTTATAAAAGCTTATGTGGTACATTTCCGAATCTCAACTGACGATATAGAATATTTAAAAAAAACTTAAATTAAACTTTAATTTTTGAACGGATCAAGTTAGTGGACTGAAATTCGGAATGATAAAATTGATGCATGAATACTAAATTTCAGCGTAAATGGATAGTTTAAAGTTTCAAGATGACGGCTGGACATCATCTTGGACCATTTTTTAACTGGAAGAGGGTTCATGTGAGAAACAATCTCATTTTGAAGCTCTTGATGAGTATAAAGAATAGAGTATAATTCACTATCTTTCAAAATGGCGGACCATCGGGCTGCAAAAGTTGAACGTTTTTATACACTGAATCGCTTATAACTCTACATCTCATCATAAAAACACTATAGTATGTTATATAAATCTTCTTCTTTCCAGAGGGTCTATTATAAATGTGCAATAAAATATGGGACATTCTGTTAAAAAAAATAACAGATTTTGAGATTATCTTTTATATGGAATGTCATCCATCCGGATAGATCCTCCCAAGAAAAGAAGATTGATACAAAATAATATCGCTGCTTTTTGATGATTGGTTGTCGAGATATATGGTAAGCAATTCAATGTATAACAGTCAGCCCGCCAGTTCGTCGTATTGAAAGATAACGATTTGTTATTCTAGGGTTCTAAAGGAGGAGCTTCAAAATGAGATATCACATGCCCCCCTCCCCTATTCCATCTAAAAGAGTTGTTCCATGTGCCCTGTCCACATTATTGGAATTTTCAGATATCAAGTTAAATATAGTATTCATGCAATAAATTAATCACCGAATCTCAGCTTGCTAACTTGACCCGTTCAAAAAATAAGTAGGGCGCCTTTTTGAAAGGCACGGTATAAACTTTGTCATTTAGGTATGTATTTATACCTTGGATTTAGGAAACTGTTAAGATTTAATTGAACCATTCCAAATTAAGTACCTAACTAATGATTTCCAGTGTGTGAATTTATAGGTATATACTATAAGGTTTTGACAATAACATAGCCATTTGATATAAAACTTATTTACCTAGTACTGCTGATGTTATGAATAAAGTAGCATTTATTATATAGAGTGAAGAAATCTCAAGGTATGCGGGAAGAATCTGAAGTTAAAGAAGATATATTTACAATTTATAATATTGATATCTATAAATTTTAATAATTAAGACTATTTCTGTGTATAGCTATTCTGTAAATACTACTGA
Source organism: Acanthoscelides obtectus (assembly GCA_963669975.1). Lineage (NCBI taxonomy): Eukaryota > Metazoa > Arthropoda > Insecta > Coleoptera > Chrysomelidae > Acanthoscelides > Acanthoscelides obtectus. The sequence goes on along the minus strand of CAVLJG010000007.1, from coordinate 62,263,631 downwards.
ATGTTTATTCCCTCTTATTGCTAGAAAGGTCCAGTCAATTGATTTTATTCATTACTGTTGTTCAATCACAGAAACTAGCCGGCTGTTTTTTCTTTGATGAACTACATTTCCTTATGGGAGATGTACGTATATTTAGCACCTCGTTTGACTGGGCTCTTATTTTTATCATTAGATCTTATCTCATGCTCTATTTTTATTTTTATACTTTTGATCCACAAGCTTAGTCATTACTGATGCATAACTGTTTAGTTGTGTCAGTTGTGTGATTTATTTTTTCTTACATTTTATTTGTTATTTTTTTTACATTGGCTAGTTTTACCAAAGATTATGTAATATATTTTAGCCAAATAGAGTTCTATATGTTCATATGTTTTTTATTTGTTTTTTGTCGCTATATTCTTATGTCTCTTAATGGTTTTATTGTATATTTTTTTATACACGAATCTTGTAAAAAATGAAGATTATAAGGGATGTCTGTGTAAATTCTATTGCAAAAAGTTGACAAATGTATTTTAATCAACAGAAATAAAACTTAAAAGTTTAATGTATTTTTATTCTTTCTTTGAATTCCAACACAAAAACCTATATTTGCTTTGGACAGGTGCTTAGTCAATATATTTGTGAATAATGTGTAACCTTCAAGTGACAAAAGCATTTTTCACTATCAGCCAAAGGCAGGCAAAGTGGGCATTTTTGCTATAGACTGATCTAAATTGAGATTCTTTGCTGCTCTCAATGCATTCCTGCAGGAAGGTTAGTCAAGGAAATAAAATCCATGTTTCCAAATGCAACCACACATGTTAAATTATCCTTATTAAGTATGGTTTTTAGCAAGAAAGCCCCAGGATAAGTATCAGATGTTATAATATATTAGGCAAAAGATATATATCTCAAAGGTTATAACCCAGTGAACATGATGAGGCCAAAATGACGTCATTTTCAGTCACTTTTGGTCGGAAACGTCATTGACTCAAAAATAACGTCTTTATTGACGGCATGTTTGTGACGACAACAAGAGTTCTTTTAAACGGCTGTCTGTCTTTTGACGTCTTTTTTAGGACAGCCAGTACTTAAAAGTCAGCACTTACCTACAAAGAAAATATAGAATTTTAACAGTAAGGTAAACTAGGTATCCAAATACTATTAACTACTTTATTATTATTTATAAAGAGTATCAGTAATTCTAGCACAAATGACTTATCTGATAAACAAGTTTTACTATAATATTTGTACTTAAGCGCGATAATAATTCAAATTTTGGAACGGTATATGATTCATTTTGGCATTTGGCAATATAAATCTATGGGTTTGAGAGCTTCGTCGTTATTAACTTACATTGTGGTACAATTTATAGTAGGGACGATAGTATTGCCATATAGTCAATAAGGCTTGGGTGACACCCACAAGAAGTGTGTTGGCCTCCTGTGAAGAAGCAAAGCAATTTTAATAACTTGCTACAAGCAAATTCTGAACTATCGGAGGACTGGACCGTGTTTAAGATCAAGCGGTGTTTTTTAGTTCTTTAATAACCACTTCGATACACATTGTACAAATGCTCCTGAAAAATTACGGATGTGGAACAAGAGGGTTCAAGAGCGATAGGTAAGAAGAATAGTTTGGGCGCCTTTCTACCGCACAGGAACTCACTGCTTGTGGGGCGTCGTTGTCACATCCTAATATTTTTCGACTGTACGTCATATCGAACTGAGAAAGACGTCATATCCACATCATTCAGACGTCATATCGACTTTGTATTTGGTCTTGTATACGACATACCATGACGTCAATTGCCGATATTATGACGTCACTATGTTCACTGGGAAATATTGCTGCAGTTCTTCACAAGATTTTGTTTGCAATTACAAAGCAAATAACTATACAGCTCATGTAATACTTTGTTTCGAGCAAACGGCAAAGTAGTAAGAGTGCTTGAGTTATTATGAATCAACACAGAACACACCCTTCACATTGTTACGCCACTGGAATAATCCCTCCTTTTAACATACTGCGCCATCTACTCTCTTTTGACAGAAGTTTCAATTACGCGATTCCAAATGTAGGTGCCATTAATAAATCACGACCAGCTCCTCCGACCCAAGAGCAGAAATAAGAGGGTAAACTGCCTATGGGAAAACCGTACGTTCTTATGCTGTGCCAGTGCTAATAGGTACTATCGACTGTCGGTGGAAAACGTCTAGAGTCTAAACATAACCGCACGCTTTATTTTAATCTATCTACATAATATCATTGATTCTACCTGAAGATAGCCAACTTAATGCTATGCTTCCGCGTCCGACGTAAAATGAGATAACGTAGCGTCATCTATGAGAACTTCTCACAGCTGTTTCTCTATTTACTATAAGTAGCAGACGGCACATGTGCAGAACCTGTAATACATTTCCGAAACAATGGCTATAGCCTTTATTCTGGACACTTCGGGCTTCACACCCTCTCTATGAGTTTACCCTCATGTTTCCAGTCTTCTTGCTCCGACAGTAATGTGGGTCCCACACGATACTTCCAGCGTTGTTCACTACAATTCACTGACAAGAGCCCGAAAGTTCCATGGGACGAACGTTGGAAACATGTAATTTGTCAGCGCTCTCCCACACGATATGGCGAATGGCCATGAGTCCAACGTTGTACCATCTAGCCATCTACTAGAAATTGGACAGTGGTGGAAAATTAAAATGCCAATCTGAGGCAATTAGATGTTCTGTGGTTATGTAAACCATGGGGAGTCAACTCATATGGGAGAATGGGAAACAGTGCGGTCTTTTTTAGTTAACCTCTTTTATTTCCGTCTGGATGGCTGGATGTTTGGAGGGTAGGTTGGCCCGAGTAAAGATAACATGGCCACGCAAGACAGCTATTGAAATATACTCTACTAGACTATCCGTAGCTAAATTTTTCTCGAAATCGTTGCACAATACTTAAAAATATGCAAATGAAGATTGGAAAACTGCCGCACTGACGTTCTAAATATCTACACGACTCCATCGTTAGTCGTTACCCAGGGATAGATATACGTTTTGAAAGTTGATCTTGTCACCTGGATTGCGGCGTTGCCAGCTCATCGAACGATTGTGCTACCACCAATTCCTTGGACCGTTAGTTCGAGGCCTTGCTAATAGTTTTGAGATTTTTCAGAAATGAATGTAAGTACATAAGAATACTTACAAGAAAGTTAGCTTAGTGCACGTTTCCGTAAATTTCTTTTTATGATAATGTATTACAGGGTGGCCAAGATAAGGATCAGACTAGGTCAAACTTAGTAATCACACAATCTTACATCAAGCATTTGTTTGCACCGCCTACTTAAATATAATGAAAAAGTAGAAAAAAACACCTTTGTTTATAACTAAAAAACAAATGTAACGTGATACATCGTTGAAGTCGTAGAAATAGATGCTATTAGATAAACTGTAACACTTTTTTAAAAACACCATCATGTAGTGCCTAACTAGTGCCTTTAGTTTTTTGACATTGCTTAAAATAAAATCATACAAAAATAGAAACGATTTGGCCAAATTTGTTTTTCCCAGGTATTCCTCAGTATATGACTAATTTGTCAGTGTATGCAATGTGCGCAATTTATTTAAAAAAACATAGGATGTCAACCCTAACACACAAGTAGATTAGTATGCAAGGCCCACCTATAGTTTCCTGCACAGATATCCTGTTTCCCTCAGACGAGTTGGAAGTAGATCTAATTTCTACTTTGGAGACACTTGACACCCTCGTCACAACACCAAGGCACCACTGAGAGACAATCGAAAACCCTATAGTGAACACCACTACTGAAAAAATGTTGCTAAACCAAATAGAGCTCTGTATGGAGCTGTGAACGCGTAGACATTCCGCTACGCCGACGGTTGCCGAGATACTGAAGCGTGCGAGTGCTGTAAGTACCTCGCTGTGGCGATACGGTACGCCCGGGTACTACAGCCACGCCCCTTTCCAGCTCCCACTCCGCGTCTGCTCCCGAAGCGACTCGATGTTTACGTTGACCGGTAGCAGACACGCGCAGTGGGAGCTGGAAAGGGGCGTGGCTGTACTAACGGCCGTACCGTATCGCCGCACCGAGGTACAGCTCTCACACGCTTCAGTCTCTCGGCAACTGTCGGCGCAGCGGAATGTCTAGGCGTTCACAGCTCCGTGCAGAGCTCCATTCGGTTTAGCTACTTTTTTTCAGTAGTGGTGTTCACTATAGGGTTCTTGATTGTCTCTCAGTATTGCTTTGGTGTTTTAGTGTTGTGACGTAGGTGTCAAGTGTCTCCAAAGAGAGAAATTACCTCCAACTCTTCTGAGGGAAGCAGGATATCTGCACAAGAAACGAGGTGAGCTTTCCAAACTCATCTAGTTGTGTGTTAGGGTTGACATCCTATGTTTTTTTATTAATTGCGTACGTTGCAGACACTGAGAGATTAGTCGTATACTGAGGTATATTTCAATCGTCAGATCAATGAGTCAAAGCGACTCATTTTCACTATATAAGCTGACTAGCACCGTTTAAAAACAATATTACAAAATTTAGCTTAGCGGCGTTTTCTGCTGTCCTAAAAGACCATAAATTCTTGTTATTATAAAATTGTAATTTTTGGCGACAACAGCTGACAAGTTTTGCCGCGGGTAAACCGGAAAAAAATGCTGACAGGTACTGTCATACAATTTTTCCATCTAGAAACCATTTGTAATTCAAAATTCCGCGTTTGTGATTGGTAGAAATTAAGACGAGGGAAATGGTCGTCATGAAAAACGCAGGATAAGTTTCAGATGCTACATTAACACAAAAACTGGTGGCACGGCTTGACTTGTGTTTGAATATTTATGGTGGCTATGTTGAAAAATTAAAAGATGTTCATATTTTAGTTCGTGATACAATTTACATTCATAAATAAATTTTCTCTGACTCTGATTCCAAAACGATTCTTACTTAAAAATGACCCTCGGATAAACCATTACTTCAATGCAATTTTTTAAGTTAATAACTGTGGCATGATGGATGGATTTTCGATTGTACAAATGAAGCCGGAATTGTGGAACGACTTGATTTTTCTTCAGCTGATACAATTAATCTTTACAATGACTGTTGAGGTTTTCTAGGGTTTTCCTCGCCCAAGTGCGAATGCAGTCACTAAAAAACCATATTCCCCTACTATAAATACGTATAGTAGAGAAAATGAAAATCGCACTTCTTCTGTTAATGATCATGTAGTTTTAGATAGAAATACTTAATAAATATATTTATAATAAAAAAATGTTTTTTTCAATTGTTTTCCGTGTATTTTATCCTATAAAACTGGGCATTAAAAGTGTTCAGAGACAACGTTCCGCCGCATAGACGCAAAATGCAAATAACAGCTTTTTTTAGTTTGTTGGCAAACATTGCTACGCCTCAAATTTTATATATCTCCCTTGGTATCCCTCAATGTTTTAAACAAAGCTTTTTTTTATATAACATTCTAGCAAAATAGCAGATGTAGCAAAATTATCCAATGAGCTGGCAACGCAGCAATCTAGGTGACAAGAATGACATGGTCAACTGCCAAAACGTGTGCCTATCCCGGGGTAACGACAGAGTCATATACAGGGGGGTAAAACTCATATGGGCGAATGGGAAACAAAGCATTGTTGCTGGTGCACAATATGACAACCATGTCGCACCCTCGAAAAATGGCGGCTTATTCACAATTGACATTGTCTGATTCGACAGATTTAAATTTCCGGCGGATTTCTTCCTATGCTTTGCATACATAACCTTACTTTTTCAGCAAGCCATTTTCGTTTTGCATAACATAAACATATCATTTTAAATTGAATAAAGTGGCTATTATGTTATTTGTGACATGCCTTTTGTTCAGAGTTGTGAAGTATAAAAATGTAAGTACTTAAAGCTGTAATATATTTGTAAATACTATTAGACAAACTCCAAATAAAAACTATTTCTTTTTTTAAGTTGATCCAAATGATCCCAGTCAGTAGCCAGGCTTCTGACAGATACTGAGGAAGATCCGAGATGTAGCGGTTACTCATCCGAGGAATGTAATATTTGAAGATCATACCTGTTGGAATCTTCACATAACTTTTTGAACAGTGGAGCACTACGAAAAGTTCAGCGGCCTGTGTCAACCCCTGAGGTCCTGAGAATTATCAGAAGTTTGGAGATTACTTGTGATGTAACCAAAAGGCACAGCTCTAAAGGATGTTTGCAGACCATAAAATTTGTAAGTTTTTATATGTCTGAATATCCGGTGTCCAAATTAGTTTCCATAATTCATTTTAAATCGGCTATTCTCAAAGCTCACTATAATTTTAATGGAATCGAGGCCACATGCATGCCCACACGGCAGTCACAGGGAGGCCATGGTCTCCTGGGAATCCGCTTTGACTTTAAAATTTGCATATTTAGCATGCTTTTGTGTACAACTTTGAGAATTTTATATTTAGGTATTTGCAGTATATGTCTTTCTTCTGAACCTTTCCAGATTAGTTAGTAGATATGATTTATATTATAACAGCTTGTGTTATTGACGTTGCTATTTTAGCATATAAAAAAGGACTTATTCGTCAACATAGCGCAAAATGTTAATAACACATGCTGTTATAAGATCTCCCATATCCCATCAAATTTCTAGATATAAAAGTATAGAAATCTCAGATTTATTTGTAGAGCTGGCGACGTTGAGGGATATTAAAGCACAATCTGGCAACTTCAAAAAATGGCCGCTGACAACCACCCAAGTCACCGTGTTGCCATTGAATAGCATGGAATTAAACCTTCTTCAGTGTATATGTTTTATGGCCATATAGTCAAAGCGCCAGTTTTCCAATCTTCATTAGCATTTTTTAAGGCTATGAAACATTGAAGAAGCAAGAGTTGAAGGCGCTTCATGCCACTGCCAACCCATGGTGATTAGAGATAGATAGGACAATGGCTAAATATGTATAGCTCAAAAGGTATGATATATTTTAATGATGCTGTAAAAATTCCTAAATTATATATAATCATATTTTCCGTGAAAGTTTTCCATTCTGATTATCACTGTTATGGAAATGTGATTAGATATCCCTGTGTTATAATTCTTATGAAACATCTGGTAACTCTAACCTTACAGTTGTTAACTATTATTTCTTTTTGAAATGATTTGTTTTAATGACTAATTCTAACAATTTTTCCATGCAGAAAACCATCACCAGAAATGAAAATATTTGGACCATAAATATTAATGATGTGTTCATACAATATGAAATTTAGATAAAAATATATTCTCAAGTATAGATTCTTTTGCTATCGTCAATGTTCAAATAACTATAGAGAGATATATGGATGATTTAATAATGTCATGTGTTATTGACGCTGCTGCAGATAAGTGATTACTTATTTGTCAAAACAGCAAAAATATGTTAATATCACATGTCTACTATTCGTCATTGTTTGTCAGAGCAGTCTGGTGGACCTTTGCTCTCGTCGGTCTGTTAGTCTGTCAGGTCTGGCTACCCTGATACCAAACATGTTTAAGGGGTCACATGTCGTTATAAAATCTTCCATATAATGTGGGTCCCACATGATGCTCCCTTCTTTATATACAACGTTCGACACCCCACAATTGGCAAGTGTGTCTCCTACACGATGGGATGAACTTTTTAGTCTCGAACCTTCGACACATGGAGGCGCCAACGTCTATTATCGGTGTCAGTGTCGCGCTTGAACCTTCAACACTGAAGGAAAAATTATAGAAAATGAACGATGAAACAATTTTTTCGAGCGCCGAAAAATAATTTCAGATCTGTCTTCAGCGTCCAAAACTTAAGGCTGCCAGAAGCCTCAGAAATGTCGAAAAACGAAGTTTCGCCGTTTTTTGTTTGTTTTTCGATTTCCTAAAACTGTGAAGCTTTTTCGTTATTTTCATAGTTAGTAGTAACCTAGGGTCGAAATTTCATCAAAATCCTAACAGTACTTTCAGAGTTATCATTTAATCGTTTGCGTCAGTTATGAAATGCAAGTCAATATATTTCTCAGCTAGTCTCGTATTGCAACAGAACATTATGATGAAGCAACTGTAAACACTTGGTAATTTATAATTTACTAAAATACATATCCTTAGGCAAGCCATATCTCACCTGCGAATCGTACAAAATATTAGTAATATGAAAAAAGTGTTGTTATGGCCGCCTATGCTTTGTATGTATACTAATTTATTCATCCTTCTCAAAAGTTAGTTACGGAACATACATTATTATGAATAGGTAGGTATTCAAATCAAAATACTTCACCGCAATCACAGCCGCTACTGGTTCTAGCCTAAAACCATCAAACAGATGATATCTCATGTGGGAGCGTAACGAACCATGCTTCCAAGGTGGGAATGTGCTTTGACGCGGGTCAAATTTACCAACAAGAGCCCGAACGTGCCATGTGGCGAACGTTGGACACATGCAATCTGTCAGCACTCTCCCACACGATGTGGCGAATGGCCATGTGTCCAACGTTGTAAGGCGTTCGCCACATCGTGTGGGAGCGGTTTAACATTAGTCAATGTCAAATATATAATTGTACAAGAGTCTCGGATTTATGCAAAGAGCCGGCAACGTCGCATGCGGCGTTTGTGCACAATCTGACAACCATGTGGCATCCAGAGAAAATGGCGATTGACACATAAATCGACCGTGTTGCCCGATGGATAGCACGTGCCTAAACCTTCTTCAGTAGAGATTTTTTCGCGAGATCCGCACGAGTATCACGTATCTTGAAAAGTGACATTATGCCGATTTTTTTTGACATTATGCTGGTTTTTTTGACACTATAATCAAATTCAAGAGGATAACCAAATGGAAATGGTATTTACCATTTTGGGTTGGTATTTACCAATCCGTTCAAGCGAGTGTAGTTATCAGTTTGGTTATAAGATCCGTGACGTCACGAATCAACTGTTATATGTCATAGTTATCACCGCAAAATTGTGGTATTTACCCAACTCAAGAGTAGTTTTATATTTCTGGTTATTATTTGAAATGTGACAAGTTAGAATTTTGCCGGGTATTGGATATTGTTATTGTACTTCAGCTTCATTTTTGGGAAAAATGATACAGGCTGACTTCAATTTTACCATAAAGTGGAGCACCTTATTTATGAGTTATACTCATTACGGTTGTTGGGGACACTTTAAATGTAGTTCCTATGCTTAACAAAGTATCCTGTGTAGCCATATACCACAAGAATATTAAAATATGGCCATATAAACTCACTAGATGATATCCACCTGTATACGGTTTTGCTAATTTCTTTTTTCATCATTTCTGCTGAATCAATAAATGTTTTCTTTGACATGCGGAAAAATTTAGAGAACTGAAAGTTATCATAGCTACAAAGCCATGGTTCCATCATTAAAAAAAAAATCTGAAAAAACATTTCTCCCATGAATATTATGAAAGGTTTCTTATTTAAAATTTCCATATACAGTTGTAGACGAAAATGCACCGATTATTAAGTGATAATAAAAATAATCAGAGATTATATACGCGCTTTTCTAAAATAAACAACTTGCAACAAAACCGCGGTTAAAACCAACGCGTTCAAGCGATTCGTGTAACTGACGTCATCAACCAGTGTGTCATCTTGAACCATATTATAACTGCGGCACATAACACAGAAATTTTGGTTATTCGCTTATATGTAGGTTTTTCTACAAGATACTAACTTAGCACTTAGTTGTACGTGTTGCCTAAACGTCATGTGGCTTGTTATCAATCTTTGGCTCAGATGTGATGTAAAATCTGCTTCTGAGATGGCATTACTGGAGATCTAACCTGTAAGTTGTACTATTCGTCATTTGTTTGTCTGGGCGGTCCGTAGGACCTTTGCCCATTAGCCACTGTCTGATGTACGTTAGTCGAATCTGTCAGTCCTGGTTGCCCAGAAACCAGACAAAGTCAAGGAAAAAGAGAAAGGGAAAGAGAAGAAAAAAGGAGAAGAGCAAAGAAAAACAGATATGCTTAGTTTAAGAGGAAACACCTAGGCTTGTTGACTTGGTACACGGATTAATTTTGAGGTGAACTAAACAAATTTTTTGATTCAGTTTTGTTAGAGTCTGAAGCTTGACATAATCCCTCAAGTAAGGAATGTCAAGGTCTCTGTGTAGTGTCTCATTTGAGACATACCATGGAGCGTTGCAAGTTGTCCGCAAAGTTCTGCTTTGCAGTACTTGAAGACTTTGCATGTGTGTCTTGGCAAGAAAACACCAAGCCGCACATGCGTAAGTAATGGCTGGTCTAATAAACATTTTATATAGTTGAACTTTGTTTATCAAACTCAATTTGGAGCATCTACATAGCAAAGGATATAGTTGCCGAAACGCAATTTGAAATTTTGTTTTTATGGATACTGTATGTTTCTGCCAGGTCATGCCTTTATCAAGGGTGACACCGAGATACTTGGCAGAATTTGTCCATGGTACACGATTTCCGTCTACAGAAACCTCTGCTGGGGGGCCGCGACGTTTTTTGGTACAATAAATAGCTTGCGTTTTCGAATGATTAATTTTTATCAGCCACCGTTCCGCCCACTCTAGAAGTTCGTCCACCGCATTCTGCAACCCATCGTGAACCAGATCACCAGTACACGTCGTCAGCATAGAGGTAGACTTCACAGTTGCTGGAGGAAGGGACCTCATGGATGAAAAGCGAATAAAGAGTTGGTCATAGGACCGAACCCTGAGGAACACCGACCCGTTCTGGCCGTGTTGTTGACAAAACATTGTTAATTTTTATCCGAAACTTCCTTCCTTCAAGAAAGGATTTCAGTATTTTTAGAAGCCAAAAACCCTTTTGGATTAGTTTATAGAGGAGGCCCGCGTGCTACACCTTGTCAAAGGCTTTTGAGACATCCAAAAACAAAATGCCAGTACTCATGCTGAGGGTGAACAATCTGGTTACATGTTCCACCAGCCTGACTGCCTGTAGCTCGGTGCTATGCTCGGACCGAAAACCGAATTGGACGTCAGGAATCACATGGTAATTTGACGAAAAATTCTCAAGGTGACGATAAATCACCTTTTCGGCGAGCTTAGGAGCTGACAGCAGACTTATAGGACGGTAATCCTGAGGAAATATCGAACCCACCTTCTTTGGAATCATGTTGACCTCAGCAGTCTTCCACCCAGCAGGGAAGTACTGGATTTTGAGCGTCGCATTGATTATTGTCAACAAGTATGTCAGGGCTTTCGGCGAGAGCAGCTTCAAAGCCTTGTGGGTGATTTGATCCTCCCCAGGTGCTTTACGTACCTTGAGGTCTTTAATATGACTTAGGAGCTCCGCTGGTGTGCAATGTGGAAACTCGGAGGGTTCCGCTAATGTGCTATGTGGAGCCTCAGACGAATCTTCTGAAGAAGAGTCATCTGAAGAGGATTCCGTGCCTCCGCTAACGCCGTTGGCCCTAAAATATCTCCTGATGGATCGTACGATGTGCTGTTTCTCGTCGAGGTCATTATCGAGATCATAATTGGGAGAGAACTGTTTTTCCATGGCATCAGCGAAAATCTCGACCTTATCCTCCGTTCTGAATACTATGCGTTCCGGACCGTGGATGTGTGGGAGTTGTTCTCGCTTTCCGTTTCTGAGTGACTTTGCGACCCTCCAGAGAGGAATACTTGAATCAAGCATTCCCGCCAGAAAGTCGCTCCATTGCTCGTTGCGGAGTTCGTGCAGTGCGTTTCTCACTTCATGGACAAGATTTGTAGCCCTACGAATGTCATCAGGATGACAAGACCTTTTTGCCTGCTTAGTAGCGGCTCTTTTGTCAGAGATTTTCTGACGAATGTCCGCAGGCAAAAAAGGTCTGCCGTGTCGTTGTACAGGAAATACAGCTGCACGCTGTAGAGCTGCTTGAATGAAACTTGTCCACTCCGCTTGAGCGGCATCTATTACAGACTCATCATCTATAATCGGGATATTGTGAAACTCTCTAAGAAGCAACTTGTATAGGTCCCAATCAATGCGTTTCCTTGGAGGAGCTGCCTCCTCAGAAGTTTGCTCATTGCCCACATCCAAGACAACAGGTCACAGAGATATCATACAAGATTTGAGAAGAGATACTGTATCTACAGTTTTTAGATATCACGAAATCGATGACATCTGGTGCCTGAAGATGGTAGAATGGATGATGTGTTCGCTCTTCAGTGCTATGTATAAGGTACCCATTTCGCATCACATGGTTGTACAATCGAACCCCACTAGTGGAATTCAACTTAGAATTCCATGCTCGATGTTTGCAGAAGTCCCCTGCCACAATAAACGGACCCGAGTAGTCCAAAAGGACCTCCAGATCCGCCTCTTGTAGCCTGGCACCACATCTGACATACACCGATGTGATCTTCAACGAGACACCTCCCGCCATATTGACCACCACAGAAGCTGCTTCGATGCTATGCATCTCCGCATTAGTGTTTCTATAATAGTCTACACCGCGCTTAATCAACACTGCTAAACCGCCGCCTCGACCATTCAATCTGTCACCTCGGATAACACATAATTCGGGAGAGCTAAACGATCTCCCGGATGAAGCAACGTTTCCTGCAGCAAGGCTACATCTATACCTTCATCCAAAAGAGCTTGATAAAATTCCCGTTTTTTGGGAGTATCCCTCATGCCCAAACAATTCCAAAAAAGAATGTTGATGAATGCAGGCTGTCTACTATTGTACCTAGACATTTACAGGAAATATCGCCTGCAACGCTTGGGTAGCGCTAATCAGTGGGCTTATTATTTGTTGTAAGGACCTTAGCACGGTTGCCAGGTCCACATTTTGCGTGCTCAAGGGAGGTTGGGCAGAGGGGGCAGGCAAGGTTGCCTCCCGAGCTGCGTCCGCGTATGATATATTGGGCCTTTGCGCTATAACTTGCAAAATCCTCCTTAGAGTGAAATTGCAAGTCCGGCTATTTGCGGGATGTCCCTCTCCACAGTTCGCGCACTTGCGTTCTTCCTCTTCTGTGAGGGGGCACAAATGCGTCATGTGGTCCTTTGCACATTTTAAGCATTGGGGCGGTGCAGTGCAATATGACTGCGCATGCCCATACTTTTGGCAGCGGTTACACTGCCCAATGAGTCTGGAGTTCTTCTGAACCTCAACTCCAATGGCCAGTCCCAGCTGAGACTGTTCAGTCTTGGGCAGTATCACGACCACCAAAGGCATGGGCGCGCCGCCGCTGCGCTTCAATCGAATGATGTGAAGAGGGCTATATCCCCTCTGCTCCAGTTCTCCCTTAATCTCAGTTTCCGAAAAGTTGACGGGAACTCCTCGAACCACCGCATGGATGTTCCGTTCCGAAGGGAGAGGAAAAGTGTGATGGGGCACTTCTTCCTCTCGGAATAGGCGAACGATCTTACGGTAGTCGTCCTCGGTTTTATTAATAATCCTTATTCCCGCATCGACGGCAAACGGGTTTTTTTTTAAAACCTAGGGAAATAAACTTGAAATTTAAAGTACGCCATCTCGTCCCGTAGGGTAAGACGATCGGGGTTATGCGCCCTTGTCGTGAGGGTTGTGTTGACGCCACGACGGTGTGACGAGATGACGGAAGAGAAGTAACATCGGCTGACGGAGTCACCTGACAGGTAGATAACGTGGTCCCTGGCTTGGTAGTAGAAGCATTAATATTGTTTGATGAATTGGGGGAGGTGTGAAATGGATTGATCCTGTATTCGGAAGAGGAGGAAAGTCTTGGGTTGATCGATCAGCCTTGTCGCCTTTCCTCCTTCTTGATTTTGCTTTTACAAATCCTTCGGTCTGTACGTCCTCGTCTGTGGATGTGAGATGATCATCAGTAACGTTTCTCAGTGGTCTTTTTAGGGTCTTTGTCCGTTCTTTAGGGGATTCTTTCGAATTTAGTAATATTGTTACCTGGGCGGCCAGGCTGTCAATTTTGGCTGTCTGGTCCTTGATGGTCTCCATTAGGTCTCGAATCTGCCTCGCCTGGTCGTCTATAATCAGCATCAGTCTTTCGACGACATCTGCGTCAGTGTACTCATGTTTTCTGCTTCTGCTTGGTTTCCGCCACCGCTCAGCTCTTTCCTCATAGTATGTGGAACTGCGTCGTCTGTTGATCCTCCTGGGTCAACTTCCATCTTTTAACAACTTTTTCTCGCCAACAAATCTCAAAAAACTTATAGCTCGCAAATGTGACAATGTTGTCAAAACCCTTCTTACAGCGCGACTATCCTGTAAGTTGTGTGTGTTGATGATAATAACATTGGGTTCTTGTCTCAAATACACTTAATTGAGATTCAAAGCTAGAAATTAGGTGCGCATCCACTTTTTCTTATCCATTCTGGAAATTACATATTCAAATTTGCTGAATTTCAAAAATGAGAGAGATAAGAAATAATTATATTCACTGTACACTGTCGAATTACAAGCCATATACATGCTAACAGATTACACAGAACGCGGGCGCGGTGATCATTTCCCGTAATTCTCCTCAGTTTTTCGTAATTTATAACTTTGAACATAACCTCTCTCGAGAAAGCACAGCATAAGAATAACACGTCGGGCACAGCCAATAGATATACTTCATTGGCAGTATATTCAGTAATGATTTCCTCACACAGCAAATATCACTGATTTTATAGACGTGCAGACCAATACACATAATCAACCAGATGCGATCTTGCTATTCAACCAACTTTCTTCTAAGAGATAAAAGCTACAGACAAGGACCATTTGGCCTCACAAAACTATGCAACCAATAATGCGTGTATAGCTTAGTTGAGTGATTCCCCCATAGATGGACGTTCACAACGATCCTAGTGAGCAAATGTGGAATGACTGTTTGCACCCTAAAAAACTACCTAGTCTGCAAGTTGACATATTATAGGTTTTTTTTGACGTTTTGTAGGTTTTTTACATGACACTCCTGCCGGTACTGAACCGGAGCGGGAACAGATGGAATTTCCCCTTCCTCCCGAAGTTTTAACAGTTTCAAGTTACACCGGAAGTGGTTAGATGGCGTATGTTACGCAAACTGTTTGCTGTAAGCTCCTTGATAAAGTTAGCTGCCCTGTTTGAATCTGAAATAAAAAGACCGATCGTTTTTTGTGCAATGTACATATATATCAATAAAATCAATCATTTGATATGACTAGTGCGGTTCATACATCTTCGATGACCTTCTCCCTCGACATTTAAAATCAGGTGGACGTGTTCCTCCATTTATGATTTAATCATTCAACTCAATTTTCAGCACTGCGAAGACAAATTTTCAATTGAGTTGCCTGTTTTTTAAATGACATTGACATAAAACCGGTCACCCGCTAGTACCTCAGTCATTAGGCGGGTACCCGTACCACGTGATTTTTTGACTTTCGGACGACGTCACATCCGTCTTCGCGAAAATTTGAGTATCAGTTCCCGGTGTGCTACACCGTCGACTCGCGAAAAAATCCTTAGTGTATGTGTTTTGTGATGTAAACATAACCTTGCCTTATTTTAGGAAAAAAGACTTCAAAATCCTACAAAAAATGCGCTTTCAGTCCCGTTTCTGAAAATGATCAGGGCAACTATCGTACATTTCCATATATGAATTCTTTGATCTAAAATATCCAAGTATTTATAAACTATAGACTGGACTCCAGTAGCAAACACTGAAATTGCGAATAATTAACTTGCTATGGATCTGATTTACCACACAATGGATACCAAACAGGAGGCTTTAGATTGTGACAGGTATACAAAAATGTATAGTTTAACAAACCACTATTTATAAAAATTGTATATATCAGAATAAAAGATGAAAACACCTTGGTTCCTGGTTAACAAGCCTCCAGAAACCAATGTTCATATAGGAGAATAAAACTTGAAACAGAAATGTATGACTCTTTTAAATTTGGACATCATATGACTCAAGATAATAACAAATTGAGCTTTATGAATACTAAACTAGGCAAAAGCGATATAGAAACCTTGATCTTACCAATTGAAGTAGTTAAACTTGAGAATATCAAGTCTGAAATGTATGCTGATGAGACATGTGTCAGCATGGATCCTGAGCAAATGAAGGAAGACTTAGATCTAGAAACTGATACAAAATTAGTTATATCAGCTATGCTACATACAAAATTAGATGTTGAAAGTCATGGAAAGAGTTGCACAGATGTTTCATTAGGAAGGTGAGTTTTTTGTAAGTGTTACACAGTTCTCAAAAAATGTTCGTCTTATTATTGCATACTGACTATTTTCAGAATACTAAGACAATCACTCTCAATTTCCAAACAATATTATACTGGCATGAAATGTTATTTATAGAGAATTTTGGACCATCCGTGGTCATGTTAATTAGCTACCATATATTTCGATAAGTTAGTTTGACTACTGATGCCGGCTACATCAGCATGGTATCCCAGTATGGGTGAGCTCTTATATGACAAAATTTCCTTTTTCATCACATTCGCACAAGGAAATGAAACCTAGTACAGTTTTGTAGGTTGAGGCCTGATTTCAGATGTGACCTTCCAAAAATTGTGGGATGTTATGAAGTCTAATTTAAGGTTGGATCCTAAAATCTATAGGTGCTGAATTCAGAATCTATGCACCCAGCTTAGCCAGAGGACAAATTCTCATCCAAATCTCAGATACTTTGGGAAGCCACATAATATAGGCAATCATATATATGGGAACTTTATGGAGTAAAATCTCCTTTTTTATATACTGTTGTCACATTTCATATTCACACAAGTTGTGATCAAAAATGAAACATTATACACAGGACGGCATTTTAAGGGGGCTCTTCTATGTAACATTTAACTTTTCCTCAAGGGCTTCATTTAAAAGATATAGGTTGGGGTGTTCAAGTTTAAAAATGAAAAACTGAAATTTGGTATGTGGATTTACCTAAGTATTGTCCACATTCAAAAGTCTACTTAAAATTATCGTGCATCTGGAGCAGGGTTACAGCGGATTATTGGCATTATTTTTCCAAATAAAAATAGTACTACCCTGTTTTTTTTTTGAAGGACGCAGTTTTTCAAATTATACCTTGAATTTTCTACAAATAATTACTCTTGTGCTTTTTCCTAGAGTGCACTGTTTTCGTAAAAATAAAAATAAAACAAATTAGATCATTGATACCTACTTGACGTTTCTTGGAAGGTAGTTTGTCAAAGTTATGTGATATATGACAAAATTGGTTAAGGCTTTCGCGGCCAGTTGATATGTGTTATATTATACTACATTTTTGTTTTTGTAAAAGTCAAGTCTATAGTTTTTTTTTTCATTTTTGAGTGTTGTGAAATGGAATTTAGCAATGATGAGTACGCCGATATTATTTTTGTGTACGGGTTCTGTAATCGAAATGTTTTAGCGGCTTCTGTTGGAGTATCAGAGTAGATTTCCTAACAGACGCCAACCTACCCCAAAGGTTTTTACTAATTTGTTTTTTATTTATTTTTACGAAAACAATGCACTCTAGGAAAAAACACAAGAGTAATTATTTGTAGGAAATAGAAGGTAAAATTCGAAACATTGCGCGTTTCCAGAAAAACAGAGGCATACTATTTTTATTTGGAAAAATAATGCCACTAATCCACTGTATCTCTGCCACTGGTGTACGTTAATTTTAAGTAGACTTCTGAATATGGACAATTCTAAATTTTAGTTTATTCCAGTTGACTGTTTTGAAGATATTAAAAAAAAATTTAAACTTCAACACGTCATATCTTTTTATGAAGCCCTTGAGGAAAAAATGTTACATAGAAGAAACCCCTTAAAACGCGGTCCTGTGTATGTTTCATTTTTGGTCACGACTTGTGTATAGTGATTTGGGGTGCTAAAAAATCGTAAAGGGTGCTCGATTGGGTTGTTTTGTACCTCACCAATCCTAGCGATAAACTGAAGTTAGATTTGGAATCTGTGCCTTAGATTTGCCAGAAAATCGAGCTTCAGTCTAGCTCGCATATAAGAGTGAGATTACGAGAATTTTTTTATAGTAAACCTCAAAATATGAAAGAGGTTGTTAAAAAACAATAAAACTTGATATACCATGATAGTAGGCGTTGAATACGAATATGGCCATAAAAAATCATGAAGTGTCGTGGGGCAGGTAGTAAATACGTCGCTAGGAACTTCCTGTGGGTCATCGCATCAAATAGACGTCGGATTTGGAACGTATAGTCAACGCCAAACAAAGTGGCGTGCACGTCATCACGATAAAAATTCCCCGACCTAATGCCTAGGTTTCTATCACAAACAATTGCTCTATTGCAGTTTCATATTAATGTGATATATAAATTTTAAAATGGTCATTACTCTCTTATTATGGTTAATAGTCATATAAACATTGTTATTAAAATATCACATAAGTTGCTTTCTGATAAATTTAGACGCATTATGCGAAATAAAATGTTTTGCAAACGCTCCAATCACTTATCGACATGTAAACGCACTAAACCGATTTCGCAGCGTTGACACATTGTCACCTTGAAACTTATTTAAACTGGGAACTGACATTTGTATTAATTTTGACACTGAATCAATTTGTGGCATTTCAAATCTTTATAAATCCTTTGGCCCCGCATACTGTAAATCAACAACTGTTTGTTTCAAAACAAAATTATTCATTTTACGAGTAGATAAAGGCAATTTTGGTATATAAAGATGCCCAAACAGTTAAATAGTCGGTGTAAGGAACTCGTGGCCTCGTTAATGCACTACTTTGAGCAAGAAAGGGACAACAACGGGCCTTTGTTGCCTTTAAATGCTGTTCAAGAGGTAGGTTACTAATAATTATATGTAATGTATATTAATAATAGTGAAATTTTATTTCATTTTTTGTAGCGTGTTGCTGCTGCTTTAAAAATTAGTTTAAGGACAGTTAGTTCTATTTCCGAGGGTGTGAAAAGTGATGCAAATTTAGAATCGCCCAAGAAAAAGCGGAATTATATTAAACGTGTAACCAACACAGCGACATTGGATACAAGTGCCATTCGAGAAGTGATCTATAATATGTATCACAAAAGTAAGATCTTATTATAATAACTTATCAGAAATTTGCATTAATTTGTTAACTAAATTATAATGTCATATTACACATGGTTTCAGAAGAACAAGTTACGATACAAACTTTATGGTCTCGATTAAGAGATAGGGCATTATTTGATGGTAGTGCCACGTCTTTAAGGCGGTTGCTTAGAGATCTTGGATTTAAGTGGCTTAAGGACAATCCGCGACGAGGGCTCATGGAACTACCAAGTATAGCTTTGAAAAGGGTGGAATTTCTAAGGCAATACAATCAAGCCAAGGTTGAGGCCTTATACCAGTTTGTCTTCCTCGATGAAACTTGGATATTTCAAAATGGGACCATAGGTCGCTCTTGGCAAAATGGAAACCAAAAAAGCGTGAAAGCTATTAAAACAGATGGTAAAAGGTATGTACTTTTACACAATTTGCACTATAAAATTTAAAACTAATATATTTTAGATACATTATATTACATGCTGGAAATGAAAATGGGTTTATTGAGGGTAGTGAAGCGATATTTTCTTCGAAAACAAAATTGAGTGATTACCATGGAGAGATGAACCAGGACAATTTTTTGAAATGGTTTCAACATCAGTTATTAGAAAAATTGGAGAGTCCATCTATGATTATACTGGATAATGCCCCTTATCACAGCATGATATTGAACAAAGTGCCCAACAATGCATGGACAAAAAAAAATATCCAAGACTGGTTGACAAATCAAAACATACCATTTTTAAACACAATGTTTAAAACAGAGCTATTGAGTATTGTTGCTCGGTACATAATGCTTCTTAATTATATATATTTTGGTCGACAGTTTATATTTCTTTTGTTTATTCCTATTCTTAAAATAACTGCTTTTTTAGAAACAAACCACCTAAAATATACGTGATTGATGAATTGGCGGAACAACATGGGCACAAAGTTCTTCGTCTGCCTCCTTACCATTGTATATTTAACCCTATTGAGTTAATTTGGGGCATAGCAAAAGGTTACTATAACAGACATATTGGTAGAGATGGTAACAGTGAAAAAGACTGTTTGGATATGTGGAACGAGGCTCTACAAATGGTTACCCCAGACATGTGGAAAAATAGTGTTCAACATACTGAGCAAGAAATTTTTAAATGGTATGAAAGAGAACGAATTTTTGATCGACCAGACATCGAACCTTTAATAATCAACTTTGAGAGTGATGAAGATTCAGATTCAGACAGCGCTGAAGAAAGAAACTCCGACTAACTTTATTCTACAGAAAAAGCTTACACCAGTAGCTTACCTAATTTTAGAATGCATTTTTCTGTATGAATTCTGTAAAATAAATACCATGCATAAAATTTGGAGGACCCCATTTGGATTTTTATTCAGTACCTTTAAGCTATCAATTAAATATGGTAGTTTCATAGTGTCATCTGATCAATAATTGTCATACTTAATGATTATGCAAGTACAGATCTATAATTTTATTATACTATTATTTTTGTTCTCATTTGAGGTTAATATTGCTTATAAACCTAGATATGTAAATAATAAATTTTATTATTTTACAAAAAGTTTGGCAACAATGTAAATTTTTCAACACACCCACCTTGATGACGTGCACGCCACTTTGTTTGGCGTTGACTATACACATCCAGCTTATCCAGGATACGAGTTTTTGTCTAAATCACACATTCACGCCAGTTTTTGAAAATATTCTCATGAGAAATCTCAAAATAATATTATTGAAATAAAATAACCAATTACGTATGGATGACAGTACATCTGTTTTAGGGTTGCTGATAATGATTCGAGTGACCAAGGATCTGCCCGAATCTGTATATACTGCAAAACAGAATTTGAACATAAATTTAGTTTGGAGGATCACATAAAAAATTAACATCTGAGTGTCAACGCATCTGGTCCAATCAAACTACAGCAGTTCACGATATGAAACATCACAAGTAATGATTTCAAGGCTCATCAAATGAAACATCCTGAAACAACAGCTACTTATGAATTCAACACGAGTATACATTGTAATGCACTCTTTAGAAGTAAGGAAAGCTTAGATGATCATATAATTAAGAAACATCCTGATTTTATTTCATCTGTTACTAGCAAAATGTATGAATGTAAACAGTGCAGTTTTCAAACTACTATGAATTATTTTTGGAAACATATGTTACGCTATTCGCAAACTAATCATAAAGCTAAGGATGTTCACAATGCAACTTTGAATTTCAAAGCAAACAGGCTGTAGATGATCATGTAGTTAATGAACATCCAAATTTTCTTGAATTTATTACTAGCAAAATATACGAATGCACACAGTGCAGTTTTAAAATTGCAATTAACTATCATTTCCAGAAGCAACTATTGAAACATCCAGAAACAGGCACAGACTCTGTACATAGTATTTGTCAACACTGTAATACACTGTTTCAAAGTAAATCTATGCTTGATGACCATATACTTAGAAACCATCCAGATTCTATCTCAACAGTTAGTAACCAAATACACGAATGTACAAGGTGTACTTTCAAAGCTACAGAGTGGAACGATTTTAAAAAACATATGCTGAACCGTCTGAATGATACAACCGCTAATTCTATACTTCTCAAGTGTGTCCACTGTAACATGTCATTTCAAAGTAAACTGTCACATGATAACCACATAATAAAAAGCATCAAAATTTTATATCTTCTGTTAATACTCACATTTATGAATGCACAGAGTGCAATTTCAAAACTGCTTTTAAGGTTTCTTTAGACAGACATCGATTGACACACCCTGAGACAACCGATAAATGTAAACTGAACATATGTATACACTGTAATGCATAATTTAAAGGTAAACAGGCATCAGATAACCATGCAATAAATCAACACCCAGATTTTATTGGATCTGTTACTAACAAAATGCACGACTGTGCCAAGTACTCTTTCAAAACTACCATGATGAATCATTTTAAAAACCATTTGTTGAAACACCCTGAAACAAGGGCTGAATATAAACTCCTCACATGTCCATATTGCAATACATCATTTAAACGTAAAATACCACGGGACGAAGATATAATAAGGGACCATCCAGACCATGTTTCGTGTGTTACTAGCCAGATACATGAATGTACACTATGCCCATTCAAAACTACTTTTAAACACTATTTCATCAGGCATCTGGTGAAACATCCTGAAGTGCCCGACAATTCTAAACTCCATATCTGTACAGAATGTAATGCGTCATTCAAAACCAAACTAAGATTGAATAATCATATTATTAAGGAGCATCCAGGTTTTATCTCAACTGTCAGTAACAAAATACATGAATGTTCTCAGTGCCGTTATAAACCTACCGTCAACTTTCAATTTAGGAGTCCTTGTTAAAACAGCCTGAAACCGCAAATTATTTATAACTTCTTCGACTGTTCACACTGTAGTCCGTCATACAAACGGAAGGTAGCGCCTGATGAGCACATAATCAGAAAACGCGGAAACGTTATTGCATCTGTCACTAGCCGAATACATCGCACGATATGCGAGTTTAAGACCACCTTCAAGGACTTTTAAACAAACATTTCTTGAAACATTCTGAAACGTTTAATAATTGTAAACTGAATTCAAATAGGATGTCATGCATCATTTCAGACCAAAACATTACTTGATAACCATATATTACAGCTTCATCCACAATTTACGGACTGCGTTACTAGCAAAGTATACGTCTGTACACAGTGCGATTTTGAGACTACCATGAGCGATCTTTTCAAATACGCTGAAACATCCTAAAGCACCTACAATAAATTGACCAATTATAGGTAGTTAAAATCCGAATTACTAATCTTTTACAGGAGGTAGGCTACTTGCTTAGGTAATGAAGTATTTAACAGTCCAGTAACAGCTATATAATTTTTCTACCATTAAGATACTATCAATCATTCTGTAAAATATTAGATATTTGGTTACTTGGCAACTGAAGTGTATCATAACTTTAAAAAAGTTGAAAACCCTTTAAACATCCCTTTTCAAACAGCTCCCACCCCAAGTTATTTCTGGGTAAAGATAGCAAGCTGAAATTCAGGGCGAAGAAATGTACGCGAGAATACTATATTTCATATCTCGCCACCTTTTTTGAACATTTTTAAATGGAACTTTGGGGTCAAGTGATACTCATTTTGAAGCTCCTTATGATTATTTTGCAACCATAGAATGTGAAATGGCTATCTTCCATGTCAAGTATAAGTGTTTTTGCACATTGAATGGTTTATAACTCGACAGCCAATCATGAAAACGCTCTTGGAAGGATCTACCTGAAGATATAATCAAATATAGAACATTCGATTTAAAAAACTGTCAAAATATGTGACCTTTTTTTATGGATTTTCCCATACTTCATTGCATATTCAGGACTGCGTCCTTGAATTGTTACAGGGTGTTACTTGGTACTATACTCTGTAACAATATCAGCGTTCGTAATTGTTTGACGTACCTCTTCCATGCGTTCGGAAATAGAACATAGTAATCCTTCTGGAAAGTAGTTTTCCTCCCGTGCTCAAAAACTTGGGAATAAGAGCGTTGTCACGTCATTCCTTTGGTTAAGTGTTTGTTTACTTTATTTGGTTTTCAAAAAGTGCACAAAATTGGCAGAATATTCATATTTTTCACGATAAATGGGCTACACTGTATCCACAGCATTTTTTATGAATACAATGGTCGCAGAAAACGTGGTTAGAAATTAGTTGAAGTGTCATCCCATGACTGAAATGATTTAGGCGTTCTAAAAATAAAGCAGTATTCCAGAGTAAGATTTCAAAAGTCAATCTACAATCCATTACTGTGTACAGTATTACATTACCAAGTGATTTACAAACGCACCCCGGGTAGACCTATACTATTCCAGATGCTATACCATTTTGATGTTGAAAGATAGTAATTTTATCCATATGATTACAAAGTACTGAGAAGTACATTCATGATGATGTATCTCATGATCCCTAATGTCAGTCAAATAAGTGTTCCACGATGGCGCCATTTTTAAATTTTGAACTTCAACTCTAAAGTCTAAAATATAGTATTCATGAGTTATATCAGCCGTTCCTGCTGATATGATAGGAATACTGCCGACGATGCTACTAATTTCCTAGAAGACCTAGAGTTTACTTTATTGTTCTCAACACATTTTACAGTCAGTCAGATTTAAGCCTTTGTACTGTTTACATCATAATAACATTGTAATAATTTTGTAAAAGTACAGTTTTGAGTTTTGTATTTTCGAAAAATAAACTTTTTAAAAAGCGATCTCGAAGCATCGATCTTATAACTGGCGCAGTCAATCCAGTAGGATCAGAAATACGCGATCCGGGAAAGAATTTCGCAAACCGTCGCGACGGGACTTTTCAAGACTCTTATTTCAAGAAGGGTTTCTTGTGACACCGTATGCAAACATCAAGTTGCTTTATCAAAAACCTAAGAATAATTTGAATTTTGTTTCCAACGAACCTCGCACTGAGCTTGTCATAAAAGTTAAAACATCCATAAGCGATGGCGAAATTATTATACCCCACCAAAAAATCCATAATTGTGAAATACCGGAATGCTTGACTATTGCGAAAGATAGTTATGCTTTGACGACCTTACTGAACAATACGACAGATACCGTTACACTCGACTTTTCTGAACCCCTTTCTGTTGAACCATTTTACCAGTCTATACATCCGACGATATGTCGAGAATTTGATCTTAATAATATCAACGATTCTCCAGCCAATAAACTAGACTATTCCAAAATTAGAGTAGACCACCTAAATTCAGAAGAACAGTCCGCAATCCTCAAACTTTGCAAAGAATTTTCGGATATATTTTATCGTGAAGGCGAACCACTAACTTTCACAAACAAGATAAAACATCAGATTCGAACTACTGATGAGATCCCAATTTATTCCAAGACCTACCGGTACCCCTTTGTTCACCGACAAGAAGTAAATGACCAAATTCAAAAAATGTTCAAATCGAACATTATTAGGCAAAGTAATTCGCCATATTGCTCGCCCATTTGGGTTGTGGCTAAGAAGATGGATGCCTCTGGCAAACAGAAATGGCGCGTCGTAATAGACTATCGTAATCTTAACGATAAGACTATTGACGACAAATATCCACTTCCCAATATAAACGACCTGCTGGACAAACTAGGAAGATGCCACTATTTCAGTACGTTGGATCTTGCTAGTGGTTTTCACCAAATAGAAATGGATGAGAAAGACATTGAAAAAACAGCATTTAACACCGAAAATGGCCATTGGGAATTTTTGAGAATGCCGTTTGGTCTTAAAAATTCACCAGCCACGTTCCAACGAGTGATGGATAACATCCTCCGAGGAATTCAAAACGAAAAATGTCTCGTTTACCTCGATGACATTATCGTATTTTCGACGTCTCTTCAAGAGCACTTAGAAAGGCTACGATCTGTCTTTACCCGACTACGCGAATCTAACTTTAAAATTCAGTTAGATAAATCCGAGTTTCTAAGAAAAGAGGTTGCATACCTCGGACATATAGTAACTCCTGAAGGCGTGAAACCTAACCCCGACAAAATCTCAGCAATACAAAATTTCCCTATACCAAAAACTAATAGGCAAATAAAAAGCTTTTTAGGACTCTTAGGCTATTATCGGCGATTTATTCCAAATTTCGCTCAACTCACGAAACCTCTCACTAAGTGCCTCAAAAAAAGGCGCAAAAATTGTTCACGACGACGAATTTGTATCATGTTTCGAAAACTGTAAGACATTACTTACCAACGACCCAATACTTCAGTACCCAGACTTCACAAGACCGTTCAATTTGACAACTGACGCAAGCAATGTAGCTTTAGGGGCAGTTCTTAGTCAGGGTCCAGTCGGTAGTGATTTGCCTGTAGCTTATGCGTCACGAACCTTAAATGATTCGGAAAGAAATTACAGCACTACCGAAAAAGAGTTGTTAGCTATAGTGTGGGCTACCAAATATTTCAGACCTTACCTCTATGGGCAGACCTTCAATATTATAACAGATCATAAACCCCTCCAGTACCTTTATTCATTAAAGGAAGGCGTCTCCTCAAAATTAATGAGATGGAAAATGAAACTTGACGAATATAATTTCAAAATCATCTATAAAAAAGGCAAACTCAATACAAATGCTGACGCTCTTTCTAGAATCGAAATTCATACTAAGGAAACTAACGATTTTTGGGAACAACTCGATGACTTCCTTGGAGAAGCCTCCAACTATCAGAATCAAAGAATTACCTTTGTAGATCAAAATTTAAACACACCTCCCACGACACAAGCTAATCCAAATTCACCACTGATAATTCAAGATATTAGCTACCCCAATTTAAACCCTGAACTAGACGATATCTCAATGATTGTCAACTTGGACAATGAAACAGATCAACCTGACTGTCAGGAACTTCCTACCGTTGACAATACAAATACTGACAAAGATATAATCAATGAAACAGAACAAACTGACTACCACGAACTTCCTTTTGTTATTGACAAAACCAATACTAATGAAGACGAACTTGACAAGGATGATGAAACCCGGCACTCTAATAATCAACACCCGGTTGTTACAATTCCTATATCAGACCAACCATTGAACTTTGGCCAAAATCAGATCGTAATTAAAACGGTCCTGCACTCTCCCGCCAAGCCGAAAATCATAATTTTATTCGAGAGAAAACAGCGGCTATTAGTGCAAATTTCAAAGAACAACCTTGAATCAGGGGAGTCCGTTCCTGATCGTTTTACTGTTAGCAGCCAGTGAACCGAGCTCTGACTTAAATCATTCATAGGTAGTGAAATTCAAATTGTTTTAATACAAGTGCATCATCGATACACCTATAGATACCAGTATCAACATACGCTGTGCGTAATATTTTGTAATTGTATCCAGCAATCTACAAATCTCAGCAAACAGAAATTCCTTTTTCCGCGAGCAAACAGCGTTCCAAAATAAACACATTTCTGCGGACAGGACCGTATCGAGATATGTTACAGCAACTCATTCCACCAGATGAGTTCAACTGATAGATCCGATATGGACAACCCAACTACACCAGAAAACAATACTTCAGTTCAATCATACTCTCAAATTTTGAATAAAAACTCAGTAAAATATCCAAATAAAGAGCAAGCTATCATTTTCAATGCTATTGATGGATTAAAGATCCAAGACTACTTATTGAAACTGGGCCCAATAGTGAACCCAAAAAACATCTTATTCTGCTCTAGAATATCAAATAACAGAATATGTATTTACCTATCAAGTAAACAAATTGTAGACCATTTCCTAGGGAATCCTGGTGAGATCATCATTAATGGAGAACCAATAAAAGCTCGCAGACTTATTACTCCCTCTGACAGATTAGTGATGTCTAACGTATGTCCTACCATCCCACATAAAGTTCTAAAGGATCGACTTGAGCAAATAGGAGTTAAACTCATCTCACCCATCACCTTTCTCAAGATCGGGGCAGCATTACCGGAATACAGCCATATCTTGAGTTTTAGACGTCAGGCGTATATAACACCTGATGAGCACAACCTCATCCCAGAGTCCTTAGAAGTCACCCACGAAGACTTGACTTATCGCATATTTCTATCACTAGATAGTCAAAAATGCTTTAAATGTAAACTCACAGGACATATCGCATCTCAGTGTCCATCCACACAATCAGACACACCTGTATCCCAGCAGACAAACTTCAACCACAGCCAGCAATCAACAGCAGCTACACCAAACCCACAACCTAATGTCACCAGCTTCTCTACACCTATAACAAGAGCCTCGACCTCCGAAGACAGCCCAAACCAGATCGAGACAGAATCTAATAAAATCAACACAAGCTCAAACACACAAACAAGTAACAAACGTAGCCTTTCTGAAATATTATCGCCGACAACTGAACTTGAACCTACACCTCCAAATACTGGATATCCTACTTTCGCTACACCAAAAAACATGAGTACAAAGAAACCTAAAACAGACAACCAACCACAGCACATAGCAGACAGTGCTTTCGAATCAGTTAAATTATTCATTGACAACCAAACGCCACCACTTGTATTGAACTCCGTCCAATTGAAAAGTCTACTGGAAAATTCGCATGGTGCAAAAGAAATATTTAATATTGTCAATGATCACTCATCCGACTTCAAAGGAATAATAGAAATGCTTCTGCTGATTTATCCACATATCACAGACAAAGCACTAAAAAATCGTTGCACAAGATTAAGAAAGAAGATGGAGAAACACCTCGAAAATAATTCTAGTGATCTTCTCAGCGACACCTCGTCCGTAGACTCTACCTTTTAATATAAAATTCAAATCTATAATACAATGGAATTTAAATGGATATTATATCCATTTAAATATGCTGCGCAAAATAATTGCCGATCACACACCAGACATCATCTGCCTACAAGAGACACACTTCCATCAAACAAAAACACACACACCAAAAGGCTACAAAGGATTTTTTAAGAACCGTGATACGCCTACAGCCAGTGGAGGAGTTGCAATATACATACGGTCTGAAATACCTACCAAACCAATAGTTTTAACTACAAACTTAGAAGCTATAGCCATTACCGTTGAATCAACGGAACCAATCAACATATGTTCCATATACATACCCCCAAATTATCACCTCGAACGTAATGAACTTGAATCATTACTTCAACAAATACCATCACCTAAAATAGTAGTTGGCGACTTCAATGCACACAGCCACACATGGAATTCATATAAAAATGATACTCGAGGTAATATGATAAAAAATGCAATGGATTATGCGAATATGATAGTTTTAAACGATGGCAGCAGCACTAGATTAGATTCTGCATCAGGGCGTTTTTCTGCAATCGACCTTAGCATATGCTCACCAATTTTAGTAACACAATTACAGTGGAATGTTGCTGATGACTTATATGGAAGCGACCACTTTCCCATAATAATAAGAAACACAAATAAGGAAGTCACCAGTACTCCACCAATTGAAAAATGGAATCTAAAAAAGGCTGACTGGAACTCTTTCTCTCACCACATTGATACTAATATAGAGAAAGTCAAAGTTTCCAGCAACATCAACTCAACTCTTGAATCATTCATGGAAGTTATTAAGGAAGCTGCAAATCAATGCATGGGTAAAACAAAAATTTTACATAATAAGAATCCAGTTCCCTGGTGGAACGAAAATTGTGAAAAGGCTATACGTGAAAGCAAACAAGCACTAAACAAGATGCGAAGACATAAAACAACTGAAAACTTGTCTGAATTCAAACATAAGCGAGCTAAAGCACGGTTAATAATAAAAACGGAACAAAAGTTATCATGGAGAAAATTCGTGACCAGTATAAATACTTCTAATAACGTATCAACAGTCTGGAAAAAGATAAAGAGCATGTCTGGAGCCAAATCACACACAAATATTGAGTTACTGAAAGAAGAGTCTCAAATTTACACTCAAAGCAATGATATTGCGAACGTTCTATCGAGGACCTATTTTAGAAACTCCAGTGACGAGAATCTCAACACGCAATTCCTTAACCAGAAAAGACACTCTGAAACGGAAATTGCTACAAATAAAGACACCTCTAGTCCAATAAATACACCAATCACTAAACAAGAAATGGAAGAAGCCCTTCTTGATTTAAAAGATACATCACCAGGACCAGATGACATACCAACAATTTTCCTCAAAAATCTTACACCTTCAGCTAAAAATATCCTTTTGGACATATACAATATTATTTGGAATGAACAAGTATTCCCAGATATATGGAGACAAGCCATAATCATACCCATCCAAAAGCCAAACAAATCGCCACAGGCACCTGAATCTTACCGACCAATTTCCTTAACATGCTCAATGTGTAAGCTATTGGAAAAAATTATTAATCG
Source organism: Acanthoscelides obtectus (assembly GCA_963669975.1). Taxonomy (NCBI): domain Eukaryota; kingdom Metazoa; phylum Arthropoda; class Insecta; order Coleoptera; family Chrysomelidae; genus Acanthoscelides; species Acanthoscelides obtectus. The sequence continues at coordinate 62,233,694 of CAVLJG010000007.1, read as the reverse complement.
TAGGCTATTGTGGAACTTGGAATACAATAATCAGCTAGCATGCGAACAGGCAGGATTCAGATCAAATAGATCAACATTGGATAATATAATAGACCTAGAATCATGTATACACGAAGCATTCGCCGACCAACAACATTGTGCCGCAATATACTTTGACATTAACAAAGCATTTGACACCGCATGGAAATTTGACATAATCCGTAAATTGCAAAACTGGGGATATGACGGAAATATCCTCGCATTTATCCAAAACTTCCTGAGAACCAGAAACTTTCAAGTTCGAACCAATGGCACACTGTCTGAAAAGCGAGAACAGATAAATGGCCTACCTCAAGGATCTGTCATTAGCCCAACGCTCTTTCTTATAGCCATTAATGATATTATAGAAAGCATACAAAAGCCTGTACAAGCACGCCTGTATGCTGATGACATGATTATATACATTAAAGGCAAGAACATTACAACCAGTACCTATTTACTTCAATCGACATTGAACCAGCTGGAACACTGGTCTAATAGAAGTGGATTTACATTCTCACCACATAAAACGCAGTGCATTATATTCTCAAAAAAGCCTAACCACACAAAACCACCACTTCACTTAGCTAACATTGCTCTTGAATATTTTAAAGAAATCAAATTTCTTGGGGTAATTTTTGATCAGTGCCTTTCATGGAGAAGCCACATCTCCTATCTGACACAATCTTGCCAGAAAGGAATAAATATCCTCCGATACTTATCTAATAGACATTGGGGTGCAGACGGGAAAACTCTTCTCAGTATCTACCGAACTCTAGTTAGATCAAAATTAGATTATGGTTGTGTAGCATACAATTCCGCAAAGCCATCTATACTGAAACCACTGGATACACTACATAACACTGCACTTCGCTTGATATTAGGAGCCTACAGAACTACACCCATAGACAGCCTATGCTGCGAATCTGGAGAAGCTCCTCTGCAGGTACGAAGAGAAATTTTAAGTTTACAGCATGCCACCAAAATTGCCTCTAACCCATCATTACCAGGATACAGACACATTTTATTAAGAAATCGAACGAACTCTAGAAACGTGTCATATGGTATATCCTTTCACCATAGGGTACAACTGTATTTACGGCGACTACATATACACAGACTGCCTCCGGTCCTGACCACTACCAGTTCATCTATTTCTCCTTGGACCATTCAGCCTCCTAACATCAACATTAAACTGACCAAATTTATCAAGCAAGACACTCCGAGCGAAGTAATCATCCAACACTTTTCATCCATTCGACACCAATACAGCAGTTACAGCGAAATATATACAGATGCCTCCAAATCAGACACATATGTAGGAGCAGCTATAGTAACTCCAACAACAATTGTGGAAAGCAAGTTGCCGCAGTCAGCTACAGTGCTCACTGGTGAAATATACGCCATACTTGAAGCTGTTCGGTATGTTAAACAAAGCTCAACCAACGATTGGATTATCATAACGGACTCACTAAATTCTGTCAAACTACTGGATACAATATACTGTAAAAACCCATTGGTCAATATAATCAAGACCGAAATAAGCGACACCCCACACAAAAATATCACCATCGTTTGGGTGCCGTCACATATAGGGATCCCTGGTAATGAGTTAGCAGATCGGAAAGCAAACACAGCTATCAACAACTCAATCCTGTCCATCGAAGAGGTACCAGCTTGTGACGCGACGGTGCATCTAAAGCAGAAAATAATGGAGAACTGGAATGATAACTGGAGAAACAAGCCATCTAAACTACGGGATGTAAAACCGAGCTTTGGAACATGGCAAACCATCACCAGCAACCGACGCATGCAAACCACCATCACACGACTCCGACTAGGACACACACGAGCCACCCACGGATATCTTCTAGCCCAAGAACCTGTGCCTATTTGTGAAATTTGTGACGTGCAGTTAACAGTGAAGCACATTCTAGTGGAGTGCCCAATGCTTGAAGTGTATAGGATAACGTTCAACTTAGAAAACACTCTGATAGGAATTCTAGGTCCAAAATGTAGCATAGCAAATCTTGTAAATTTTCTGAAAGCCACTAACTTTATTTATAAAATATAATCAATTCCACCGCTAATGACCATAAGGATAGTTAAATAAAAAAAAAAAAAAACCTTGAATCAGATGTTGTACATTTTGTCAAGGAATATATTGTACCCGATGTCCCATACTATATATATTTCGAAGATCCTGACATATACGAACCCTTCTCAGGCGCTTTACAAAAGTATTTTAAATGGCCCTCTATCAAGTTTAAAAGGTGTCTTGAAAAACTTCTAGACATCACTAGTAATGATGAAATTAAAAGTTTAATACAAAATTATCATGAAGGGAAATCAAATCATCGCGGGATCGATGAAACCTATTCTCGCTTAAAACAAAAGTACTATTGGCCAAATTTGAAAAGTTCCGTTCAGTCATACATAAATGACTGCGAAATCTGTCAACAAGCCAAATACGAGAGACACCCTGTTAAAGCGCAAATGAATATCACTCCCACTGCTGTGAAGCCATTTGAAATAATTCACATGGACACATACAAATTTGAAAAATCTAAATTTTTGACCATTATCGATAGTTTTTCAAAGTACGCTCAAGCTTACCATCTCAATTCAATGACAGGTACCGAAGTACCTGACAACCTTATCCGATACTTTTCCCACCATGGAATCCCGACACAAGTTATTACTGACAATGGCACCGAGTTTAAAAACTCAGTCATATCCGAGTTATTAGGTTTACATGGAATCGAAATACATTTCTGTTCCCCGAACCATCCCCAGTCAAATGGCGTAGTCGAAAGATTTCATTCGACAATATCTGAGCAACTCCGAATTTTAAACACTCAAGGCTTTCAAAAAACATCTGTCCAAATGAAAATGATATACGCAATCTTAGCATACAACAACTCTGTTCATTCTGTGACTAAATTAAAACCCATCGATGTCATAAATGGTCATCTCAGTGAAAAAGATACATTTGACATCAGCTTAGACCAAATTTTGTTGAATGATTATGTAGAACAACACAAAGCACGCAGTAAGCTATTATATACCAAAATCAACGAGGCGCTTGTTCAAAATAAAGAAAAAGTAATTGAAAAGGCAAACATAGCTCGAGATAGTGCAAAAATATTTCAACCAGGTCAGAAAGCATTCGTTAAGAAAAATATACGTCAGAAAAATGAAAATAAATTCCAAAAATCATGTACACTAACATCAGTCGATCCTGGTAAAAATACCGCTACTACTGATAAACACAATAAAGTACATATCGATAATTTGAAGCGTCCCCTTCGCAAACCATATTCATTTAGCAACTAAATGTTTCTCTCCAAGTACGACATACATACATGTAGGTATTATTCATTTGCAGATTCCTGCAAGTAACGGTTGGACTTCAGGATAGCATAACTATACGTAACCTCGACAACAATCCAGGACTACTTCCCGCGGAAATTGGTGAAGCAAAAGTAAAAGACTATGACTTTTCACTCATTCATTATTATGATATGAATCCCATCATTTCTGAAATTGAAAAATTATCAATTTCCTCCTCACGTATAGCAGAAATCAGTTCTTCAAATTTAAATGTCACTACATATTTGTCCAATTATTTCAGAACATTAAAATTTGTTCAGCGACAGGTAGAACAAAAGTTACATAATATATTTTCCCATACAAAGCGAGGAAAAAGAGGCATATTAAATGGCATTGGGTCGATATTCAAATCAATAACTGGAAACCTTGACGCCAATGATGGCGAACGTTTCGAAAATCTAATTCGAGAGCTTCAAAATAATCAAAGAGAATTGACTGACAGAGTCACACAGAATAATGCACTGTCAGTATCTCTTATTGATAAGTTCAATAAAACTGTTCAGCAAATCTGTCATAATGAACAATTGCTGAATAATAAAATTAATACCATATATGCAATTGTTCATCGTACTACAATCGATTCAGATCAGCATAAATTCATAGTAGACACAGTATCTCAAATTATGAACAGCTACGAAGTAACTCTGTCAATATTATAAGACGTTGAAAATTCAATAATTTTTGCACGTCTTGGAACAATTCACTCTAGCATTATTACAACCGAAGAAATTTTTGGTGAACTGAAACTATTGAGCTCAAGATTAGGCCAGGAAAAATTTGCGATTCCAGTTTTACTAGATAACATACCAACTTTTGAAAAAATAATCAAAATCTCCAGTTATTCTGTGGGCAACAAAATTACATTCGTTTTATCATTCCCAATCTCATACTATGAGTCATTTAACTTATATCGTCTCTTTCCAATCCCGATATATTTTGAAGGTCAATTTAAGACTATCATTCCAAAGGATTGCACTTTGCACTTTTCGGCGACATTTGTACTGAAATTGCTCCTAAAAAGTTTCTCTGCGAGAAGACCATCTTGCGAGACATTAATGGTCCATTACCCTGTGAACTTAACTATTCAATGGAAGAAACGCCCCTGCATGTGCCCGAACTCCACTGATAATCAATCAGCCAAGTATCGAACGAATCCAACGGACTAATCAATGGGTATTGATCCTGCCACTACCAGACGTTATCAAAATGGAATGCCACGAAGAAATGCAAATGAAAAGATTGACGGGAACTTACCTACTTTATATTCCTGTCAACTGTCAAGCCGAAATTAATCACCAAATCATCAAAAATGAACCCGAAACGATTGTCGCGGGCCAACCTATAATATTCCCGGATTTAAACCTGGACACTAAAGGCGACATCACAGAAACAAATTTCAGTCTGCATCTAGAAAAAATTAAGCTAGACGAGTTAAGTAAAATCAAGTCAAGCATTATCAACAACAAACCCAACTTCAAAAAACCTACAGAATTTTTTATACCCAGTGCCTGGACACTGATAATATATGGATGTATATTACTCTTGGGTGTCTACGTATTCTGGAAAACCATTTTGAAGAGGAGGAAGCTCAGAAATAGAAGTATTCAACAACCAGAACTCGAACTTCATCCTATTCAACTTCCTTGAAGAATTCTTCCCCGAAGTTGAATCTCAGGGGGGAGGAGTTATATCAGCCGTTCCTGCTGATATGATAGGAATACTTCCGACGATGCTACTAATTTCCTAGAAGACCTAGAGTTTACTTTATTGTTCTCAACACATTTTACAGTCAGTCAGATTTAAGCCTTTGTACTGTTTACATCATAATAACATTGTAATAATTTTGTAAAAGTACAGTTTTGAGTTTTGTATTTTCGAAAAATAAACTTTTTAAAAAGCGATCTCGAAGCATCGATCTTATAACTCATGCATCAATTTTATCACCTTGAATTTCAGCCTGCTACCTTGACCTGATAAAAAATAATGGGGAAGGGAGGACTTTTCGGAAAGCATTGTATTATACCATTTTGATCATATAAACTTGTACATTAGCAGCATTTTTAAAACCATTATACCTAGATTTTAAGAAATGTCTGGTGCCACTGGAACTACTCGTATATTACTACCTAAATGTTTTTTCAATATTCATCACATTTTTAGAGTGGGCCTCTGGATTTTAATGAACTGAGTATTCTTAAGTTTAGCTGATTATATAAAAACGAAATATTAATATATTTTTTAGAGTCAAATGCCAATGAGTTTTATTTTCATTTCCTGTACGTCGGACATATATCCTTTAAGCTTTACTGAGCATGTTTACGCTAAAGAAGTTTTGCTGTTAGCCTGCAAGTCAATTCATTTGTTATGAAGAAATCGTTACAACAGCGCAGCCGCAATAATTGATCAATAGTCAATTAGCTAAAACCTCTGGTTAAGTTTTGAATGAGTTTTCCAAATCATAGTTTTATCTAATGTGACAACAAAATATTTCGCAGTTGTTCCCCATGAGACAGAGACATCATTTACAGAAATCTGCTCTGGTGTAGACAGCCTTGAAGTCATTAATTTTGATGCGCCACCGGAGGGCCCACCCATATAATCCACCCACGGTATCCTGCAGTCTTCCACTCACCCGATCAGGCGAGTATGATGATACTACCAGAGCCATGTCCGCATAAAGTAGTACCTAGCAGTGGGTGGGGCATGTGGGTATAAAGAATAGGGACTAGGCCTCAGGACCCAAGCATAGGGAACGCCTGCCCTGATAGGATGATACGTGGCATCCTTAATATTGATCCTAAACTTTCTTCCTTCTAAGGACTTAAGCAATTTTGAGAGCCAAAAGGGAAATCCCTTATTGATCAATTTGTAAAGCAGCCTTGCATGCCACACCTGATCAAAAGCCTTTGAAATATAAAAAAAGAGCTCCAGTACTTTGTTTTTGAGTAAATCCAGAGATTATCGTCTCAATGCCTGTTGCGAAGTACTGTGCTCCGTGCGAAACTCGAATTGTACGCGTACGTCGGCAATTGTTTGGAGATCAAAACAGTAATTCTCGAGGTGAGTATGAATAACCGTTTCGGCCAATTTAGACGGAGAAGACAATAAACTTATGGGGCGATAGTCCTGTGCGAAAATTAATCCCACCTTTTTCGGGATCATCACAACTTCAACGATTTTTCAGTCTCTTGTAAAATTTTGGAGCCTGAGGCATCGCATTAATTATTGTTAGGAGATATGCCAAAGCGCTCGACGACAAAAGTTTCAGTGCCTTGTTGGTGATTGGATCCCCTCCCGGTGCCAGGCGCACCTTAAGATCTTTGATATGACCGTGAAGTTCCGCAGGAATGCAATGCGGTACTTCTAGGATGTGTTCTACACTGCTACTCTGATGACAAATTTTAATTATTGCCAAGATATAGTTGATGTAGCCGGGCCATATGCTGCAATATCTTCTTGATGGCTGGGCTATAGGTGCCATAATTATAGCCAAATAGTGCAACAAAAATATTCCTGTATAGAGATCCCATTACTTTGGCGGGCTAAACATTTTTTAAATAGACCGCTGGGAAAATTCCCTGCCTGCGCCTATGGACATAAGCAGTGGAGGAACCAACATTCCACCAAATTCTACACGTTTTCAATGCAGTCGGCAACGTTGTATTGGGGAAACGTCAAAATTTAAACAACGAGGTTATATCAGCTGATGCTGATCATTTGACAGAAACAAGCTTTGTTTAGGATTGATCATTGATTTACAATGAAAAAGAAAATCATTCTCAAGTTGAATTGCATTTGAAGTTAATAACCGGAGGAAGAAGCCTCAAAATGTTATCGTCGATGCTGAAGGAGCATCAAAGTCGGCAAACCGCAAAAAAGGAGTCCCAAGAAACCAAGCGTAAAGAAGCCTGTCAGGCAGCCAGTGAGCTAACTCAACACCTAGTGGACCACCTCAACGTTGGCGTGGCACAGGCCTACCTGAACCAAAAACGACTGGACGCAGAAGCAAAGCAACTTCATGCCAGTGCAGCAGCCTTTGGTAAGCACACTCAGCAATGGTTGCAACTGGTTGAACAGTTCAGTGGAGCTCTCAAAGAGTTGGGGGATGTTGAGAACTGGGCCAAGACCATTGAGGGAGATGTACGGACCATCACCACTGCCTTGGAAATTGTGTACAAAGATGCACAAGAGAACAGTGCTGCTTCTGCTGGGACCTCATCATGAGTTGTGTGGACATGTTTAACGATATCAGTGTTGAACAGTTAAGGAACTTATTAAACAAAGGTGTATATTTTTTACAGCAGAGTAGAACTGTGAGAAAGAAAAGCAGTCAAGGTGTAACAGATTTAGAAAGACTTCATTGAGGCATGTGTAATAACAAAACCTTTAAACAAGTGTCTATATAGATTGCCAATTTATTAGAATAAATAGACCTAAACCTTAAACCACAGTTAATTCAACTTTCTTATTTTTTCCAATATAATGTTCTACTGAAGTTTCCATTTCTAGAAATGAACTTCAAGTACGTTGGTTGTATAAGACAAAATAATGTTATGTCCAGCATGAATATAAATGATAATCTGAAGAAAAATTGAAAAACATTAGGATACATTTTGTACATTTTAGCCGAAATCAGCTTTTACTGTGGTCCATACCATCAGTACTTACTAATGATCATCAGTGTCAGTGGATTTCTATGTAATGTTATTATACATCAAAAATTAGTGATATCCAACCTGAATGGTCAATAAATATATTACATCCCATGGCTGATGGCATCACAGTAAATACAGAGTGTGTGATATTTGCTGAAAAGTTGTCAAATAGCATGAAACAGCAGTTCATGGTTAGATGTTTGTGGTCAGATGAATGAAACCTATATTACTAGTTTATTCGCCTAAAGTTTCCAATAAAAACAGATTTTGAAAAATTCCTGTCTATTGCCCTACCTACCAAGCCCTACCACTTTGAAACACTGGGTTGAATCCATAAATGATGTTTAATTCAGCACCAATCAAGGCACCAAAATACATGCATCATCTCCTTTTTCATTCCTTTTGAACATACTACTTATAATTCCAAATATGAGACCAATATCAGTCAAGTGATAAGTTATGAAAACTTTTTATTCGAAATATGTCTCTATATCTAAACTGTTGGTTGACTGCATTAAATGGTTACATTTTAGTTTTCCTTTGCAATGGAATGTTAAAAACAATCTACTACTGAAGAAAACTTACCTGAACAGTATTACACTTGTTGTACCTGAAACCAATTAAAACAACCTGTAAGCAGCCTTTCTACATCATGAACTTAGGAAGATACCTATAATCATTTTGCAACAAAGCTTTTTTTCTATCTAGATTGTTTTTTGAATGATTGATCTTTTCCGCAGTATTATACCTAAACACAATTTCGAAAACCCAAAATTTATTGTAAAATTTTATTCGAGGACTAATAGCAACACAGTAAGTAGGTATAGCAAATAAAAACCGTGGGTTGATTTGGAAAGAAATACAAATCATCAAAACGCTTCAGCCTGTTGTGTAGTGACTGCCGTTTTCTTCTGTCTTTGAAAATGGTAAAATCTACAGTCCAGACAGTCAGGAGCGTGAGAAATTGTATTTTTATGCATCTGGTACTTGAACCTGAACTTACAAGTGAGTAACGCAGTTTCTCTCCATGGTCCATGGGTATCAAATAAATGTCCAAAGTTCTATTGCACACGCGAAAACTGTCAATAACGTACGTACGTTTTGATCATCACTAACCGCCTGACTAATTACTACTGCACTTTCTTCAAGAAATCATGAAAATTGTTCAAAAACCCCGAAAGCGTCCAAACAAACGGCTAAAGCAACCGAGAGACAAACCATTCAATTTACTGAATCGTGATTGGTTGAACATCAAATCATCCGTGTCTTTCATTTGTCTTTTCTAACGGTAGAATTTTTTGTAGAAACAGATGTAAATAATAATATACAATGTGCGACAAAAGTATGCGTACAGATATTTTTTTCGGGTGTCCAATTTTTGGTTCAGATTTTCTATCTGGTAAAAGAGGGCATGATGCAGCATGTTACTTTGGTCATGATTTTGTTTTCTGATTTATCCACAACCAAATATTGAAAGTAATATTGGACAACCTGCAAAAGGTTAGATATTCTTTTTCAAAGTTCCTATTTTATTAATGTCCTGGCGGCCCAGAAACCTCCCTCCTCCTCACCCCCGTTCTTCAATTTTCAATCGCCGACACTCCCCGAGACGGGCATCTCCTGCAAGGGTATTATGACAAAAACCTAAAAAACGTTAAAAAAATCGACGAAATGTCATCTTGCAGACTAGGTAGTTTTTTAGTCTGCAAATAAGTTCATTCCACGTTTGCTCGCTAAGATCGCGGACGTTTAAGCAACACGTACAGCTACAAAGCGAGTTCACAACAAGGGTATGACATTAGCTTGTGCTAAATTTACATCTTGTACAACACCTACGTTATGTCACAAAAAAAAACCTACGAAACGTCAAAAAAATCTGACAGAATGTCGCTTTTCAAGACACGTTAGTAGTCATAAATCGTGAGCCCCCAACCCCCCAAATTCATCAGATGAACTAAGTGAGTATCTAACTGACTCTCTCAGGCTTACCGCGCCGAGAGCACTCTTCACCCTGTAATATGGACAACTAGTATCATCTGATACCCCCATTACATGATGCAGGTGACCTTTTAATTGCTGGTATCATGTTTCGTTTTATGAAAAAAAATTGTGATAATAAAACCAGAATATACTGTACAAATAAATATAAACTTTAATAGAAAAATTATTTTGCGCAATGGAATTAACACACTTATTTAAAAGCATCTTCCAAAACACAAAAAATATACTAGAACGCTATAGTATAAATCGTATTACATGTTTAAATATGTAAAATAAATAAAAAAGAAACATAATTATGAATACAATGCAAAAAGTAAGATAAATACAGCTATCATAACAAAATATATACATGCTAACCACTTGATAATACATAATATATTATTTATACTTCAGACTTTGATAATGGTGAAGCTGTCATTAGAACATTTAGTTGATTATTTGAATTGATTCCAGTGTTTCAAATGCATTTGTTGCTGAAAATTATTGGTCCTACTGATGTATATTCACTTTTTAAGTCTATTTAAAAAATATTATAAGACGGGAAAAACAATCTTCGTTGGATGAACTCAAAATATAAGTGGGGAGTATTAAGCTGACACCTAGATCGGCATCTAAAACATGTTACTGTCACAATAATACAATCTAGTTACATACAGTGAAAACCATATACCAGTGACGTCGTAATGTGTACGAGAGAGAAGCGCGAGAAGCGTGGAATACGTGTCTTAGAAAGAGATAGAAGATGTGTGTCTTGTGGTATCCACGCATAATTATTTACAAATCTTACACGTATGGTTCTGACCAGTACTTGACTGAAGGATTTGCATGTCTGTCAAATATAATCCCGTTGCTATTCCTGACTTTCGACCGTAGTTTCACGTCTTTTGGTTTCAACATACTCTTATGATTGCTCAGTAACCTAGAAGGTGTTAAAATGGACTTAGAACTAAGCCCAGTACATTCTAAGAAATGCTCATACGTTGGTTCAGTTCCTTTGAACCCGGTATTCTCTTTGGGTTGCTCACTGTGAATTTGGCTTTTCTGCTGCTCTAACTGCTTTCTGAGCATCTCTATGGAATTCCTGCTGAGCTGAGGGGTCAAGGCATCATTTGTAGCTCTAACAATTTCAACTCTAGGAGTCGATGTGATAACGTCTGTGGGTTTCTCGATCGACTTTCCTGAAGATTCGCTTCTTAGATCTTCGTCCACTTTATATTCTTCTATGTCACACTCGTCCAGTTTGAACTCCTCAAAATTCTGACTCAAATCAAAGCTTTCAAATTTTGAGGAATCGAGTGTATTGTCCTTGACGGATGCTTGTTTATCATAGTTTTGACTTTTATCAAAACTAGAAAACATATGCTGATTTACTTTGCGATCCGGTTTCTTCTTCAATTCCGACAATATTTGTTGATTGTTGAACTCTGAGATGAGACTAGATACAGAAGAACCGATAACAATAGGTCTACGAGGTATGTCATTCCGGCCTGTCTTACTCAACTTGAAAATTTGCGAGTTGTTTTTCACGTAATTGTCTTGGGTTATACGCTCTTCCTTTTTTTCTTCATTTTCATCAGGTATTATTATTTCTGACACCTGTGGTAACTTTGGAATTTCAGGTTCGTTCCTTTTCGATGTATTCAAATTCACTTCTGATTTAATTGGTGTCTGTTTAGCTAGTTGAATGTTCAACTTCTCTACGCACTTTTTCACGATTAAGCTCTCGTTTATCTGATTGAAATCTGCGATCTTTTCCTTGATTTTGTTCTCTTTATTAGTGTTCAGCTTGCTTAGAATGTCAATATTTTTTTCGTTAGGAAACTTAATCTTACTCAAAGCAAGCATCTTGGGGTCATTCAGTGGATTCATTTTGTTTAGGAAGTCATCCTTATTGTCATTATGTGTAGATAGTTTGCTTAAAGTATCAATCTTGCTCTCTTTCTTGTTCAAATTGTCAAGCTTCTCGTTCAATGAACCTGAATTTCTGTTGTTTTCAATAGCAGGTGACGTCTTGGGCGTTTCGAGTTTACTTTCGATCTCAGATTTTGTTGGTTTGCCCTCTACTTCTGTTTTGCTGTCTCCTGGAGGCTTTAACTTATTTAGAACATCCAGTGAAGAAGGTGCATTAATTTCCGCCACTACACTGATTTTCTGAAATGAAACATTCTTCTGTTGAGGTAAATTTAGTTCTGATATTGAACAGTAATCTGGTTCAAACTCTAGAACGCTTTCATCGCTCTTTTCAGAAGGTGCTTTAGTAGTAGAGTTTTGTATTTTATATTTTGACGTTAGGTTGGCTGGTTTTGGTGGTAAAGCAGGCGGAGTTCTTGATATTTTCAATTTTCTCGCCAGTTTGTTGTCTCCCTCATCGCTCCTACTATCCATGTCTATATAGTAGTGACTTGAAGGTGTTTCCACTTTTCTTGGTTTCAGACCGCCATTGGGCGGAGAACCAGTGGAAATTTCACTGCGCCTACTCAAAATCTGTTCATAGTCATTACTATATATACTCTGGGGTGTTTCGTAGAAGTTTGGAGTTTTTTGCACTGGAGTTTCGTAGTAGTCATGGTTGGAGCCGTCATCCCTCTTTTTTAAATTCTCTTCTTTCAAGTCCGAGCATCCCTCCGGCTTGGTATCTTGTTCTTCATCGCTGAATTTAACTCGCTTGTTTTTCATAGACTTCCTTTCAATATTCGGGGTCTTAGGTGGTGAATTCAATGGATCGTTGATATTCTGGAGCAGAATTTGATTCATGCATTCTAACACCGGATTGTTCCTGTAAATATCTCTGTGCTCCTCGTCTTCTTGATCACTAGCACTGGCGTACCAGTTGTCATTTGTCTCTTCATCTGCTTCAAACACGGGGATGGTATCTGAGAGTTTCCTCTCCTTAGTCTCACTTGGTTCTTGGTTGTCTAGCTTCGTTGGTTCTGATGACTGGTCAGAAAAATACTTGTTGATTACTGTGTTATTGCATTCAGAAGTTGATATGTTTGTACTAGATTCAGTTCCAGCAGTGAGATGTTGGTTCTTTTCGAAGATCGACTCGATATTTCCTGATATTTCGCTGATTTTATCAGTAAGGCTCTCAGGTGGTAACGAATCTAAATGTTCGTAATCGTTGCTTGTATTATCTTCGTTAGACATTGGACTGTTGTTATCGTTTCTTAATTTAAGTACTTCAAAGTATGTCCCAATGCTTTTTCTGTGAGGTATCTTCCTCGACCGTCTTCCTAAGGAATCCTTATTTCTATTCTTCTGATAGAGACTTTTCACAGACTCAGTTTCAGACTTAGAAATATCATCGTTGTATGTTTGGTATGAACACTCAGACTTATTGTAATCTTTCTCTGACATCAAAGCATAGGTTTCACTGCTACTATCCAAAGATTCAAAATTAGAAGACTGATAGTCGGTTACCACATATTCTGAGCTACTTTCTAAACTCTCTTGGATGGGGCTCGAGGTATAATACTGGTTGCAATTTTTACAATACTGGTTGGAGAGCAGTTTTTTGATGTCGTTGCTTTGTTTCTTGATGATGTAGTCTTTTTCGTTCAGTTGGTGGCTGATGTACTTCTGCTCTTGCTTCAGGCGGGCTTCGAAGATCAAAAGCGCCCTCAGGACCTAGAACAAAAAGCTCCTTAGACATGTAAAAAATACAATTTGAACGTAGTGTATAATAACATATCCCATTGCGTAGTTTACAAGGATTGGTATACAAATAAACAAATTTTCATAACAAGCACACATCTGAACTTGACCACTGGGGCCTCTCAACATCTCAGCATTTTTTTATACCGAGACTGCTACGAGGAGCCTAAAGAAACTTTGTTATTCCGATTTTTGAATTGTCTAATTTTAGTAGAACTGAGAAAAGCCACCTCAAGTAGGTTGTTCCACAATGTTGATACACTACTGACAAAGGAGCGGTAGTATCAGGCAGTTCTAGATGTACGAACTTCGACACGGTTAGGATGGGAGACTGAAGTCAGCCGGGTCTGTCTGACAGGCACATCGCTCAGCGGCATCATGTAGTAGAGCTCTCAGGAGCAAAGCCCATTGACGTAGTGGGAAAAGAAAGCTAGATCGCACCCGTTAGAGAAGAGTTATCGATCAAGCGGACAACCCTCTCCGGAACAGTATCAAACATGAATAATGTAGTCGTTGCGGCAAACCCCAACTCGAGGATAGGTCTTATCTGGGAGTTGTACGGAGTGAGGAGATTATGTGGAGAAAAGTATTTCTCAGCTCTAAACAAATAGCCTTAACTTAACCGGAATGAACGGCTTTTTGGAATTTTGAAAGAACTCGTCCATCCATCGAAACCGGATGCGAGCTAGGGCGCTTCTTGTTAGTCAAGGTACAGCACTGTGTTTTGGAAGCATAGAACTGTACGAATTTGTTGCGTCCCCAAGCAGTGATAACCTCCAGGTATCTCATCAGAGAGGAAGTCGCTGCTAGTTTTCTATTCTCCAGCACTCACTGTGCATGCAGAGTGCTGTCACTCGAACGACACCTGCGACACAGATCTCGAATATGGCCATCAAAAAATGCTTCAGTATCAGAGCTCTACTAGTAGTAGGAACATGGGACTTTTGGTGTCTCCCGTTGATCTCAACGTCAAAATAACATGAGGTACGAACAATCTTGGGCATATTGTGATAATTTCGAACACAAGTTTCGAATATGAATGCTAAATGGTTTCAAAGCCCAATTTAGAGTTGGCAAATGTGACTTTCTAGACCCCTTGTCAGTCTCAGAGAAAAACTGACATATTCGTGATCTTCATATATAATTCATCAAACAACGGTAGGGGTATTACATAAAAAATGATGTAATGTCATTTAAAAATTGTATAATGTCAAGTTGTGAACTAGGTAGTCGCTGGCTCATGCAGCGCCTACTCGCTGTGAGCGCCACCTATGGAGGAATGGCTCAACGACCATGTTGACTAAGATGCTGCAACTCACATTTCGCCAGCATGCTTTATGAAAACAAAAGGAAACATCATCAACAGACATTCTAATGAACAGTAATCGCCACTGTGCATTACAGTGTATTTTTCTAGCTTTAGTACAAAACTTACAGCTTAGGTCATAGGAGCTATAAATGGCCTCCAATAGAATAGAATAGTCCGTATAGGTCAAGTGTCATAACGTTTGGGCAAGATGCACAGCTACTACAAGTGAACATGAAGTGAATGACAGCTAAATACAGGGTGACTTTTTTTCAGAAAAACCATGATGAAATTTTTGATTAGTTCACCCTGACCCCATTTGATAGTAACCAGGCATGGAAGTATACTATAACTACGGAAAAAGAAGCTTTATTAGCTCTTTTGAAGTGGGAGTTATCTTAAAGCCAAGTAATATTTAATTGAGTGCACTGAGTGAAACATATGGCTTTTATGTCGTACCTTAGCTAACTGGTCATCCCTCAGCGCTTTTTCCGATTGATACTGAACTTCTTTCTCCTGCAATCGCCTGGTGTACTCGGCAACCAGCTGACGACATCTTTTCGTTTGAAGCTTAAGGGCCTTCTGCACTATTTCAAGCTCCCCGCGCATGGAAGTCATGTGTGCCTCGGTATACACCATCTGCAGAAAAAAAGAAGAACTAAATTTGCGCCCTTCGAGAAGTAGCTATTAGGTAATGCATACAAAACTACTGTAAGATGTAATAGCAACTAGTATTTTAGGTGACATAACTTGCAAGAAGTAAAAATTGCTTCAATCGTTTCATTTGAACCATCATCCTTTTCTAAATAATTATCAATTTCAAAGGTTGCCTTACGTTTGAATAATGATACTTGTTTGATTACGTATTTCAGGTCAACGCAGAATTTCTAAAAATAGTGAAATGAATTTTGTAGGCGAGCACTGAAGGCTGACTGAGATAAAAATGACATAGTTCAGAAACGAAATAAATGGTCGTGACAACATAACGCCCAATTTCGCCTTCTAATCTCGAGAGATTAAATGATGCACGAATACCTTTCCAAACCAACGAACGTTTTCACGAAACTCTTTAAAATCTACCTTATAACAAGTATGAACAGGCTTACTCATCCATGGATGATAACACTTTATCTACTGGAAATAAAAAATTGTTGAATTGAACTGTCACTACAACAGCGAAACAACTAAACAAGCCTACGCTGTAAGCTTCACTGATAACGTACATATTTACATGGATATATTCCGCGATATTGGTATTTTAAGCTGTGAGTAATTACAGGTGTGCGTGAAAAATTGATATTGCATACATTTTCTGGTATTCGAACGTATATTCTTTATCTCAAAACATTTCTAATTGTAATTTTAAAATCTATTTTGGTAAAATGATACACAGGAAACTACATCGGCTGACCTTAATATTCAGTTGTTAAAGTCTTATATTTGTTTTTTATCAGAGAAACGCGCCACTTTCATGTGAAAAGCTTGACGATTTTCAGGGTGTTTTTTTGCCAAATTTTGGCATACGATAAAACTCGCCAAAATACGTAGATTAATATATCAATAAAGTCATTTACACATAATGGGACAATCTGTGTCCCTCCATGTACAGTTTGTAATCAATGTCACAACTTGCACATGTGGATTATAAATAGGATTTGCCCCCTCCCTCGAAAAAAATTGCGATCGCGGAACAAAAATTTTTTGGTGCAGGTTGACATTCACAAAAAGTTACCTCTCGCCGATGATCGGCACCCTGACAAAAATTTCTGAGGGCGCGCATGAGCCTATGCACAGTCCTACTATAGCTTTGAGACTTCTCCTATTTAGCCTGAGCAGAGCATCTATTATTCCTTCCCTTAAAATAGGTATAAATGTTTTTGCAATAACTGCACAAATATAATTTACCATCAAGTATCAAGTAGTTTGAAAATGCTTGACCTCAAGTCAAGTAGAACAATAAAAAGATCACGTCAAGCATTAACATTTCAAGTAATTTTATTTTCAAGCCAAGTCAAGGCATTTACGAAAATATCAAGCTACTTGACTTGATGAATCCCTATTAGTGTATCGTATATTCCAATTCCAAATTCCGCGTCTGGCCCTCATAAAGTTATGTTATGCGAAATTCTGAAAATGTTTGCGATGAGCGTATCGTCCTTCCTTATGAGCAGTAAAGTTAAGGACAAGAAAAGCGTATTTACTATTTCGTCACCTTGGAGCGTTAATTCTGCAAGACAATGCTTTGTCAATACGTAACTATTTGTTCATGTTATTTTATGCAATCGTTTTTGTTTCTTTTATGAAAAAAAAATTACCTCAAACCTTTATCTCCACTTACTGACCCCCCCCCACACAACTTTTGGTGTGGGTGTCACTTAGGAGCAAGCTATGACACTGTCTGATACCTAGCAGAAAGAGGAGATACGTGCTTTAAACGTACAACGTAGTATCACTATGGAAAAAGTTAGGTGTGCTTTCCTCAAAAACTGATTATGCATACAAAACTAATGAGCAGGAGGTAAACCCTAAGTCCTGCTCTGTGCCTAATAGGTGGATCTTCCGACCGCATTCTTCATAGGATACAAAAGCAGGCAAGATATTTTACCGGTTATAATCTTCTTGATAAAACGATTACCCCCTGAGCAATAACATGCGTATAGGAATATTTTCAATTAAATGACTCAGAAGATGTGCATCCACTTTCTATGTTTGAATATTCTGAATTAATTTTGATCCGTGGTACGGGTAGATTATCTGACAGCATTAAGCATTCATGGTATTCTTAGATAGACTTAGCATAGGTGCCAAATCAATCAAATAGTTAGCCCAACAGAATGTCTTGATTAACTTTTCTCAATGGGTCATTAACACTTTAAAATGTACAAACAAAACGACAGATATGCCTAGACGTTGCTTGAAAAAAACTACTTTAACTTAGACAAACCGAAAACCTCGCATGAGAGGGTGAAATTTTCCACCTTGACTATTTTCACAATAACGTTTGTCTCTTCCCGTGAATCAAAAGGTTGCCGGGTGGTAACCTATTGAAAATTTGTTAAACAATCCGGGCAAACTTTTTGTTTTTTTGGATCATTCTGAACAAAAATCGTTTTTAGTAACTTTTTTCTAAGCTTGGCCGTAGACCGTTTTAAGTGATTTGGAGTCTGGAAAGCCTGAAAAAGGCCATTTTTAATGCTTTAGAACTCGGTTAAGAATATTATGAATATTCAAACCAAAACGGAATATTCCGTACATTAGAAGGATGCGCGCGTTATCTATATCGCATTATTAATAATAAAATAACAATCTTTCAAACTACACTAAGCCTAAATTGCTCTTCGTGGTCATGTAAGATGAGGTTTGAACTTTAATGGAGACACTTGGCAACTTCATGAATAATAATTTTCAACCAGGTATTTAAGCAGTTTCTTCAAGCAATTGCTAAGGTCGTTCTCTGTCCACAATCGCTCAAAAAACGAAAAAACAATGACCCAAAAAACAAAACAAATTTGCACCTGCAAACTCTTAATTTAAAAAATCGACTGGGAATATTTTCCCACGGATGCGAGGTTTTTGCCTAATCCAACTTTTGTTTTATGAACACTATTGAGCGTGCAACAGATTTCATGATTTAAGTCAAAACATAGAAGGAATGCCCAGTAAGTAGTAGAAATCGGCAGTTACCAGTTTGCCAACATACCCAGTGGTCTTAACTCGCGGCATCCGCACTAGAAAGTTGAAATATCCGGATAATTTTGTACGTTTGCTCTTCCGTACACATTCTTGACCCTATTTAATTCAAATACAATTTGAAAGATCCATTTTAAAGATTTTATACTATGAAGACTAAATAGACCAACGTCTGAGACGGTCTTGTCACCTTACTCGAAAGTCTGGTTGTATGTAAAGCCTGTCGAGTTTTGATTCATTAATATACAACATTTAAAACAAGCTAAAGATTTTATCATTTTCATCTTCCTGAGAGTGAACGTTGTACGAAAACTTTTACTTTGCACCGTGTGAAAGGGTAGAGAGAAATTGTTTTGAAGGCTGATTTGCGAATTCCAATGCAATATACGAGACTGTTTCTGCATATTATGCCACTAAAAGCAGATAAACACTTGCACAACCAAAACGAAACAAGATTGAACCGAAAATTGAAAGTATTCATGTCGCGAGTCACCAAAATGTCGAGCGTTACATAATCTCCAAGATCAAGATTCATTTGAATACCCAATTTACATACAATTGTCTGTCATCGTGAATTTCATTATACATAATCCTAATGAATTTTAAAGTACTTTTCATCTATCCCCTCTGGTTTGAAGACACGTTTTTAATCGGATTAATGAACTGCCTAAGGTTATCAGAACTGGGAAAGCCTACTCAAGCAGTTTGTTCCATAATCGCGGTCGTACCAGCCAGTTGTACGAAGTTCGACAGAGTTGGGATGAGTGGCAAGGGAGGCGGGTCCGTCTGACAGGCTCAATGCGCGGCTTCATCATGGAGGAGAGCTCTTAGGAGCAAAGCCCGTTGACATAGCGGTAACGGAGAGTCAAATCGCCGATCGTCCGTTAGTGAAGTATCATCGATCAGTCGGACTGGACCATGTACAGAGTGAAGAGGTTCTGTGGAGAAAAATACTTTTTAGCCCTAAACAAATAACCTAGTTTTTTCCCAGTAGCTATTGCGATTGAAAAAATGCGTTTATGAAGAGTCAAACCATCTGGACCGGATGAGCGCTAGGCGCTTCTTGTTAGCCAAGGAACAGTGATGTATTTCGGAAGCATCAAACTATACCAGATTGTTCCATCTCGAAGCAGTGATAAATTCCAAATCTCTCGTCAGAAAGGAAGTCATCAGCAAGGCAGGGGATCGAATTTAAAGTACATGAGAGGAGGTTGGTGCCAAGGCCGATCCCTGGGGAGCAGCAGCGTTGACACTGTGGGTTGAGAGGCCATGCAATGGAAGTTTGGATAAAACGACACCATGCCACAGCTGATCCGAAGATTTCGTGATATCAAGAGCAATGATATGTGCTTCACTTGGATAAGTTTTCTCCACAGTTGTGTGAGGTAGACTAGGAGATTCCCCATTGATCGCTGGTACCGGAAGCCGTACTAATTGTCGCGAATTAAGCCCTGATGTCTGAGATACTCCAGATGCTCTCGATTTATGCACTCCTCCATCATCTGGCTGACAAGAGAAATCAGAGCTCCATATATGTGTGTAGTCATAAGGGTCGGTCTTAAATACTTTTTTCGGACGGGCTGGGGATGAGCTTTCCGATTCGCTGGAAAAGAACGGGTTTCGTGAGATATCTGAAAGAAATGCACAAGAATTAGAGCTCTCTCCGCTGCACATCTCTTTCTCCGCTGCACATCTCTTCAGTACAACAGGAGTTAAGTCAGGACCAAAGTGCAGTACTGCAATTACAGAATCGCCTTCACTGTACCAATCCTGACACAGGCCGAAAATATTTCCATTTCGTCAAGACATTTTCCTCGATGGGCTTTCATTCCCATCTACAAGCTGCGACCCTAATTTCATTAAATTACATCCTCTCAGGTATAACGCAAAAAGAAAGCTATTATTATATGATATAACGTTATTTAAAAAGTTCAGGTAGATGAAACGAATTAACGCCCCTCATCTTAAATGCTTCAACATATCGGATTCTTCCGCGATCCGCACTATGAACACAGAGAAAGGAATCCAATACGACCAACGAGGTACGTCCCTGCTTGGTTGCCTGCTCGCTATTTGGCTCGCCAGAAATGCGTGGAATGTTGTTCTGCTTAATCAGTTATTAGGTTTTTTTCGAGCAGTACCGATCATCCTTTTAATAGTTCTGCTTTCTTCTGTGGTACCTGCCGTGTTTCGCAACTGATGCTAACACGAGAGGAAGATGAGACTGAAAGTGTAACAAATCAGTAGTTGTGTTTTAGAGCTCACTGCATGAAGATGGCAAGTATCAGATAAAGAACTGCCCATAGTTTTTTTTCTGACTACATAATCTATTAAAAACGCAAAACTATCTAAAGTTTATTCAAAAAATATATCTTTTATTTAATTTGTAGCATCCCAGTCCTTCCGCGCTGCGACAGCGACACGCGACCAAGACAAAGGCATATGTCTCTATACCCTATTCGTAGTACATTTACGCCCCGACACAACAAAGATGCAGCGCGGCAAAGCGGCAGCCGCCTAAGCGTTGCAATAGATATTGGTCATTGGTACACGAAGCTGTTAGATACAGTTAGTAACTTTGATGGGAATACCATCAGACGCAAAGTCCATCAATTTTTTGAAAGGCAAGAACTTCCCACCATATTACAAAGTATTACAGGAGGTTAATATTGATGAAGACTTACCTACTTTCAAAAGGACCACATTCTATAGTTTATTCAAAGAACTTCATTTTGTGTATAGAAAACGGAGCAGAAATAGTATTTTGATGGACAGCCAGGAGATTATTTTATGGAGAAGAAATTATTTAAAATCAATAAAGAAATACCGCGACCAAGGCAGGAAGATTTATTAGTTGGATGGAACCTGGATAAATGCAGGACATACAAAACCTGAAGTAAGGGCTGACTCTACAACTAAATCAGCAAGACAAGCCTTCTTAGATGAAGTAACCACTGACCTAAAGAATCCGTCAGGTACGTGTATCTAAGTTCGTCATTTGTGTCGTAAAAATGGTGCCAAGTAGACTGAGTCTATGCACTCATGCTGAAAACTTAGCTACAGTAAACTTAGCTATATCTGGTAGATTTGGAACCAACACTTATTGTTAGATATTCTGCTTGTATTATTATTAGTTTTCTTGAATACTATATGAATTAATTTCCAAAAAAAGGAAAACGATTTGTTATCTGTCACAATGGCGGTGAAGATGGCTTTGTGCCCACTGCCCTATGGGCACTTGGGTCAAAGAAAGCGACCGACTACCATGAATAAATGGACGGGAGTTCATTTGAACGATGATTTGAAGAAACGCTCTCAAAGCTTGACAAGGCCGTCAATGTACTTGATAATGCTGCATACCACACTAGAAAGAATTCCCACAGTGTCCACAAGAAAGGCAGAAAAAATCAACAATGGTTACTATCAAAAGACACTAGTTTCGATGAAAATATGGTCAAAGCAGACTTATCCATCTAGTCAGACAGCACAAATATAAATATGTATAATCTTAATGTTATTGACGAAATGGCTAAAAACCAAAATAACACAGTTTTAAGGCTATCCCCTTATCACTGCGAACTAAATCCCATTGAAATGATTTGGGCAAATATAAAAAGCTTGGCTTCAAACAATATAACAGTGAAATCTGACGTTAAAAATTTGTTTTATGAAGCTGTCAACAGAGTGACGGCAACCATTGGGAATATTGTATCCGTCACGTTCAAGAAACAATCGAAATAAATATGTGGGATCTAGACAATATAATCGATATTCAAATTCAACCTGTAATAATTAATATTAACCATTCGGACGATGATTCAAGTAATTCCAGCGAATAAAGAATTATGAAAAGTATGTGCACTTATTTCTATAAAAGTAATCATTTATTTTGTTAGATTATTCCAAGACCATTGAGGAAAATAAGGACCTGTACAATCTCGCTTTTGGGCATGTTGTGTTTTGTCTGAGCGTAAATGGACTACGAATGGGGTATAGTGTTCCTATGAACTAATTTGGCTACGTCAAGAAAACTCAAGTTTACACATGCAGGGTGTTTCAGAAAATCGTGGCAATATTTCCGGATTATAAAGTAGGTCCAAAAATAACCCGGAAAATTAATATGAACGTGAGTCCTGAAATGCCCCCTTACCAAAATACAGGATGTTGAAGTTTTACTTTCGAAATCGAAAATAATTATATCTTCGGCGATACGATATTGACTTAAAATTTTTTACATCTAGCACTAATAGCATAGTCAACATATACAATAATTTTCGTAGCTAAAACAACACCAGCATCGTAGAAATTGTAAAATTTTGACACCTACAGGAAAAAATAAAATTATTTTATACGCCACTGGCTTTTTTATATATCTTTAGCATTTTTGAATAAGGTATTTAATGTTACAGCATCTCTTGAGAAATGTTCTTTAAATCACTCCTTTTGGAGAAAAACTGATTTGAATATTTAAGGTAAAATTCGCAAAGAAGACTTCCCCCCGTTCTAGTTTGAAAATACGTCGAAGTTATTGAAGTTCGATTCTGAAAGTTGTATGTAGTATTTTACCTTGTAATTCTACCTCATCATAGCGTTAATTGGACAATACTTACTTACTCAGTCTCATCAATTTACAACATCCCGAGTCTTGATAATAATATAATCTGGAACCTTGTTTATAGGAATTTTGTTTGTTATATTTTGATGTACTTTTTGCTAGTCCACGTTTTTCTCAATCACCCAACAATGCACTATTTCAGAGTGATAATAGCAGAAATCCTATAAATCTAAAAGTGAGGCTTGAGGTCAAATTCAAGGTGAATATTGAAATCCTAGTTAAAATTTATTAAAAGTGTGATCTTGATTATTTCCATGAATGATCCTGCTAAACCTCTAGCAATAATAATAAATATTAACGATAATGGTCAGTTTATGTGGATGCTTCCAATACATCTGCTTTATTTATATTATGTAAAGTGGCTAGAGAGATGAGAGGTTCCCGTAGAACTGTGGGAGGGATTCTGTACCTAGGCCTAACGTGGAATACATTGTATGCAAAGTCCGCATCTTTTATTCGTATTTCCAATAGCTTGAATATACCATCCTATTAATGCCACCATTGAGCAACTTACCCGTCAATTTGAAGAGAGCTTCGAGATGACCATAACGAAAAAGAGTTTGATACTTTGTTGTAGATATTTACAGATCATCAACAGATTACCTAACGAAAATGAGTTACCAGTTACAATAAACCATGAAGGGGAAAGTGACTAGACTTTAATGTCATATGAATTGCCAGCTTCACTACAATATTCCAAAATTAATTTTTAAGAATAATGTGAAGTGGGTATCTTATCATGTGCTAACTGATAACATAGACGAAAGCATGTATCATATAATTCCAATGGAGCTTGTCGTGTCTAGAAGAAAGTTATAATCGCATGCAACTAGACTGACAAGTAGCCAGTTGCTAATTGATCCTGATATACTACCGCTAACCTGATATACATACATATTTGTGACTAAAAATAGTTTGTTTATAATTTCACTTTATTCCATGGTCATAGGAAGAATTCCGAGAAAAGCATTTTTGAACAATGGTGCTCCTGGAAGTTTTTAAAATATGAGTTTAGTGACATCAAACACATAGCTATCTGAAACGATTCAGGAAAAAATATAGCATGGTGTTCTGAAAGTTGGGGCTTTACTTTTCTACAACTACGCTTGAAATGACGGATATAATATGCGGTGAAGCACCGTCGAGAAAGCAAAAAAAAAAAGAATAAAACACTCGTCATCTATTTTTGATAAGAAATATCAAGTACAGTTTACTGATAGTATAGAAACTTTTGCATTTGGTCTAATCTGTGTTGTTTCAAATTTTTAGTTAGTTTAACAATTTTATGAAAAAAAACACGGGTAACAGATAGCTGATAGTAAAATTACTAAGAAATGGATTGAATTATTCATAGGTTGCAATTTTTCTGGTAGACGAAGACGCAGAAATATTGTAATTTCTCTATTAATGTTTTTGTTTACATTTTAGGTCGAGTTTAGTGGAGTTGTCTGCACGATGACCATGGGAAAACTAAAAACCTACAGTTAGTTCTAACCTGTTTTGTCGTGAACAGTACCGTAGACAGTTAACTCGTCAACACTGTTGCAGGTACTATCTGCCAATCTTTAAAAGCAGTAAGCATGTTTAATTGGAAGTACCGTACTCGTTACGCTTTTTAATAATTTTAATTTATGTAATATTGCAACTGTATGTTTATAAAGTTATGTAAACTTAAGAGGTTACGAGGTCTCGGTAGGAATGAACTGATAATGATAATTATATGGCGCTGATACTGCTGATATCAGTACCCAAAAAATTATATGTGATCAAAGCTTTAGACAAAACAGGCCAGAGACTTGATATTATTTGTTGCCTTGACAATAAGTCCCATCTATACAGGGTTATCCAAATTAAGTGTCCACCATTAGTAACTTTGTTATTAGTGAAAATACAAAGTTGTTTGAATTAGCAAACTAGTAGCATTTTTAACGCTGGTAAAAATGAGAAATAAAAAAAACAATTGAGAGTCGTTATTTTGATTTTTTTCAGTAAAATAACATTTTTTTAAATGGAAACCCCTGTATATTATATTTTTTTCTGTTAAAGCATCAAATTTTAAACAAAAAAGTTCATAATGACTTTTCCGCTAAAGTCAAAAATAAAGTCAAAATAACGATAAATATTTTTAATTATTTGCAGTATTATAATATTAAGACGGCTATGAAAACAACATGGCGTTCGCGATTTGACAGCATTAAGATAAGCGACAAATTGTTAAACTGGACATACTCGCAACTAGAAGGCTTTGGAAAACAATGATAAAATCAAATAATGTCAAACATTAGTGTAAATACTTGGTTATAAGCTTTATTGTGTCATTAATTTAAAGAAAAATGTTCTCCCATGAAGAAAAGTGTGATATGTTAGAATGCTATTTAGTGTGCAGAAAATCCTCCTTGAGAGCAAGAGAATATACAGTGAATTATATCCCGCTCGCATTCAACCGTATGAACGATATTTTCTGAGACTTTATCGAAAATTTAGGGGCAACGAAAATGTTTTTGCTAAAACAAGGGCAAAAAAAGAATTCATAATAAGCGAGGCCACGGAAATTGCAGTTATTGGATATTTTGAAGCTTATCGTGAGAATTCAATAGCAGATATTCTCAAGGACTCTAATTTCAGTTATGGTACTGTTCAAAGGATTTTAAAAAAATACAAATTTATTCCGTATAAGTACCGACCAGTTCAAACGCTTTTGGCAGGGGATCCAGAGAGAAGACTTGTTTTTTGCCATTGGTATCTTAGCTTCTGTCGCCAAAATGTAAATAACTTTCGTTACCTTTTATGGACAGATGAATCAAATTTTTCAAATTCTGGAATGTTTAATAGAAAAAACCACCATTATTGGTCAAGAGAAAATCTTTTGTTAGTACATCCAAGAGGCCCACAAGTCCGTTTCAGTTTCAACGTTTGGTGCGGTATAATTGGTTCAAAAATTGTTGGCCCGTTCTTTTATGAGGGAACCCTAACTGGTGAAATATATGTGGAATTTATGTCAGAAATTCTGACTAATTTCTTAGACGAATTGGATCTTATAAGTAGATATCATCTGCATTTTCAGCAAGATGGCGCACCTGCCCACAACTCCAGAGGTACTTATCATTTTCTAAGTACTACTTTTAATGATCAGTGGATAGGAACAAATGGCCCAATACAGTGGCCTCCCAGATCACCAGATCTAAACCCACTTGATTACTTCTTGTGGGGTTACTTAAAGAACCAAATTTACAAGCGAAGGTACGATAACCTTGACGCGTTAAAGACTGCAGTTAGGGAAAAGATAACCCAGATAGATGGTAGGACCATACTTAAGACAGTTCGAGCAGTTGAAAAACGTGCCCAAAAATGTATTGAAGAACAAGGTGGTGTTTTCGAGCATCTTCTTTAAAAAAAATTGTTATTGTATTTTGTAAGATTGTAAGTTGATGTTGAAAATAAAGTTTGTCGATACAATTTAATTGTTTCAGATTGGAGGCCATAACTTCAACAATTTGTAACCTAGGAGAAAAGTTATTGTAAGCTTTTTTGTTTAAAATTTGATGCTTTAACAGAAAAAAATATAAAATACAGGGGTTTCCATTTAAAAAAAATGTTATTTTACTGAAAAAAATCAAAATAACGACTCTCAATTGTTTTTTTTTATTTCTCATTTTTACCAGCGTTAAAAATGCTACTAGTTTGCTAATTCAAACAACTTTGTATTTTCACTAATAACAAAGTTACTAATGTTGGACACTTAATTTGGATAACCCTGTATAGCTTATTTAATGTTGGGCATAATTTTCGATGTTGCCTGGCGGAGAAGTGACAATAGTTGCGTTCCTGTTTCGTGAAACAGAGATGAGGCCGTCAAATCAGTTTGACTCACTTCAAAGTTCAAAAAGCATAGTTGAGCTAACTTTGATCAGAGCATAACCTGAAAAAATTGTTACAAAGCAAATGAGCAAACTGAAGCGAAGTTCGATTATGAGAAGGAACGCAACTAATAATTTACTGTTGGCAGCTGTGCTCAGATCAAACTACTCGTAACTATGGATAAACGCTTATCCATCACTCAAGTTTTCGTTCAGATTACAGGATGATTCAGTTGGATATTATCAGAACAAGCTGAGTCCAGTAATGCCTATCTACCATTGAATTAGAGAGTGTCATCTAAATCCTGCAAGTAATTTAAAAGAAATTAATAATTTTAGTATAAGAAGAAATGAGTTTGAACATCCTGAATCTCAGTAAGGAAGCCGTAACATACATACATACCTAAGTTGACAAAAGGTTTATTAAGATCTCTTAACTGGTATAAACGTAAATAACCATATACATAAAAAAATACAATTATTGTTAATCAAATGTGCATAGAATTAGCAGCACTTTTCAATACACAGTAATTTACACGTATTTCACTAAGGCCCGTATCGTCAGTCGTTCCTACAATTGTAGGACGCCTTTATGGCCTCCTTGATTGTCATACTTCTTTCTCTCCTTCACAAATTTTTAGCTTGCACCTGTTCTGTGTCAGCGTCAGAGCTCTCCTATTGTGAAGATATGTTTTCTTTTTAAATTGTAGGAAATTTCAGGCTGACAAAACATGATATAAATCAAAAGCATGCACAATTTGATGCAAATAGATATTTGTGACATAACCTCAAAATAGAGCGCTTACACGGAAAAGTAGAAAACTATGACAATCAAGGAGGCCATAAAGGCGCCCTACAATTGTAGGAATGACTGACGATACGGGCCTAACAATCCCAAAAATCCGTTCGGTGGATTCTGCGGTTTAAGCCTAAGGGTACTGCTACTACTACATAGGAAATCTCAAAATACCCTAGAACTTTGTAGAGCAAAATTTCCATTTTTCCTCTACCGTTCTTGCAAGCGAATGAAGCTTGTTACACTCAAGTAATTTTGAACGCCAGATAAGCCTGTGACCGTCAGGTGACGGTAATGTGCCGTATGCTGAATTTGAGATATGTGTCGCTGAAGATGGATCCTAGCATCAAAGTAACATTAGATTCTGAATCTACGCACCTGGTTTATCAAAGAACCGAGTTTTCGACCAGATCACAAATCCGCAAGATTTTTGCAAATTTCGTCATAGAAATTTCAAATGGGATTTTGAGGGCAAAAGTGCGATTCGCTTCTACCTTTATTGTAACCGGTACATTTAGATAACTTCAGGCGCTGAACAAGAGCAGATGTGGGGGGTCATGACCCCCCCCCCTGGGCGAATATGGTTTTACCACTAATATTAATTTATGACTTTCGGGTCTCTTTGATAAATTTAATAAATTACAGACTTTTGCAAATATGTATTGGATACAAACGGGTAAAAAATCACCAAATTTGTTGAATAATCACCATACCTGGCAACCCTGATCAATTTGTAGCGCATCGATGATGGAGAGGAAATAAGAGGGTTGCGTGAGTCTGTTAGCCTATAGGTTCAGCTTGACGAGAATTTAAATAATGTTCATTAGTACATTATTAAAAATTGAGCTTCTTTCTCGCTGTGCAATTTGACAAAAATACTTTTTGCCGGACGGAAATTAGAGAGAAGCGGTTTCACTTTATTGAAAGGAGATAGTACCTGCTCAATCGTCGGAAGAGTATTTTCGGAGGGCTGTGTACATCCCCTTTCTAGACAATGTAATCATTGATCTTCAGAAGCGGCTATCCGCAGAGACACTAAATTTATTTAAGTTAGGTGTTTTTAAGCCGCTCGTAATCGAGTATCAACCGCTCTTGGACCAGAATAAGCCAACTTCAATAATTATTGTTGGTGAATATCGATTGTGGATGGCAAAATGGCAGCGAGCGCAGAATATTACGCGGTCAATTCCTACCCTTATTAAAAATTGCGATGAGACTGCTACATTACCACTTAGTGTACCGATAACAGAGAGGTCCTTTTCTACGCTCAGGAGGCTCAAGTGAACTGGCACTTTTATATGTAAGAAGACAAGAAAGAACTAAATGTCGTTATTCAACAATAAAAACTTTACTTTTCAATTAGATTTATTGTTTAAATCACATTTATGCTACACCGTATGAGTACACGGGTAGGGTCACTGCCACCCCGCTCTTCAATTTGTAATCGCCACCGCCACGCCCCGGCCCCTGGAAACGAATATCTTCCTGAATATGAATCCTGTGACCTCCGAGACATAAACGCTGGATCTGTCTGATTCAGAATCTACTCTGCCGATGTACACTAATAAGTTCTAATATTTTTGCGCTTAAATGTCCCTGTGGCTATATGACTATAAAATGAGAAGACGTACAAAGTAAAAGTTGGAATTTGCGATTGCAAAAAATAAGCACTGCTACAGGGTGTGGATAGGTTTACTTTCTCGTAGACAGCATAATTGTACCGTACTACTTTTGATTTTTATATGACCCCAAATTGCATATCAGGTTGTCGTTATACGTTCGTTTTCGTTGTGCAAATCTAGAACACCGTGTTCGCTTCCACTTTCATTGTTGGACTTCTGAATTGATATTTTTGTGTGCTTGCTTTGGTATACTTCAAGATAAGAAATAAACATAGCTTTGGGTATCCTGTAGTTTTATCTATATTTGAAAGTGAAAGCTAAGAACGAAAGAAAAGACAGCGCAAAGACTTTGAATACACAAAATTCGACGTTCGATCTCTACCTACTTTACCATATCATTCTTTGATCACACCACTTGTAACCACTATGACTTGCAGCAGAGGACTAACCGCATTCTATACTAACTAGTGAGCATTCCACTCCAGTAGAGCCGTTGATATGATTATCATGCTGACCAATTTCTATATCGTTTTTATGACGTACTAAAAAAATGGCGTCAAGTAGGTTGACTCTGCATTTCCCACGCAGCGTCGTTATAAAGGATGAGTTCGGCATAAACTAAGCCCTTTGTGAAGAAGGTCAGTCAAACAGATCCATACAATTGATAATTATAATGATAATAATAATAATAATATCTTTTTATCACCACTATCTACAAAAGGCGAAATTTAGCTTAAAGCTACTCTTATACCTATCCTTCTTTAGATATAGTTCACTGGAAGATTTTATAATGAAATATCTTATATAGTCAAATAAATTAAGGAAATCTATCGTTTTACTACCAAATTACTCATCCTACTCATTAGCCTGTTATGATACGCTAATGATTTAAATATATCTATCGCAAAAATATTGTTTAAGCGCTTCCCTAACTTCCGTACCAATAATTATTAAAGATCTAAAGGAATGAGTTGAAACTAGTGATTGATTTATATGGAAAACTTCTATGAAAAAAATCAGTCCATAGACATTCTTTCCCTGCCCTACCGCTAGTGCATCTGGAAACGTTGCTTCTTCCCGATACTTAACTCTGTCAGACGTGGCCGCGCGGTCAGAGCATAGGAAACACTATGCTATCGCTCGGTAGAAATACATGTAAGAACACTCCACGAAGACTGGCGGAAGGCCGCTGGGAGCAGCAGCCGCGGCCAGTAGATTTGCGACTCTACTACTGAGAATATTTTTTTATATAAGTAGAACTTCCAAGGTTGGGAGCGTATGAATATACAACATCAAAAAACTGAGATAAGTTCTCCCCACTCCCACAAAACTTTTGAGTTCTTGGCATAGTAGTAACATTCTGTAAAACTTTCATCACAATCCGAGCGGTAGTTCTCAAGTTATAGAAAGTTATAAGATTAGTGGACAGACGGACAGACAGGCAGACAGACGGAAATAAGTTACTTTACGTTTTTCGTAATGAACATCTTATATAACATCTAAGTTTCGAAAATTTTCGCGATTCCAATACAATACGTTAGTAGGCGTGGGACGTAAAAATATTTGATATTCGAAAAATGAACTGGCCATACGAAATAACGGCTTAACTTCATATTTGATATAAACTAAACTATTTTCATTTATTTGGAGAAATCTAGACGTGGTCTTTCAACAATGAAAAGCAATCCGATTGAACTACCTACTATAATTGCTTCGTTGATCCTTAATAGCGTGAACTCACTATTTGTACCTATACCGACATATGGATACTACTGGAAGAATGTTACATAAAATTCCCCCGCCGTATATTTCTGCTCATTATGCGATGCAATTGAATTGCTAGTTTCTGTCTTAGAAAATTGAGCATTTGAAGACCACTGTAATTAGAAAATTATCACTCGCTTCGCTGATCGAGGATGCAATACTCGTAAGTTAATAATGTACTGCTTGCAAAAGTATAGCAAGCATCACTAATCTTCATACGTAATACTAGAGGTAGCTAGAGCGACTTGATTCTCTACAAACTTCCTTGACAGTATACGTTAAAGATCAAAGTAGTAGTAGTGAGAGGACATAACCTGGGCAGTGGATAAAGCCATCTTTGGCTTTTTGACAACCTAGTGACTAACACTTCCATTTTTACTTTTATTGTATGTTTTTCCCACTGGTGCCTTGATCATTCTTGTTTCTTCGCCTGTACTAGCTGACCTGGTAAATATCCTTAAATTTCAATCTGATTTTATTCATCTTGATGATATTATAATACGAGTCGTATAGACACTTTTGAGGCAAGTAACTGCATGTTGGTTAATCATTACAAATCAACTTTACAGACTGCCAACCCTAGGTCTGCATATAAAAACTGACGTCGAAACAAGGTATAGGCGAGAATAAAAAAAATCCTTGAAACAGGTCAAACAAGTGAGGGTAAAAAGTACAAAACGAAACCAAAGGCTTCAACTCAGATGGCGTTATTCAATCCCTAGTCTAGTCAAAATCATGCAGTCAGACTAAGTCGATGAGTAGACTTTAGATCTAGACGTTCTAGCTACTACATACTGTTACAGACCGAAAAATACGCAAATAATTCAAGTTAGTATAAATACCAATAAGAAATAGACGCGGAATTACCATGCATTCAGCGTTAGGGCGCGAACCGGAATGTGTTCTATGCTTTGCCCAAATGCCGCATAATTATTGCGTTTTTCAATTGACCATAGCCACGTGTTTGCTTTCCGTTAATCTGTCTCCAGGCCTACTAAACATATACCTGACTGATGAGTTGCTATTGAGCACGAAACAGCGCTGTCTGCGATTTTTCATGGTTGCACAGACGGAAAGCAAGCATGTCCATTTCAATCGTGTCTATTTATGCATACCTATTATGCATATGCATACAAATCGATTGTCGGTCTACTCTGTGAATATTTTGTGTTCTGGCTGCTAGGTAGGCCTACATCTATCTGTGCATTGCGCAGTACGTCAAGCAGTTATGAACCGGTGACGTAGAGGTTTTCCGTCATATTTTATCGCACGGGATGATGATGATGATGAAGATCAACTTAGTAAACAATTTGCAGGTGGAGATCGTCAGATTTTTCGCACAGTATTTTGAGTTTTTCAATTGACCTTGTCCACTTGTTTGCTTTCAACAGATTAACGAATCTGCCTCTAGGACTATTAGACCTATAATGCACCGATAAGTCGCTAACGAGTACGAAATAGTGATGTCTGCGGTTGGTCGTAGTTACATGGATGGAAAGCAGACATGTCCAATTCAATCTCTCTAGCCACTTGACAGACAGGTGCCTCTCTTGCTATCATCTGAACAGATCATTAGCGTTAATATGTGTTGCCTAATTATAGGCAGGGGTGTCGATCACAATACTGAATTTATTGGTTTTGCCATTTTACCAGTCATCGAGAACATGTTTAATGGATGAAGAAAGCCGGTTACTATTACGGGATGAACACGGATTGTAATTGTAATGCTGAATCTATTTTTTACGCGCAATTACTTTCAACAATGCAGAGTAGTAGCATGTAAATATTACATTCGACATTACGAAACAGCTGTTTAATTGCTAGGCAGTTTGAACGGACTGTTGTTTTCAGTAAGCTGGGTTATTCTAATCAAATCACTTTCGTTTGTCTTAATCAGTACTTTAGAATAATTTAAGAACAACCACTCTAATATTGTTGCATATAATATGAATTGATTCGAAGACAGAAAAATAAGAAACCAAATATATTTAATTAACATAGATACTTCTAACCGGTATAAAACAAGAGTTGTCTGAAGCGTACGACATGGATTAAGTTTCCCGTTTTAAAAAGACTTATGCAAGCCTGTTTTAAAGAATCTTCTCACAGTAAACCTAGGCTGGACGGCGAATTGAGTAGACCTAGGATGTTGTAGGACCAAGTAGGGTCCGTTAGTAAATCGAGAAAAAAGTACCAGATCACCAATCCCTTCCATGACAAGAATTACTTCCAGGTCTTGCATCAGCACAAAGAGTCGCTGTCAATCTGTTTATGGAAATTTTGATACAACAAGTGTTATGACGCTCTGAGTACTAATAAAATAAATGAAAAAGATCAAATTTAAGGTCTGTTTTCCTTCTGTAAAATTTTTTGTTGGATTACGAATAATATAATAATGGATACTTACGAACCAGCTCTTTGGTTGGTGAACTTACCTGAAACAAATGAATACATCATTAAACTATGAAGTAATCGGCAAGAATAAAAAGTATTACTAATCATTTGAAAGCAGCAAGTAAATCCAAAAATAACCAAAAAAGTTCCTACAAACATTTGCTCAAAAGTTCCCCATTTCCAAGATAACAGGGTATTGTAAATTTTAAGGCCACCGATAAGACTTGAAAACATTAATATTATTCAAATAACGCTATGAAGAAATATAATTACTCTTCTAACATAGCACATACAATTTTCAATATTCAACTTTACCGTACTTTATAAGAAGAACCGCACGGGTATTATGTAAAAAAACTATAAATAAAACGACAAAATAAAACTATAAAATGTCATCTTGCAGACTAGGTAGTTTTTAGGGTGCAAAAAGTCATCCCACTTTTGTTCACTAGGCTCGTTGTGAGCGTCCATCTATGGAGGAATGGCTCAACTACACGCATTGTTAGTTGCATATGTTATATGAAGCCGAGTAGTGTGTATACTAAGTGACATATAAATCCGAACACCCAGTTTAAACGGTTTTATTTTAATAAAATTTTGTATAAGTACTTAATGAAGCATAATAAGTAATTGTAAAAATTTCAAAATGATTGCACTGCTTTAAAGCCCTTTGACCGTTAATAATGTGTGCATGCACCCTGATGTGCTACGCATTCTCCAACGCGCCTAGGCATGCTTCTGATCAGGTGGTCAATGTCCTCCTGTGGTATCTCATTCCAGGCAACCACCAACTCCTCTCGAAGTGCTTCTAGAGTCTGAGGAGGACGTTGCAAATTGAGCAATCTCCTACCCATCATATCCCACACGTGCTTAATTGGGGATAAGTCGGGAGATCTTGGTGGCCATGGTAACAATGTGACATCATTATGTTGAAAGAAGTCTATTGTGACTCTTGCAACATGTGGTCGGGCATTATCTTGTTGGAAAATTGGATCTGCCAGGGTGTCAAGATAGGGTAAAAGATGGGGTTCTAGAACTTCGTGGATATAACGCTGCGCGTTCATGTTACCTCTGATGAAGATTAAAGGTGACCTGGAACCATAAGCTATAGCACCCCAAACCATAACTCCAACAGTGTGATGAACATGTCTTTCAACAAAAAACTGTGGATTCCTCCTTTCACCACGTCGCCTTCTAACCCTGGCACGACCATCGTGCATGCCTAAATAAAATCGAGACTCGTCACTAAAGACAATACTGTTCCATTCCTGATCCCAGAGTGACCGTTGTCTGCACCACTCAAGGCGATTACGTCGGTGTTCTCGAGTTAAAGGAAGGACCCAGTGTGGCCGGAATGAAAACAAGCCAAAACTTCTCATTCGTCGGTAAACACTTCGCATGCCAATAGGTCTTCCGTGTTCTGCAAACCATTCATTTGCAATGGACCTGGTAGTGGAGAAACGGTCCCTTAAGGCCAATAATCTTAGGCGGCGATCTTCACGGTCTGTTCTACGGCGGCGTCCAGTGCCCCTTGCTCTTTGCGTACGGCCTTCTCGAAGCCATGCCTGACAACACCTAACCACAGTGTCTACACTTCTTTGCACTCTAACTGCAATTGCCCGAAAAGAAAGTCCAGCTTCCCGAAGTCCCACTATACGGCCCGTATCAAACTCACTAAGTTGACGAAATCGTACAGGTCTCCGTACTATAGGCATCGTAACCGATCGTAAAGGATGTTAAGAACCAAAATCCGCCAACGTTGATTCTTTACTGCGGCTGAAAATTTCATTTTTAGAGCGTTAGTGAATTAAAAAAAAGCAGTATAAAAACCGGAATGTCCAACTGATAAGGCTGAAATTTTTTTCACTTGATATTTACAGTAAGATAAATACATTCACCAATTTTTATTAAAATAAAACCATTTAAACTGGGTGTTCGGATTTATATGTCACTTAGTATAGTTTCCATCTCTGAGAAGAAAGTTTGGTTGAATAGCAAGATCGCATCTGGATGATTACGTGTGTTGGTCTGCATGTGTATAAAATCAGTGATATTTGGTGTGTGAAGAAATCAATTCTGAATATGCTGCCAATGAAGTATATCTATTAGCCGTGCCCGATGGGTTATTTATATGTTGTCCTTTCTGAAGACAGGCTATGTTCAAAGTTATAAAATACGTTAATTTCCTTCTTTGTATTTTCAAAAACTTTGAGGAGAATTAGGTACGGGAAATTTATTACTGTTAGCATGAATATGACTTGCAATACGAGAGTGTACAGTGAATATAATTATTCCTTATCTCACTCATTTTTGAAATCCAGCAATTTTGCATATAATTACCGGAATGGATAAAAAAAAGTAGATGCGCAACCAATTTCTAGCTTTGAATCTCAAGTAAGTCTATTTGGGACAAGAATCCAATGGAATTAACATCAACACATATTATTAGCATACAAATCTTCACTGTTCACCTATGTTTCCTTCTAACTATAGTATAGGCTTAGGCCTCCAGTAATCCCATCTCTGAAGCGGACTTTACATCACATCAGAGCCAAACATTGATAACTGAAGCCTCATGACGTTTAGGCAACGCGTACAACTACAGAACGAGTTCACAACGTGTCCATCAGTTAGTGCTAAGTTAACATCTTGTAGAAAAACCTACATAATGTTATAAAAAACCAATACGATGTCAAAAAAATCGACATAATGTCACTTTTCAAGATACGTAATCCCCGTGCCGATATAAGCTCAGAATCCGACCTGAGAGTGCCAAAAAGCACAATAGGGA
This sequence comes from Acanthoscelides obtectus, assembly GCA_963669975.1. Classification (NCBI taxonomy): domain Eukaryota; kingdom Metazoa; phylum Arthropoda; class Insecta; order Coleoptera; family Chrysomelidae; genus Acanthoscelides; species Acanthoscelides obtectus. The sequence goes on along the minus strand of CAVLJG010000007.1, from coordinate 62,197,138 downwards.
ACCAAGTCAAAGAATATTGGCATCTAGTGACTGGATGCAAGCATGGCAAAGATTTTAACTCGAGAACGGCTGCGGATCGACATAATGTTACTTTTCAAGAAACGTAATACCCGTGCGGGTTTTTATACGGAAATTATTTTAAAGATTTAGACCAATTATTTGACTGAAAATATTTCTCATTAGAGACCATTCATATAAAATTGAATATCTACACCACTGGTGTCAGGCAAAACAATTTGGCTGCTGACTATGCTGTTAATACTATATGAACAAAATTTTAGTCAATATCTACATCTATTCCGAATACACATTTTTTTCGATTTCTGAAAATATTGTTTGTCAACGTTATGCTCTAGAAATGTGAGCACTATTTTTTCACATTGCGACATAATACCTGAATATTGAATGAAATATACGAGCATTCCCGGAACACATTCCCAGGATTTCCATCATTTTCAAAATTAATTTCAATTAAATCTTAGGAATTCTGGGTATTTAATACGGTTTGTATCACAATATCTTAAAAATTACGTAGTCAAGATGTCTCAGATTTCGAGTTTTCACTTCGTACTCCCATACAACTCGGTAAAATAATCGTAAAATCAAGACGTGGCACACATTCTTTTATTGCAGTATACGTCACCAAGAAAATCTCTTTGATATAAAAAGATACAAATAATAATAGTGGATATAAAAAGACCTATTTAATATGCAACTCACAATAAGCAAGCGTCATTTTGATTACCTTTTCTATACAAAGTGATGATGTAAAAAAATGGCTGCGGCTTCGGTAAAAAGCCGACTTCATAATTAATTTATGTCAAGGTTGCCTAAGACGTCTCGGATTAATACATAAATGAATGTTTTCATTAAGTATACCACATACTATAAAATGATTCCACGATTTCGTCATTATAGTTATTGTTAAGTTTAAAAGGAACCAACCGTATTATTTCGTCCGTTTTACACAACGCAATTCCCCAATTTCTGGACAGGAGTCAATGGAGTATTTATTATCTGCCTAGTCAAAATTGCATTTTTACCAGACTGGAGGAGGGATATGGTTTTCATGCGTCACGGGCTACATGCCAAACGGCTTGATGGATTTTGACATATGACATATTGTTGGATTCTTCTAAACAGTGCGAGGACACTGGCTATATTAAAATTTTATAACATTAAAATGTCGAATTTTAATGAAAAAGCTCAACCTTGTAATTCTTATTTCAATGTATGGTGAATTTTGACATATAAGGTATATCTAGATTTGTCATGACACTGGGCATAGGTACTTAAATTTTATAAAAACAAAATTGGGGGTTTTTGTGAGAACACTCAAACACAAAATTCCTATTCCACGGGATACAGCTTAAACAGCTTAATTGATTTTGACATATGAGGTGTCTCCAGATTTCTCTTCATAGCACGTCTCCAATCTTTTCGGTTACTGCAATCAGGTTGTTTGCATTTTTTTTAAATGTACATGTTAATTGATGAAATAGATTCTTACAGCCATTTGTGACGGATGATGCAGCTCATCCTTGTCTGGTTTATTGGTATTTGAGATTCATACATTAAAAGATTACTAAATTTAAGTCCTCTGTATTTCCCTCTAAATGAACCCAATGAGCCAGTAGGACGTCATATTTACTTCGCACGCCTACTGACGGGAAAGATTCTCGAAAATGAGATATTATGTCAGTTATTTCCGTCGAGAAGTACCCCTAGGATGTCGATGAAAGTTTTAGACAATGTTACTACTACACAAGGACGCTTTGTAGTTTTTGAAAGTCGGTCCAGAAGTGACGGAGAAAAAGGCCAAAAAAGTACTAAAACTTCGTTTTTTGACGTTTCAGATGATCCTGATCATTTTCGGAGACATTTTTATAGAGGTTAAAAATTGGTGGTTAAGGGTTGCAGGGGTGGCGGAGGGAATATCTCAATTTTTGACGTTGGTATATTTGTACGCCTCTAATCCCAGTAATTCTACCCGCATATTAGGCATATTTCACTCATCATAGATCTCCCAGTACATTTACCCTTAAAACTATTTCCTACAGTCGGGTGTCGATACGACTTTATTTAATTTTTTGTTATACATGTTCGTGGCTAACTTTTTTCTCATAAGGCCTAACTTGTGCCAAACATAATTCTTTACGAACTGATTTCAGCCTAGCGTGGGAAGTACGGAGTCAACTTACTTGACGACATTTTTTTTTATTTCTAATATCGATAAATCGATAGAATGTTACCAAACATTTCATGTTGCTTTCAAGCCAAAGTGTTAAAGAAAATAAAAACCTATTTACTTCATATCTGATGGAGGCCTAACCTCTAAGGCAGATGTACTATTAAGCTATAATGAAATTTAATTACGTCTCTAGAACAAAAAGTAAATGTGGACCAGTAATCTTTTTTGTATTTTGTGTCCATTCTGTCAAGCAAAATCATACTTGCTCTAAGGCATCATAGCTTGATCATATTTGTAAGTATTGTTGTGTAAAAGCTTCATTTCGCTCTAACTTCAAAGATTACTGTTTAACTTGAAGAAGGGAATAAACCTTCTGAAAAAGATCTAGATTAATCATTACTCATGTAATTGAACAACATCGTACTCTTCATTAATTTTCAAGTCGCTTTGAGGATCTTTATCCCGCTAGGCACAACCCGATGTCTCGTAACATCAATAACTTTGATCTGATTACGAACTCAATCAATTTTAATTATTCAATTTTCCAATGCGAAAAGGCAAAAAACAAATTCTAATGCCAGACTAATAGCATTGGAGAATGCGCCAGTGTTATTTTATCCTTTTTGCGTATAATGACCAGGCTGTGCGCACTCGGAGATAATCTGCAAACGCTATTGATGATAGCTATCACATAGCCTAGTCAACTTAGAAGAGATACGCGTGAGAAACGCTATCCAAGAGAGTGTGTCAAACAAAGTCGTATAACTTTCATTCTAGAGATATATTTAAAACCGGTACGCATATTAGAAAATATGTAGCCTTTTGTGCCTCATTGAGAGCACTTTATTTTACATTTCTGATGAATTTTATATGAATACGGAGAATGCCTATATACTCTTTTACATTTTTTATATTATAAAAATCCAAAACCGGCGACGGTTTTTTTTCTACATTTCGTCTAATTTGAATTGCCCTAGTTTAACATACCAGCCTGTCTATACAGGCCCATTCATGAAGGGACTTAATATTACTTTTAAGCAAGGACCTTAAAGAAAATTTATGATTATAGCACCTGAAGAAATATTTCAGAAAAACTCACAATTACGTGTCTCCATTTTATGCTATTTTTATTACATATTCGGATGAACCTTTCTAAAAAAACAGAAATATACTTACGAGTTTTGATAATCGAATGTTTAGCTGAAATACGCTAAGGTTTGATAGATCTGTTAACCTGACAGGTAGAGTATTGGAATTTGCGTTATTTTTTTATTTTTCTCATTTTCAACCCAGTTCATATACTTTTCGATTTGAGTGAGAGTGATGAAGAACGCAGAATGTATTTTGTTGCAAGCCTATTAAAGGGAACGCACTGTATACAAGCTTTTCTCAGATAGAGGTCAACGGGTTTCTCCAGTTAATTCATTAAATAGCTTCGATAACCGCAAAGATATACAAACGTAAAAATATCACACCACCCTTTTTGTTTTATAAGTTTTTGTTCAGAATCAATATTCCGTTGCATGGATGGGCCACCCTGTATGTATATGTAATGATAAATCTATTGAGACACATGACGTCAGTTCAAGAAATGTTTCAGATCTGGGACCAAATTCTTAAAATCAGGGAATAGAATAGCTAGTGGAAGGTGTTCTGTTACCTTTTCTAGCGTTTATCAAATACATTTGTAAAATCATCTATGTTCGGCAAAATAATGTGTATCTTGTATGTAATCTATATTATTAAACGTTTTATCACAGAGTTCACTTCGTCTTTAGAATAGAGACTGATGGCCTACTGCGAGACTTCTGCACTTTTTCCCGAGATTGATTCGGGAAGCGGCTATTCTAGTAGTATTCAAGAATAAGTTTCGTGGAAATTAAGAGAACCACGCTCACTTTCTCTCAGTTACTCTATATTCTCTCTATCATATTCTTGTGTATTACCAACAATAGAACTGGACTACTGCGAACAGAACTTGTTTACACATTAGAAGCCTGATAGAATCGAAAGCTGATTGATTTGACATAAGCGGATTACATTGTACGTTGCAAGAGATAATCTTACACATGAAAACAAGACGATTGACATCCTGGAAGTGATATTTATAAAACTATAGAGCAGATGAATCATGTGCAAGTATATCAGAATAAGCAGATCAATTAATCTGTCAATAAATGTGTACCAGCATGTTACATGATTCACTTTAAGATGTTTTTGTTTTTGTTGTTGATTATTTGGCCATATCGATGTATGAGCAATGTATCCTTGCACAAAAGAACCAAAGTTGCTTAGCTCGCAAGGTAACAAATTAAGAGAAGCGTTTGATTGCGATACTAAGAGAAAATTATAGAATTACACTAGGAAATTGAGTTTGGCAGCCAAGACATGATATCAATTTATGTAATAGTAGCGTTTCTAACAATTAAACTGGCATAATATTTGCAATTTCAAAAATATGTCTTGTACTAGTCATCAAGTATCAAATCATAGGATTTTTAGGGTCTAAAAACTATAAAATGAAGAAAATGTATAGTTATCAGGTGTAGACTGAATAGAATGCTTTCCGGCTCCGTGACTATAACCGACCGTATACAACGTTGTTTCATGCAATTATTCGCACGGTATAGATCTAATCATTGGAGACAACGGAAGGCAAACAAGTGAGAATAGGTCTACCGCAAGACTGAATATTGTAGTTTGCGAAGAGGTGACAAAATCTATTTGTGCCAATAAGACCACATGCGTTGACAGATCTTCTTTCCTACAGTACTATAGTAAAGAAGATCTGTCAAGACATGTAATTTTATTGACTAGATAACCATGGGGGAATATCGACATGTAAACCCAAGGATAAGTTTCAGATGTTACATTGAAAAGTGACATTATATCGATTTTTAATGACATTATGTAGGTTTTCCGCCTTGGAACTAGCTTTCATTCACTTCATCTTCACTTGTACTAGCTGTGAGGGTTGTCTAAACGCCGTGACACGAGAGCTATATGGCTTGGCTCTGATGTGATGTAACATCTGCTTCAGAGATGGCACTACAGGAGGACACTTACAGCTTCTATGGCATAAGCTGCAAATTCTATACGAAATGTCGTTGTTGAGTTCCTCCATGGGTGACGTTCACAGCAAGTGCGCGTGGCGTGGACTAGCTAGACTAGTACACAAGTGGAAATTATACAAATTTTAAATGACCTTATATAAAACCCATGCAGTAATATCGCGTTTTGCGAACTATTCATAAGTCGTAGTGTTACCGCTTCGCAGTTATCAGGGTAGTTGATAGTTTCAATTATCATCTGAGCTATAACCCAGAAGCGTATACCAGAATATATATTTTGTAGGCAAATTATGAATACTTTGGCAGACTAATTTTTTTTGAAAACATCATTTCTGCTTCAGGGTTGCTCCCTTAGGTCGTTTTTTATAGTATGGTACCAGACGTCTCTTTAGGTTGCTCTACAGTATAGTGTTGGTGTTTTCACTCCTACATCATGATCAAAAACTACCTAAACGTCTTTAGGTTTTGGTCCTGAAGACCGTTTTACAACTGCCTTTTGAACGAATCCTAATGTTATCTTTCGTCAAAAAAGTAAAGTCAGCTAGCGTATATGGAATCCTTAAAGAAAATAACCACTTTTTTCATAAAATGACGTAAATCTTCGATGCGATCTTTCATTAGTGCCTTATCATGTGGATAAAACCGGGAGATAGCTGACATGTGTCACTGTGTAGACTGTACACGGTGATAACAATAAAAATACCGAATAACGTACAATGACCTTATTATCCCAGAACATTTGCATGTTCGAGTTGCTGTACAGCCTGACCATTGTTTTAAAAGGTTTTCAGTTTTTTTTCGCGGCTAGCGAGTTGTGTATTGGAGTTAATTAACACTAGAATATGGAAAGTAACCGTAACGAATGCGGGTTTAAGTATCAACATGTATTGCGACTACAATACCAGATATACAGATAATGTTTTACAACTAATCTGAGAATTTACCATTATACACACACGTTATTGTCATATTTCTTATCGTGTTATATTAATTTTAGGAATTAAGTAATTCTATTGTTTAAAAGAAATGGGGCTCTCCCAAACAAGGAGTAGATTTCTATCAAACCAAATTAGTGTATCTACTTCATTTTGAAGCCCTTATGTTCCTGTAATAAGATTCAAACGGAAGTCACCGCACGGGTATTACGTACCTTAAACGTTTTTTTTTTTTGACATTTCTTAGGTTTTGTCACAGGATGTTAACTTAGCGCAAGCTGTTGTACACTTGTTGTGAACTCGTTTTGTAGTTGTACGTGTTGCTTAAACGTCAGAAACAGCGATCATAGCAAACAAACAAAGGAATATGTCTTAGAAACATATCAAGTCATCCAAAGCACTCTTTTCAGTAAGCAGTGAAAAGCAGCTCTGATAACCCTTGGAAACGCACATACTGGATCTGTCATTTATGCTTAATACCATCTAGTACGTTTCTGAATTACAGAGAACTACTAGAGACGACAATCTGTCAAGAATCAGGTACATTGCGTTCGATAAGATTTCGGACACTGTCACTGTCACACATTCAATCGACAGTTTTGAAAAGGTCGATGACGCAATAAAAAAAACGTATGGTGTATTTTGGAGCAGTTTTTCTTGAGAAATCATCAAAGCTAAGTATACTTACACTTAAAGTACCATATAATTAATATGGAAAGGTAGATTTGTTGGAAGCACAACCAAACATTTTTTATTTGCGGCCCTTGGAAAAAACTTGCAGAAGGCCATGGTAAATGGAAGGAGTTATTACAGTTGAAGATACCAAGACCCAAGGGACCGATAGTAGCTGTCGAATCTGTACGAGGGATGTCTTTTAAGTTTTGCATATGGAAATAAAACAACACGGTAGATATTTTTAAATGACTTTATTGTTTTTCGAAGTATTTTCCATGAATTAATACACATCTACATGCGCTCGAACCAATTTCTTAAGCACTTATTCCACTCGTTTGCTGGCAGATCCAAAACGGCATTTTTGAATGCGTCAACTGCTTCTTCTGGTGACTGGAACCTTTGAACACGCAGTCCGTTTTTAATTTTCGGGAAAGTAAAGAAATCGTTAGGACTTAGATCGGGACTATATGGAGGATGGTCCAATAATTCCACGTTTTCTTCCTTAAAATACTGCCTTGTTTTTTGGGCTGTCTGCGAGCTTGCATTGTCTTGGTGGAGGATGATTCTTCTTTCGGGGTTGATTTTTCGAAGCTCGGTAATGACTTTTGGCAAACAAATGGTGGTATACCAATCCACAGTAACAGTTCTTTGCTCATTGAGAGGAATTGTTGCAATATGACCCGCTTTTGACACAAATGTCGCGACCATCTTTTCTTCACCTTGGAACACCCAAACAGCCGACTGTCGTTTATTTTCTGGTTCATAACAGTAAATCCACGATTCATCATCACCAACAATGCTGTACACATTTTTTGAGTTTCCGGAACTGAAACAGTCAAGCGTTTTTTGACACCAATTAACCCTGGCTGCTTTCTGCTCTTCAGTCAACAGGTGGGGTATCCAACGAGAAACTAATTTTCTTACTCCTAATTCTTCATATAAATTTTTTTGAACTGAGGTCTTTGAGATCTTCAAGGACGCCTCAATCTCGCGATATGTCACATGTCTATCTTCAGTGATGAGTTTGCGCACAGCATCGACGTTTTCCTGGGTGACTGCCGTTTTTGGTGCACCCACCCTGGGATCGTCGCTAAGACACACCCGTCCACGTTTGAATTCTCCATACCAACGGGAAATTGTCGACTGATGTGGCGCTTCGTTGCCGAAAACAGACAGTAACTCAGCAAGGCATTCTTGTTGCGATCATTGTCTCTGAAAGTTGTAATAAATTATTCCGCGAAAATGTTCTCGGTTGAGTTCCATTTTTCTAATGACTTGGTAACACTTAAAAATTCACTGTAGTGAGAACACTGCACGTATTGTTGTGAAACTTTGAATTTAAGTTTACTAAAGAGTGAGGTTCGATCCGCGAGGCCTACTATGTTTCTATATGCAAAACTTAAAAGACATCCCTCGCATGTAATCTGTGTTTGTGTTCTTAAGCAATAATGAAACTTATAGTTTTCTCTGCTGTACAAATATTAATAGGATTAAAATGACGCAAAAACAGGAAATTACATATCGTCTTAATCGTAGCACGCCTCCGTGGATATCTAGAGTCCGCCTATGAGATTACTTTTTTCGTCTTCCGGTCTGTTTGTTCCAAAGAGCTAGACATTTATGGCATGTGAAAAAGTAAAATTGATATGATTTGCTATAATACGCGTTCGCAGATGAGAGTACTTTTATTCGATGAACTAGTTCTCATGCGTATTATTGTTATTGATATTGCTTCTCGATTGTAAAATTGCGAAGTGGAGGAAAATTGGTTTTGCACCTGTTATTGTTCTGAGTATGATGATTATGGACGATTTTCATTCTCATTGTTATTATTCGAACTTTATTGTGGGATGTATTTCAATTTCAAATCTTCACAGCATACGTATTCAAATGAAACTTTCATGATATTCAGAAATTGGTACGATATGAACATGAATAGAGAATGTTATTTTTTTTCGATACAATCTCTGGAACCTCAAGCAGAAAATTTACATAATACCAAAGCCTACTCTTCTCTATTTGGCATTTTACAAATGAGTTATTTCAACTATCAACAAGTGTTGTTAGCCAATCCTTCTACATTTTATGAAGATATGTGGCTTAAAGGAATTAGAACAGTTTCAGTCAATATTTTTTAATTGGACATTTTATCACAAACATGGTATTGTGATTACTATGGTATGAATACTAATATTATTAATTTCTCGAAGCTACAACTGGAAAACACCGAGCTTATCTACACGAAATCATTTTTTCATCACGTTGCATTACGATGTGCCCAAATTACAGGCGGACGCCAAATTACTAGTTGTCGTAATTCGTAACTGTAACTTGCAAAATTAATAACGAAAACACAGTATACGGAGTTAATACTTGAATATACAAAGGCGTACTGATTCTCAGTTTTGCACTGAAAAGTTATAACCTTAAGGACGTTTTCAAAAACGGCAACAACAATTTTCAGCGAAATATTCTTTTTAGATACGGCTCATCTCTGACGCTTACTTTGATTTCAGTGATCCTGTGCCTCTTAGGATTAGGTTAGTAATTGATCAAAATTTCAGAAAAATCCAACCGCTGAAGAAATTTCTAAAATCAATAATTTCTTGGCCTTCACGATGTATTATGCTCTCAGATAGACGTCTGGGGATACTTTCAATCAGATGATCGATTTCCTTTTGAGGTATCTCATTCCAGGCTACTTGTACCTCGTGCCGAAGTGCCTCTGGAGTCTGTGGAGGACGGGGTATAATGTCCCAGACGTGTTCAATGGGTGAAAGATCGGGAAATCTAGAAGCCAGGGCTTGATTTTCCTCAAAATGGACCAACGTAATTGTGGCTATACTAGTATGTGGTCGCGCATTACCTTGTTGGAAAAGTCGGTTGGTGAGCGTATATAAGGCAAAACATGAGGTTCCCTCACCTCCTGGATGTAACGCACGGCGGTGATGTTGCCTTTGATGAACACAAAAAGTGTCCTGCCTCCTGTACCATAATTCCAACAGTGGGGTGTACATGCATTTCTCACCCTTGCATGGCGATCATGCATCCCAAACAGAATCAGGATTTAACACTAAAGGCGTTGCTCAGTTTCTTCCAAGAGGTTCCAAGCAAACCAACTAACTTGTGGCTCACAAACAGCAAACTGGGAGCAAAACTCGTTAGACTATATCTGGGGTACATTACGCCTTGGATGTTCCATATATACGCCACTGTCACCTGTTCAAACGTCCCATCAGCGAATGGACTGCAATTTGGTTGCAGAATAATTCCACTGGCAGATGTGGAAACATTAAACATAAAACGTATTTAAATGAGCTACTGTGTTGCATAAATTAGCCGATACACTTTTTCTTATATGGCGTCGCCAACCTATCAATGAAGATCCGCGACCACCGAGGTGTTGCATCACAAATTACAACTAAACGGAAGTATTTAGTAGGTCATAGGAGTAATGTAACGTTACGGATCAATTCATGGGAAGAAAATAGTCTGTTGTGGTTTTGCGTTGCGTGATGTTATGAAGTCATGGTGTCAATCATTTAAATTGTAGATGCGTCCAGCTGGTGAAACTCTTCAGTCGTGTGACTGTTATTTACTATGGGTTTTCCCGAATTTTATTGGGATATACTTACATAACATTTAATACAGTTTGTTTTCGCAATATAATAATAATAATAGTAATAATATTTATTACCCTCATTAAACAGTATATACAAAATTTACAAACAAAAAAAAAGCCTTAAGAGGATAAAGGGTACATCAGCTTGCCCCTTAAAGAAGCAGCTGCTAGAGCAAAAAAAAAACAAACAAATTTAAACAATTCTATAGTAAGACGAATAGCTATTAAGACATTGATAATTAATAATGTTTTAATCTTAAGAAATATAGCGAAGTATAGTAAGTAGAGAAATGAAAATTTAGAGTGAGAAGAGAAAGCGAGGGGAAAGAGAAGAAGAGAAAAGGGAGAGCAGGAGATGTGTTTTCTATGATATCTGAGACAGTAAATCACTTTTAAGGTTTCTCTTAAATGAAGCTACCGAAAGAGAAAAATCTTTAATTTTGAATTTATTTACCAAAAAGGCAATTTAGTAGTAGAGAAATGAAAATTTAGAGTGAGAAGAGAAAGCGAGGGGAAAGAGAAGAAGAGAAAAGGGAGAGCAGGAGATGTGTTTTCTATGATATCTGAGACAGTAAATCACTTTTAAGGTTTCTCTTAAATGAAGCTACCGAAAGAGAAAAATCTTTAATTTTGAATTTATTTACCAAAAAGGCAATTTATTATGAGAATGATTTCTTAAATGATTCTTAATTGTGTGATGGTATTGTAATCAAATTCAATCTTCTAATATTTAGATTATGTACATCAATCCGGTAACTAATATTCAAGTGAAGCTTTTATATTTTATAATCTTGTAAAAAAATATTCAATCATCCCAGTTCAGGTAGTTTAAGGGATACTCTTAGTCTACCCCTTATGCCAAATATCAGTCTCAGACAAGAATTCTGAGCTTTTTGAACCCGTTTCAGTTCCACACTATCAAGACATGGGCCATATACCATATCAGCAAAGTTGAAGTGGGATAACACTAAAGCTTCGCAGAGCGTGGCTTTAGTATTTTGTGATAGGTAATGTCTATGGGTGTAAATTATTTTTAACATTGAATATGCTCTAAACTTACGTTTAGAGTCAACCACTAAGCCCAAATCCTTCACGAAATCCCTAAATGATATTATACTGTCCCCTAGTTTGAGCTTGAGCTAATACTTTCCTGCAGGAATCACTACAAAACAATATAGCCGTCGATTTACTAGGGTTTATCTTTAACAAGTGATCTTCAGAGGTTTTGAGAAGGCTATTCAAGTCGGGATTCAGTCGGTTTGTTATAAGTTCTGACAGATCAGGTTTAATAGAGGCATACATTTGAGTGTCGTCAGCATAAAGATGATTTTGACAATAACTCAGCGACTTCATGAAATTAAATATGAACCAAGTGCGTATCCAGGGGGCGTAAGGGAAGAGCCTCTCCCCTTTTTCCTCACTCGGCAAAAATTAAATAGAGACATTTTTTACAAAAAATTAATTATTCATGTACAGGGTTCTCCACAAGCTAAATCAATATCTACTAGATGAAAAATTACTAGGATTAGTTGAAATATATGTAAAAGACGTTTATTATTACTATCATTATTATTCTATAAACATAGCACTGTATGTATATGTTACCTGTGTTTCAAATTCGAACCTCGCAATTGGGAACTCGGAAACGGCAAAGATAATGTCACACGATCAGTATTTACTTCTTCCTTTGAATTGGCATATTAGAAAATACTAAAAGCTGTACGGTGTACTAAAATCGATCCTGTTGTCATGTCGGTATGAATCACCCTGTAGGGAGCGGTATATTCCAAATAGGAAGCGTATAGTCCACAATTTTTGCAAATAACATTTCAGATTTACTCTTATGCACTTTTTGGCAAAAAATGAATGTTTTTTTGCGATAACCAATTAACCGTTGTAACGTATTCAAGATACCCATGAGTTCTCATTTTGAAGGTGTTTTCATCCCTTTCCCAGTCGTGCAATAGACCTATAACTTTAAAGTTTGATGAAAAAGTTACGGCAGAATGAGAGTGGACTCAGTGGTTTCAAACAGGGTTTCAAGATACTGAACGTCAGCCTACATCGCAGTGGGTGCATCGCACTGGGTAGCGGAGCAGTAAGAGCCCAGCTGCTAATCAGTCGACTCGGAGGGCTGAAACTCCGCCTCGGGAGTTAATTTCGAGCCATAGATGTTGCGTTGTCTATATCACACACAGATCAGTGCAACATTAAGGTACATCCCATCTCTGGAGCTGGTTGATTCAATAATAAGTTACCAGTAAATGGCTTGTGGAGTGGTACAGTGTTGATACTACAAGGCCGACAAAAAGGGTCAAAGGTAGCCTAGTTGCCAGGCTTCACCTCCCCACCACATCAACTACTAGATATCACTCATATGGGCCAGATCATGGAATGCGTTATTAAAATTTTCTGTAAGGTCTGGATGCGGAAAATAATCTAAAAGCTTTGTATGAACTGCGAGTAGCTTACTGATAAGCACGATAATGTGGTAATAATGTCGCACAGCTTGCACCATCACAAACTATATTAGACGCAGGAGTCGCACATCCAATAATATAATAAAAGCTCTACCATGGCAAGTTTCAATGTGTACGAGAGAGATAGAGAGGGTTATAAAGAGTGCACCCACAAGTAGTCACCACGTTGCCTGCCAACGACAGCGAGAAAAGTTACGGGGCATCCTTTCTAACTCTTTATAGCATACGTGTTGCATGCCTCTCTCATCTTATTGAAACTGGGCCGACCTCAACCGTAAATGATTCACACGGTATACGGAAGGCAAATACTTGATTGCTATTTGGCACTTGTGAGTGCCTTCACCAGCAACAATTAACCAGTTTCTGGGTGAAGGGCTACTCGCGGGTAATTCAAGGGTAATATAACATGCTGTTCAATCGCAAATACATGAAGGGCTGGTAAGATCAAGATACTGGATCTAGAGCCCCTCTGCATTCTTCCAATCAGAACCATGACAACTGTGTTGAAAGAGTACAGCTATAAAACTTTTTACGATAGGATGGTTTATCTGGCTCTCTATTCGTTAGAAGGATCAAGGTCTATAAGTGGGGTTTTCGACCCCGAATATAATTCAAGTTGATCCTATCTATAAAATGTTTGGTCCTAAATATTTTACAACATTTGTATTTTGAACCTTTGGTACTAGATTTTTTTAAAAGCTCTAGGTTCGTAATTTTGGCATTTTTGTCTAAAATTCGCCCATTTTCGAATATCTAATATACAGGGGCCTGTATATAAAAATAAAAGTGTTGCTCCACAACAAAAGTTGGAATAAATTGTTGCGAGTCGCCTTTGATTTGAAGTAGGAAATGTTGCAACCATGCGCGCATATACAGGTAGTTGCAGCTTAGAAAGTTTCTGAATTCAAAGTACTTCCGGAGAGAGACGGAAAAACCTAATTTTCCATAAATCGTTTTAATTTTTTCCTGACTTTATTTGCGGTGGTTTCAAAATAAACCGCATGTTGTCATTGTTACTTTTTCTCCTCTACGAGATGGCATACTTAGAATTAAAATATAACGTTTCTCCGCTTGTCCTCCAACATTAACTTTGTTTTTTGTGAAAATTCTTTTTTTTCCGACTCTCTCCGGGAGTACTTTGAATTTGGAAACTTTCTAAGCGGCTTTTTGTTAGTTACCTAAATACGCAACTCTTACAGTTTCCGAGATCGCAATGGTGAGGGTCGAATTTGACACAGCCTGCATATGAGCTCATGATTGGAACATCTTCTATTTCAAATCAAAGACGACTCGTTACAATTGTGCATCGACTTGTTTCAACTTTTGTTTTAATGTGAGAGCAGTGAATCAACACTTTTATTTTTATATACAAGCTCCACTCTACTTTATTTTCTGGACGGGTCACGACAGCAATCTCAGTTGAAGCATCGATCTTGGATGATTACCTTTCCTCTAACATATATCAGATTATTCAGCAACCCCATCATGTATTATATGTATAGATGAGGCCTGAAAATATTATCTTTTGTCGTCCAGCCCTAACAACAACATTCGGACGGCATGCCGAGCTTTCAGTACCGAGAAAAACCAAGAAGAGTGACTGATTGATTAGACCACTGACCACACTGTTAATACATTTAATGGTCATTTTTTTAACGAGCATATCATAAATCATTCAAGTTTTGGGAGTGAAAGTTATGCCTTATTTCAACCGCTTATCTCTCAATGTATGTCAGTTTCTTCAGGATACGCTTCCTCATCTTAAAGCATCACCGGCATAATTTTTCTTACAATTCATGCCCGGCGCTCAAAATAAAAGATTCGACACGACGAACGCAGGTTCGGTCTCAACGAGAACGAGCATCTCCTCAAAAGTGGCACGCGGTCAAACCTTCAGGGCATTTTTCCATTGTCACACTTATACACAAAACACCTGTATCCAGCCGCAACTCTCTAAATTCGTAATGGTAGGTATTGAATGATAATATGAATATATATATAATATACAGAGCTTCATACGGAGGGGAAAGTGGACACTTTTACCTACTTGTCCATCTGTTCCGATATTTAGGAGCAAATGAAGTAACTACGTATATATCGATAGAAAACGGCATAAACCCTATGATTAAGGCTTAACGCTATACTATATTTTGTTATCGATCCCTTCAAGTTCGACAATACGTTATATTTATGGTTTGATATATGTTATGTTAATCAAGGGGAAAAAAGGTAAAAATAGGATGTTGGACGCTTTCGGGGCGTCGACGGGGCGAGGACAGTCAGTAGGGACTCGGTGTCCAGCGGGAAGGCGGCACGCATCGTTTGACCCGTGGGAGCTTCGTAATTAATAAAATTCCTAACGGCTTATCACAATTCTTATGAAAAACATACACCCGATGTTCCATCATAATTGAAAAGTGGCTTATGAACGGAGTTGAACGTTAACATTTTTTTACAAAAGAAAACATGTTGTTAAATATATTTAATGCAAATAATTAGAATTATGATGGAGAAGATTAATTAACGGATCATCTTTTAAATATTCAAAAAAAGTTGTGAAATATATTTATTTTTTTGTGGAAGAACCTTTTGTCGAATTTACACAGACAATTATATATTTTATAAAAAATTTTGGAACATTATAATATGCTCCTTCAAGCTAAACCCTTTTCTACTGCCTTCTCATACTTCTTGGTTATATATCAGAGAGCAACAAGTTACGATGGAACTGCGACATTTCTTCCAGAAAACATGTTATATTTTTATACAAAATGTTTTTGAAAATTATATATATTATACGTCGATTATCGAATTACATATGAAGATATACAACCTAATGCTATATTCCCGCATCCAAAAATGATCTGAGATAAAATGGGATACCATAGCGTCATATATGAGAATTTGTCATAACTGTTTGGGTATTCACTACATACAATTTGAAAAGCTTAATGTCTCATAGATGGCGCTGAAATCAACTGATATACGAGCATAACATATATGCTATAGTACCATTAATCTTTTCAAAGTATGTATAGTAAATAGAGAAACAGCTGTGACAGATTCTCATAGATGACGCAACGGTATCTGCTTCTATCTGGCATAACTTCTTGGACGCGGGCATATATCATTACTTTGGCTATATTTAGGTGGAATACGTTAATAAATGGTTTATAACTTATGATAGAATAGGTAGGAGTGGTCTAGGGCTAGGGCCTTAAATTGATCCAAATAGACAAGTATGGTGCTTTTGTCTCCATATTTCATTTTGTTTATTTTTTATAGACACAGTCTATACGGAGACATATTTTCAATACATTTTTGGGGTGTGTATCTTGGTAGTGTGATCTAGGGCAAGACACCTTTCTAAAAAAGCGTTGAATTTGTTACCTTTTTTAAAAATAGTAAAATGGCATTATTTCCCAACAAATCTTTATATTTCTATTAAATCCTGCTTGATTTCCAATAGTGCTGATTCCATGGTTTTCGCAAAGATTGGAAAAATCTCGTTCATTCAAACGCCACTCTTAAGCGTTCAACAAGATGTCTAGGATTTGAACACCCACGCTGGTAATTATTGTCGTTATTTATCTCACAAGCACAAGGTAATGTATACGGAATTAAGTCCGATTGCCTAATTTCATTTTACCGATCATATTTTTATAAAATTCTTCTTCGAAAATATCGTTCATAAATTAAACAAACACATTAATGTCGGTATGCTCTAAACGTAACTTTGTTCAAACATGTTAGTTTGAGAACCTATTAAGGTTAACGAAACCTTTTTACTTCCCATGCGCTAAGTATTAAGGCCGAAAAGATTGTCAAATTGGAGATACGGTTTTTGAATGTTTTATGGGTCTACATTTATGACATACATACATAGATTTTTTGTTCCAGGTAACCTCAGAAACTGGAGTTTGGAGATATGCTGTGGGTCCATAGCATGTAGCTACCATTGATTAATTTGATTGATTGATGGTACATTACAGACATAATGCTTAGCAAGTAAAGTGCAAAATTTATAGTTATTCCATGTTTTTCAAGGTGTCAGTCAATTTTGAACGTGGTCAAAGATGCATATGGACCTTTTACCTTCATGTATATGTGAGTGTCTGTGGATATTCTGCAGGTCACAATTTGCCAAAATAATTTTGCTGTACTCATCAAAATATTATGAATATTTCGAGGATGGGATCCCAAAATTTAAAGACTTCATGACAGTATCTAAAACCTGTCATAGATTACGCATCCAAACATAAAATATCGTGTAGCACGTCAGTATATTTACTCTGCAGATGAACGATAAACTTACTTGAAAGTGTAAAGATCCTGGCAAAGCATCATACAATTCCAATTATCATGCAAAATTGCATAAAACCACAAAAGAACATAGCAAATTAGACGTATGGTCTAACCCGTTCATAAAAGTAATTGAGTATTTATAATTCTGCTAATGAAGGACGACGATATTATTTATAGTCTCTTTTATATTACGGGAAATAATCAGATGTCTGGCGCCTCAGTTAATGGACCCCAACGTACCGCGTAACCGTTTATTACTGAAATTGTATTTTAGCTAAAAGAATTGCTCATTCATCTAGAACAGTGAATATGAAAACCATTAGAAACGAGCCATTCATTCGCAATGAAGTAAATAGGTATGAAAATAGACAAATGAAAAAAAAACGGAACGTCATGCGTTCGAAAATAATATTACAGTTTGCTATGGGCCTTCCAATTCGAATATCCGGATGTAGTTTGAAAAAACGCTAAAAGCATGGTAGGATGCGGATCTCGACAAGTAGAAAAAATGTAAATAATAATTATAATAATACTATTTATTTATTCATTGAAAAATGAGTAAATAAATATGAAAAAAGGGTATATAGGAGGCATTGCCTGTACATGAAATAATAATTCAGCATAGAATTAAAGCACAACTAATGATACTACTAATCAACGAATTATTTGATGTTTATATTCAGTAATAGTTTATGCTAAAGAAAAGATCCATTATTTTATTATTATTTTTATTATTCTTAAAGGTATGATCGCTGGGTTATAGATTTGTTAGATCTAGGTACAACAGTTGCACGTAGTTTACGTCTTGTATGGTGATTGTGCTGATTTTTTTATCGTTACTAATAAATTTGTGATAATTGGTGCTAGCGTGTAAGATATAAAGTGTCTCATGTCATGGTATTTTAAGCATTCTTTGGAAAACTTCTTTATCATAAATATGAGTTTAGCATGTAGTTCATAGTTCACACAATATACGGATTTCAAAGTTCAAAATTGTTTGCCTGTAACGTCATCGAATTATTTTAAGCAAATGAAGATGACAATTTAAAATAACAAAAAACATTGATAAAATGAACCTGATCATAATCATTATTGTGTTGAGGCATCTTTTGTACTCTCTGCTTCTAATGCAGTCATCTCTTGCACGAACCCCATAACTCCATCCAGATTGTTTACAAAATATATGGGTTTGACCTTTTTGGAGAACTTTTCATTCATTACCAAAAAAAATTATAAGGAAAAATGATATATATGCAACTTCTTTTGTTGCACCACATGAATATTACCTATTCTTACATGCACAATAAAATTTATTATCAATAAATTTATTATACATTCACACCCACATAAGAGCACAAAATAAAAAATTCAATTGCTACAAAAGGTAACAATTAGCCAATTGTCTGATATTGTACCACATGATGCTAACTTGACAGGAGCCACTCTTATTGCTTTAAGCGAGTTGAATTGTTAATTAGTCAATCAACGGATGTAGTTAGGAAACTTTGAGGTCAGTGGAATACTGGAATAAGCGTTTGTCGTAGGAGTGACTGAAACGGTGTAGTGTGTAGTAATGGTAATCCCAGTGGGGTTTTCCGATGATTTATTGAAAGTGAAACACATGTACATACTAGAAATTTGGGTATTTGGAGCACATGTAGAGGAAACAATTAGGAGAACTTCAGTAAAACCAAGGACGGCTATCAAGTCTAGGTGAATCTTAATGAGTCAAGATAAGAGATGTGGCACATGACCTATTTTTCTGATTTGCCTTCGGATCGATTAGAAAAATGTAAACTTTCACTACGATAGCTTTATTATGTACTATACATGTGTCTTGCAGATAAGACTGCATCTTCCCTCACACATCCTAAACCTATAATATAAACAAATGTGTATGCAAAAAAGTCAAGTGGCAAATAACATATTCTCACAACATGCCATATTTCATCTAGCCAACAATTGAAACTATGTGTGATTTTTTTTTCAAAAAAGGTACTGACGCTAGTTTTGCAAATAGAAAACTATATACAACATAAATGGTTCAGCTTCAATTCGATGAATAGTCATATTGTCAAGGTTCTGTCCACTTCAAGATGTATCAAAATCATAATTTGAACCGAGGCTTACAAAAAATAATATTGAAATATACATACGTTTCGTGAGAGAGTTTTGTAGAATATAAAATCATCAAATTCTTACCGATGTATTTGCACAATACTCCAGCTGATAGAACGTCACTTCATATAAAGAAACAATTATTAAAAAACTTAACATAAAATACAATTAAAGTGTCATCATTATCTTAATGTACTTCCCTTGTTTTGTTTTGAAATAGGCTATGATAGACAGAAGATGGAATAAATTACAGGATATGTGACAATTACGACTGTATGGTATTGTTTATAAATTTATATCAATTTTCAGGAAGTACATGCCAAGTTCTTCAGGGTATGAGTCACTTGAATCACATATTAACTTAACGAGGTTATCCATAAAGCATCAGCAATCTCAATTAGAAGTCGATTCACATTTCGGTCGAAACATTTTCAACCATAACATGTAAGATTAGTCGAGAAATGCTCTTCATACTTTAGTAGAAAAGTGCACTGCAGGCTGCAGGATTACTTGCGAAATATTATGACTTTCTTCTACCAAAATAAATGAATTCTGGGGCAAATTTCTAAACTGGCGGAACGACCAATCAGAGCAGAAGTAGGCAAAATAATTTATCAAAAATGCACGAGTTTAGGTTGAGATGCCTTAGTAAAAGCAATGCCTAACAAGATTAGGAAACGCCTGATGTCCTGAGCCTATTACGGTTACAGAAGCGGAATGCTATATGCAAAGCTCTGTGCCAAAAATATGAATAAATGATCAATCTCGGCTGAGTATGAGTAGTTCAAATGAACTAAATCAGTAGAACTAATATAATGCTGAGACAGCTTAAATTATATGAACATACTACAGAACATTCCAAGAAACTTACTGATAGCACCCTGTCGACTACCCTATTATTGTCACAATTGCAGCCATTTTCTAGTTAATTAAAAAGGTTTGCTCCAAGTCTGCACAACAACATGCACTTCCATATGTCACATCAATTAATGCGCCACATCCGCTCACAAGAAAAAACAATATGAGACGCTCACTGATGGTCGAGCATCTGCCTTCTCATGTCATATACATGTTCCATGCGTCGAGTGAATTAAAGACAATTAGGAGCTAAGTATTCTACTACACAAAGGTTAATACCCCATTTCTCATCGAGAAAATTAGTCACGTAATATTTCAACAGTGGATCAGAATGGGACACAATCACATACACAGTTTTATGGTATACTTTATAAGGGAATGCGCCGAATGCCGAAACATTATCGTCATTATTGTCTCTGTGCTATGGGAAATGCTTTAACATTATAGTCTATTTCTATACCATATGAGCTGCCGAAGATGCCGATTTATGTCATAAAAATAATTATATAACAGTTTGAATCAAGAAGATTCACTCTGCAGTTTCCATGTGGAGATCTGCAGCATGGACTAGCATGCGGACTGGGAGGCATTGAACTTAAAGGCTGCCAAGGGTAAACATCAGAAAAAATAGATCCAGAGAGTAATGTAGATAAAGGTATGCAAAAATATATCTGTCGTTTTTCTACTATGGCACAAAACCACTCCAAATGTTATAAAATTCGGTTACGGTCATTGTGAAACTAACAATAAGGCGACGAGAACAAGGGCAGACAATACGATGGAAACTGGTAATCATAAAAAAGATTTCATTCACAATACTTCCCTCACACAGCAAATTATATATCAAGAACATTTTGGAAAACCACAAACTTCCTGCACTATACCTATCCCATCATTACGTGATCCAAATCTTGATAAACACTCACAAAGGTCTGAAAATTCCATAACTTGTTGATTAAAGAGATAGTTGCACTTAAAAGAAAACAAATTATAGTTTTATAATTTTAAAGCACTACACTCTAATCTATTGTTCGTGTCTAAATTGATCAGAATAAAAAATAAAACGATTTGTGGGTTCATTTCTATTTTTTGCTCAATATAAACTCAAATTATCACGTGCCTATTGAATAACGTTCATCAAAATCTATGATTCAGCGGTTATTAGGCATATGCGTAGAAGAAAAGAGTATGTTACATAATACCATATGAAACAATTTGTGAAATATTTACTGAAATTATACGCTGGGCATAACTTTTACATGTTTGTTCCCTTGTTTACTTTATGAAAGAAATGAAAACGCTAGCGGATATTGAGTGCATATACTATATATCATTAGTAGGTAGATTTATTTAAAATGTATGAATTGTCCAACAGTTTTAAATTTTGTGAGAAAACAAATACAATAATACAATAGGACTGCTTAAACTTTTGATAGTACTTAGTACTTAGACTGCCCCTATCTCGCAAATTTATAATGGTAACTGACACCCCTGTAATAATCAGATGTATTACCTATATTTAAGATCACCTTCAGATTGAAAAATCTAATAATTAATAATCACAATAATTGACCACTATAGAATGACATATTAGACTATAGTATATGAGGTTTTTATTATTTTTTGATAACCGTCAGACCGGCTACTTTTGCGACATCCGGGATGGAATATAAATAACGCTCGAAAAATTCACCCGACTCCACATTTCGAAAATTATGCGACTTACTGTATCACAATCATGGTTTGGATGTTGCCGTCCCAAGTTCAAATCTATAAGCATAGAACACCTCTTCAGATAAGATTTCATCGTGGTGGGCAGCCACGCGGGAGATCACACTACAGATCACTGCGCGGTAGGTCAGGTCACTAAGATAACAAAAATCACAATTTTGCTGCAACGCTCCCGAGCTCTTCACAAGTGCGCTTCTTCCATTCACAGATGGACTGATAAATTCATGGCAAACAATTGAATGATAGTCGACGCTAAGCTTGATGCCAAGTGAGAAAGCAAATGAATGAGTAACTCAACAACTGACAAATGAGCTTGATGCGTTCATTAGTCCGTGTTCTAGGGAAATGCTTGGAAAGAAAATAAACAAACAACTATAAAATATGGTATCTTAATGACTATGCAGTACACTTTATCGTGTTTCAAAAATAAGTATGCAATAGATATGTAAACGAGGCTTGGTTAAAAAAGCGGCGATAGGCATGACGTATACCGGTAATGAGGATAGAATCATAATTTGTAGGGACGACCTCTTTCTAGGAATAAGGGGGCAACCTTGCAAAAACTCGCTTCAGAAACTTCTTTTTTATGCATTGTAGTCTTCTTGATAGTCTCAATGGAAATTAATTGAGTGAAAAGTGTCACCCATGATTTTCTATCTTTTTTTTACTTCCCACTAGCCAGGAAGTATTCGAATCGCGAAAAATTAAGAAAGGCCAAAGACGAAAAAGTAAAAACTTGTTTTTTGACGTTTTAGAAGACCCTGATCTTTTTTTTAAAAATTTTCAGAAGTATAAAGTTGGGGTTGGCGGAGAGAGCATCACAATTTTTTGATGTTAGTATATTAGCACATTTACAACCTCGATAATTCTATGCACATACTAGACATATTTCACACATTTGGCCTTAAAACGATAGAAAAATGTTCGCATGTGTCCTGCATGACTGGTGCGCTGTGGGCGCGATGCCGCGTGTGACGCATCATGCTTAAGATTTTGGAGAGAAGTGACGCGACGTTGCCAGATGGACGATACTACAGGCAGGGCAGGGAAAGGAAGTTATGGTCTAATTGTACGGACCTTATTTTTATACCGAAGCAGTCGCGCAGACAGAATCCTAAATGCCGGGACACCGCGGCTGCTATCACATACTTGACCCATTTAATTTCTCTGATGTACTTGTTCGCAACTAACTTTTTCCTTAGGGGGTCTAACTTAAATATGCTGCTTTCGTCCGCCCAATCGTAGACAGCCAACCACAGACATCTGTTTCGAGCATGGTCTAGGCTTGGTCTCCGAGACAATGAACGAAAGCATAGCAACTATCGTCAATCCACGTTTTTAACATATATGACCCTGATATTGTCTAATTTATATACAGGGTGACTTCGAAGTTGAGTCATTTATTTTAACAGTGAGTAGATCTGATCAAAAGAAATGTTTTTTTCCTTTAACATTTTTCTGGTAAAATTAAAGTAACAAAGTTATAGCCCTTTAGAAGTTTGAGTACCGCCCTGTCTCAATAATAATATTATGTGTTTGGCAACAACGGATATCGGTTCATCGCATCGGAAACAAAAAAGCGAAAGAATTTGAAACGTTTATCACGTTGTTTTTCGTCAGTCGGTAACGCGGGGGTGAATAGTGATGTTTGCTGCGTGACTCAAACGAAATGAAAAATGGCACATGCTTACGAAAATGCTGAACTTGTGGACATGATTCTTATTTACGGGAGGGGCAGTCTTTACAAAATGCTGCCGGATGCATCACGGATTTATGCGAATCGGTTTCCCAATCGAGTGCAACCAACCCCTCGTGCCTTTGTTAATGTAGTACAAAGGGCTCGTGAATCAGGTGACTTAAGTCCTCACACGGGAGGGTATGTGCTCCAAGACCGCACGATCAAATACAGGTCCGCACTGAAATACTTGTCGGGAGGATACTTTAATAAACAAGGTAACATTTTTTTTTTATTTTTTTTTTATTTTTACACACATATTTTGGTTTATCTTCCTTCTACAATCATTATCTGAAAATTAATGACTCAACTTCAAAGTCACCCTGTATATATATATATATATATATATATATATATATATATATATATATATATTTATCCTTTAATTTCTTTGGGTAGAAGGCAAAGTATTGCAAAAGTACACTCTTATAACTTAAACTCTAAAGCTTTCGAAGATCTATGTCTTCATCGTCTGGAGTAAGTCGGCGAGATTGTTTTTAAAACAACAGTGAAGGGAACACATAGTCGACGAATAAAAAACTGGACTGATGAGGTTCGATTAGGACGGAATTATTTTATTATTAAATGGCAAATCATTTTGAAAGGTTTTTTTAAAAAAATAAGCTTTTGGAAGAAATTTGGAGATTTTAAAACTAACAACTATTGAAAATTCCCCCGAGATTTCATCTTTTTTTCACTGATAACCTCCACATTATCCAACACGTGCCGGCCGACTCTAAATGTTCCTCAAACTTCCCAACATCTAGTCGTAGTCAAGAAAAATTTCGTGGTCGTTAAGCGGGACTAACGATTTCATAATCTCACTTGGAAGAACCCTTTTCAAACTCACTGTCGAGAGTTATTCAAGTCATCGGACGAGTAACGCCCTTAAATCAATGCTACATACCTGCAAGTCGCAGAGGTTCAACCATACGTTATAAACTATCATTATCAGAAAAAAGCACTATCTTCCAAACCTTCATCCGTCATCTACTATTCACATATTTCTAAAAAAAGTATCTCCAAGGTCAATGTAAACGCAGTATTCTCCGTAGGATGGATCGGTGAATAGGAATGGGAATTATCGAACTGCATCATTATGCCTCTTTATGTATACGAGAAACCGTTAGACGGATTTTTCGGTATGTCAAATCGGTTGAATCCACTGCATACCTAGCATAGAAACATCGACACGTCTTGAAACGTGCACGTCATTATCGAAGAATATGGACATTGGCTGACCTGAAGGACATAGAGGAATACAGCTACAAAGCAGCTAACGCACGATTTATCGGTACTATAATTTTTACATAAACTACTGAACAACATATCAACTAAAATCAATTTTCGCATCCCTAGGCTAGCTAGCCGCTGAAAGAATTTGTACCCCGACATTTGTACCTTTCTTTACATCGAAGCAGCCTCGCAGGCAGAAGCCTAAATGCCGGGACACCGCGGCTGCTATGATGATCCCAAAGAAATTTTGTTAATACGATTTTTGAACTGCCTAAGATTAGTAAAACTGGGAAAGCTTCCTCTGGTAGATTGCTCCACAATCTTGACACCCTCGGGACAAAGGAGCGGTCGTATCGGCAAGTTTTGGAAGTACGAAGTTCGACACGGTTAGGATGGGAGGCCAAAGTCAGGCGGGTCTGTCTGGCAGGCACATCGCGCGGCAGCATAATAGAATAGAGCTCTGAGGAACAAAGCCCGCTGGTGTACCGGTAGAAAAGAGAGCTAGATCGCTGACGGTCCACCGGTGCGAAGGGTCCCAAATCTGTCTGTTAGATAAGAGTCATCGATCAGTCGGACCGCCCTCCTCTGGACAGCATCGAGCACAAATAATGTAGTCGGGGCGCCAGCACCCCAAACGTGTGATCAATACTCGAGGCTAGGCCTTATCTGGGCCTTGTATAGAGTGATCATGTCATGCGGTGAAAATTACTTCTTAGCCCTAAAGAAATGGCCTAGCTTTTTCCCAGCAGCTGCCGCTATTGATGAGATGTGATCGTGCCAGATCAGGTCCTCGGTGATCTGGACTCCCACAAGCAGAAATGAATGGCTCTTTGGCAGAACTCGGCCATCCATCGAAACCGGATGAGTGCTAGAACGCTTTTTGTTCGTCAAAGTACAGTACTCTATTTTGGAAGCATCAAACTGTACAAGATTGTTGCGTTCCCAAGCAATGATAGCCTCCAGGTATCTCGTCAGAGAGAAAGTCGTTGCTAGTCTTCTTTTTTCCAGCTCAGCGGCAGAGATCGGCTTGTCACTCTGAATTCGTGCATGTAGAGTGCTGTCATCAGCGAAGCTGTGGTCTGGGTTGATCGTACAGGGAAGAAGTTCGTTGATATGTAAGAGGAACAGTGTCGGAGCAAAGACCGATCCCTGAAGAATACCCGCATTGACGTTGTGGGATGAAGAGGAGAACCCGTCCATAGGATGGAAGTTTGCTCAAGAGAGCAGCGTGCCACAGCTGATCGAACGCTTTCGTGATGTCAAGAGCAACGACTTGAACCTCATCACAAGACTGGATGAGTTTACTCCACAATTGCGTGACGTAAGCTAGGAGGTCCGCTGTGGATCGTTGGTGCCGGAAACCATACTGCCTGTCGCTAATCAAGCTGTGAAGTCCATTACCTTACTTATAACAGAAAGCAGAGCTATAGGCCTGTAGTTGTAAGGGTCGATCTTATATCCTTTTTACCTACAAACATCGGGTGTAAATCACAGTTAAGCTATACTCGTATGTGTAAATGTTTCTATGCGATTTGTTCCGTATATGATATTTCCTGTGATCAAGAAAACTCTGTTTTGGATTGTTAGCGAGATTGGTACCTTGGTATGAAATAGAATCAATATGTTAAAAGATAGTTCCGCATGTAGAATAGTGGTACACCTGTATGCATTTATATCTTTTGATTACATCAAATGCGAACCGTACCTCCAGAGTTTGAGAGGGGCAATGGACAAACCAAGGGAAAGTACTGGTTTTTTACAGATTTCATGTAACGTTCAAAAAACATAATTTTTCAATTTAGAAATCTTGTAGAATTGCAATACTTCACCAGTTGATGTTGGAAGTGAAACGCATAATGTCCGTATGTTTAAAATACACAGTTCACATCAAGGTTTAGATTCCCAGATGGTGATCCAGGAGGAAGAAGGAAAGGAAAATTGCTGTCAGAATTGATACAAAAATCAGCATCCCTCTTACAAAGGTAACCAATAGTATTTTTCATGACAATGTCCATCCCTAGATCTTTCACTATATCTTAACAGGTACTCTCACGGACAACGTGTACTAAGACACAACAGGTTGCCCAGAGGCCGGAGACTTCGAAAATAATAAGGAAAATGTGTGTTTTGTAAAGAGAAATGAGCAAAAATTGTAGTAGGTTGGAGGTTCTTTTCTGGTCATATCATTGTTATGTTGCTGGAAACTGAAAATTGAAGGGCGGGGAAGGCGTTTCTGAAAGCGACTGCCAGCTTTTGAAAAAGTAAAGAGCGGATGTATGTTCAAGCAGCACTACTCAAAACGAATGCCTCTAGACGAGAGGGGGGTCTAAATAACGAGAAAAAATGGGTAACCGAAAATAAAATTAGAAAATATACACCCTGAGACACAATAACAGCCTTGCGCCATACTAAGTTTCTTGTGATCCCCAGTAGCTTAAAGGCACCTGGCAACGCCAAATTAGTAAAAAAAAGATTTGCCACTTCAGTCACGTGAGTCAAATACTTAACCACTGGACTTACCATTTCCTAATAACCTTTTATTTATATTTTGAAATATCTATCTACCAGTAGAAAGAAATATTTCTTATCATTAGAAGAATGACGTAAACGTACTCTGTAAGTTATTATTGAAAAGATTATATTACAAGCATACAAGAATTCATAAACTATTCCCAGAGGGTGCTAGTGAATAAATACTTTACTAATAGTACGGTACTATTATATCAATAAAGACTGAATTTTGTTACCCAGATCATTAGTAAAATACCCTATATAATCCTACATATTTTAGAAGATTACTTTCATAGGAACGGTGGAAAATAATCCTAAACAGCTTTTTCTAGGAACAATACTCCGTACATTCAAGCCCGAGCCACCCTGTATATGTGACTGAAATGCAATATTACTGAAGGAAGGGGAATTATGTAAAAAACTTAAAAAACGTCAAAAAACCGACGAAATGTTATCTTGCAGACTAGGTAGTTTTTAGTGTATGAAAATAGTTCATTCTACGTTTGCTAGCTATAATCCTTGTTCACTGACGTTTAAGCAAAACGTACAGCTACAAAACGAGTTAACAAGTGTTACGTTATGTCACAAAAAAACTATAAAATGTCAAAAAAACCTGACGAAATGTTACTTTTCAAGATACATAATACCCCTTCCGGCTGGTTCGTGTAATGATAAAAACATGAAATAAGAATCAAATAGGCATAATAGACGATAGGGTACCGACTGAAGAACTTGGTAGTCTTGTACCTCGGAAAACTGCTACCTTTTATTGAGATCTACAAAATACTAGATTTTTTTAAATAGCCATAAGCGATTCCCCATAAGGTTATTGTAGGGTATTATGATCCATCGTTTTCTTTATCTCAAGATGAAAGACATTTCCATTGATCTTCAAGACTATAATCTTGTTGTAAAAACCGTCTAAACAATGTCTCATGAAACACTAGATATGCTGGTCTATACATATAGCAGTTCATCACAAATATGATATACGTTAAAGAAATATACTAAGTGACATATAAATCCGAACACCCCGTTTAAATGGTTTTATTTTAATCAAAGTTGATGAATGTATTTATCTTACTGTAAATAACAAGTGAAAAAATTTTCAGCCGTTGGACATTCCGGTTTTTATACTGCTTTTTTTTAATTCACTAACGCTCTAAAAATGAATATTTCAGCCGCAGTAAAGAATCAACGTTGGCGGATTTTGCTTCTTGACATCCTTTACGATCGGTACGATGCCTAGAGTACGGAGACCTGTACGATTTCGTCAACTTAGTGAGTTTGATAGGGGCCGTATAGTGGGACTTCGGGAAGCTGGACTTTCTTTTCGGGCAATTGCAGTTAGAGTGCAAAGAAGTGTAAGACACTGTGGTTAGGCGTTGTCAGGCATGGCTTCGAGAAGGCCGTACGCAAAGAGCAAGGGGCACTGGACGCCGCTGTAGAACAACAGACCGTGAAGATCGCCACCTAAGATTATTTATTGGCCTTAAGGGACCGTTTCTCCACTACCAGGTCCATTGCAAATGAATGGAAGACCTATTGGCATGCGAAGTGTTTACCGACGAATGAGAAGTTTTGGCTTGTTTTCATACCGGCCACACTGGGTCCTCCCTTTAACTCCACAGTTTTTTGTTGAAAGACATGTTCATCACACTGTTGGAGTTATGGTTTGGGGTGCTATAGCTTATGGTTCCAGGTCACCTTTAATCTTCATCAAAGGTAACATGAACGCGCAGCGTTATATCCACGAAGTTCTAGAACCCCATCTTTTACCCTATCTTGACACCCTGGCAGATCCAACTTTCCAACAAGATAATGCCCGATCACATGTTGCAAGAGTCACCATAGACTTCTTTCAACATAATGATGTCACATTGTTATCATGGCCACCAAGATCTCCCGACTTATCCCCAATTGAGCACGTGTGGGATATGATGGGTAGGAGATTGCTCAATTTGCAACGTCCTCCTCGGACTCTAGAAGCACTTCGAGAGGAGTTGGTGGTTGCCTGGAATGAGACACCACAGGAGGACATTGACCACCTGATCAGAAGCATGCCTAGGCGCGTTGGAGAATGCGTAGCACATCAGGGTGCATCCACACATTATTAAAGGTCAAAGGGCTTTAAAGCAGTGCAATCATTTTGAAATTTTTATCATTTACTTATTATGCTTCATTAATTACTTATACAAAATTTTATTAAAATAAAACCATTTAAACTGGGTGTTCGGATTTATATGTCACTTAGTATATTAATAATTCTATAATGTTAGGCAATAGGTTCAAAAGGATATTTAATAGCTCACACTATGCGTGTTGCAACCATATGAACGAATGCAATGTAGGTTAAAAATAATTGTACCTAATGGTTCGATCTGATATATTATACAATACAGGCGTTTCATTGTTCTTTTCCTCATGGTACATTGATAACTTCATCATAGAAAAGTTACGCCGAATTCCTTGTCAGATTGGAGTGTTGAGCAACTTTCTTAAATAGCGAGCATACCATGTTGAGTACGCAACAACGCTTGTCAGTCAGACAGGTCATTATGTCTGAGTAGGGTGTTTCTGAATAGCTTACTCTTTATCTATGTATACAATTGAATACAAGGATTCTTGGGCTTCTTGTATGTAGTTTCTTTGAATAAAACTTGGATAGACGTATATATATATATATATATATATATATATATATATCAGCGCTAGAAATACCAGCTAATACGATGGACACTGAGAGCATTATGTTCTAATGTTGACAGATACACTGAGTGACAGAAAAACGTAAACACCTACGTATGTTTATCCGATTTTAATAATGTTTGGCGTATATGTTCAGTGTCCCTTACTAGTAAAATGATTAAATTTTCAGCTTGATTCGTAAACTATGCAGAAGCTGGTTCAATAATGTGTTGAGGATCCACGATTTTCTATACACTCATTGACACACCTGGGCATCGTGCTGATAAGGTGGTCGATATCCTGTTGGGGTATCTCATTCCAGGCTACTGCAACTTCGTGATCCCGATAGCATTAAATATTTATTAAATATTTTTAAAAAATGTTTGTTAAATATTTGTAGCGACAGATTTTTTAATATTTAATAAATATATATTTTTATATATTTATAAAATATTCATTATAGATATTTGTAGAATATATAATTCATATATTTATGCGATATTTTTTTCCAAATATTTAGAAAATATATGAGGAAAGATTTTTAAATATCAATTTTATATTTTGATGAAATATTCAATATTTTTTGTAAATACGTATGGATTTTCAAGCATTAATCTGATTCATATTTTCAGTGTATATAGAAAATGTTTCATTGGTTATTTTAGCAGAACCTGTAGGAATGCTTATATAAGATTGGGTTTATAAAGAAAATTCATTCTAGATATAATGGTTTAATATGCTAGAAAAATATTATTAAAAAAACATTATAAGCCTCCTCTACATCTTGCAAGTCCATTCCTCTATAAAAAAACCAAACTAATCATGAATTATTATTGAATACACAAGTTGCTCTCCAGTTTATTTTTTGTGAGTATAAAATGCAGTGGAACAATATTGGTGCTGAGCATGGTGAGATACTCCGAGTAGCTCAACTGGGTCAGTACAGCAGCTCTATAACGCACCTAAAAGGACCCCACATTTTCTATGCTCGTAGTTCGAGATTTGGTTAATTTTTAAGAAAATTTGCTATGGTATTTTAGATATCTTGATGAAAAATGTCCTTGGGTACAACTTGATCCTTTGACTAACTTTTAAAGAAAAGGTTTTTGAAAAACAGACCACTTATTGATTTCGTTGAAATTTGACTTTTTTAGTAAGGGAGCTAACTTAGCGATATTTATTTTGTGATTTTATATTATAATTCAAGGGACAAAATTATAGTATTTTCGACTGTTAAAATTTTTGTACGTGCTACAACAAAAATAATAATAATAATAATTGAGATATTTAAAAAAAGCATTTTTGATGTATCTCGATCAAGTTGTGATTATAATATGTCTTTTCATTGGGATGTTATGAACATAATTTTCGTATCCATTCTCAGATCAATACCAAATAACTGTTACATTTCAAAGCTAGTTATTTATGGTCTTGTGAATACCTTTATAGTCAGCTGGCACAATAATGTTTACTAGTAAGTTAAATTATGCTATGTAATTATCGAGAAACTTACCCTTTTCCACAAAAAAAAAAACACTCAAATAATGTGAACCACTTGGAGGTACACAGGAAGCACGCTATAATCAAATTCAAGCGGATAACCAAATGAAAATGGTATTTACCATTTTGGGTTGGTATTTACCGTTCCGTTCAAGCGAGTGAGGTTATCAATTTGGTTATAAGATCCGTGACGTCATGAATCAGCTGTTATATGTCACAATTATTACCGCAAAATTGTGGTATTTACCCAGCTCGGGAGTAGTTTTATATTTCTGGTTATTATTTGAAATATGACATGTTAGAATTTTGCCGGGTATTGGATATTGTTATTGTACTTCAGCTTCATTTTTGGGAAACTTGATACAGGCTGACTTCAGTGTTGGGCACCTTATTATACTAAGTGACATATAAATCCGAACACCCAATTTAAATGGTTTTTTGTTGAATGTTCATCACACTGTTGGAGTTATGATTTGGGGTTCGTAAGTCGATTCGTGGTTAAATTATAGACCAAACTGAACAAGTTTGACAATGATACAAGACACGATTCACGCGTCATCTGTCAAAAACAGTGTTGCCAAAAAGATACTAGGAAAAAAATCACCCATTATATCTTTTGCTTGTGCGACCACAGGCGGCTAACCGTGGCCAGCTGTTTCATGCCTTTCGGCAACTCATAAGCATGGTGTAGGTTTGGTCTCAGGTAATATACTAAGTGACATATAAATCCGAACACCCAGTTTAAATGGTTTTATTTTAATAAAAGTTGGTGAATGTATTTATCTTACTGTAAATAACAAGTGAAAAAATTTTCAGCCTTATCAGTTGGACATTCCGGTTTTTATACTGCTTTTTTTTAATTCACTAACGCTCTAAAAATAAATATTTCAGCCGCAGTAAAGAATCAACGTTGGCGGATTTTGGTTCTTGACATCCTTTACGATCGGTTACGATACCTAGAGTACGGAGACCTGTACGATTTCGTCAACTTAGTGAGTTTGATAGGGGCCGTATAGTGGGATTTCGGGAAGCTGGACTTTCTTTTCGGGCAATTGCAGTTAGAGTGCAAAGAAGTGTAAGACACTGTGGTTAGGTGTTGTCAGGCATGGCTTCGAGAAGGCCGTACGCAAAGAGCAAGGGGCACTGGACGCCGCCGTAGAACAACAGACCGTGAAGATCGCCGCCTAAGATTATTGGCCTTAAGGGACCGTTTCTCCACTACCAGGTCCATTGCAAATGAATGGTTTGCAGAACACGGAAGACCTATTGACATGCGAAGTGTTTACCGACGAATGAGAAGTTTTGGCTTGTTTTCATACCGGCCACACTGGGTCCTCCCTTTAACTCGAGAACACCGACGTAATCGCCTTGAGTGGTGCAGACAACGGTCACTCTGGGATCAGGAATGGAACAGTATTGTCTTTAGTGGCGAGTCTCGATTTTGTTTAGGCATGCACGATGGTCGTGCCAGGGTTAGAAGGCGACGTGGTAAATTGAGGAATCCACAGTTTTTTGTTGAAAGACATGTTCATCACACTGTTGGAGTTATGGTTTGGGGTGCTATAGCTTATGGTTCCAGGTCACCTTTAATCTTCATCAGAGGTAACATGAACGCGCAGCGTTATATCCACGAAGTTCTAGAACCCCATATTTTACCCTATCTTGACACCCTGGCAGATCCAACTTTCCAACAAGATAACGCCCGACCACATGTTGCAAGAGTCACAATAGACTTCTTTCAACATAATGATGTCACATTGTTACTATGGCCACCAAGATCTCCCGACTTATCCCCAATTGAGCACGTGTGGGATATGATGGGTAGGAGATTGCTCAATTTCCAACGTCCTCCTCAGACTCTAGAAGCACTTCGAGAGGAGTTGGTGGTTGCCTGGAATGAGATACCACAGGAGGACATTGACCACCTGATCAGAAGCATGCCTAGGCGCGTTGAAGAATGCGTAGCACATCAGGGTGCATCCACACATTATTAAAGGTCAAAGGGCTTTAAAGCAGTGCAATCATTTTGAAATTTTTATCATTTACTTATTATGCTTCATTAAGTACTTATACAAAATTTTATTAAAATAAAACCATTTAAACTGGGTGTTCGGATTTATATGTCACTTAGTATAGTTATAATAATAATAATAATAATAATAATATTTATTTACTCTAAAATACAGGGAACATGAAACAAGTAAATAAATATAATATATCCATATCATTACTGTTGTTGGGAACACTTTCAATCTAGTTCCTATGTTTAACAAAGTATCCTGTGTAGCCATATACCACAAGAATATTATTATGGCCACTTAACTCACTGAATGATGTCCACCTGTATACGGTTTTGCTAATATCTTTTTTCATCTTTTATTCATCATTTCCGCTAAATCAATAAATGTTTTCTTTGACATGCGGAAAACTTTAGAGAATTGAAAGTTATCATAGCTACAAAACCATGGTTCCATCATTAACATTTTTTTTCTAAAAAAAAACACAGTTCTCTCATGAATATTATGAAAGGTTTCTTATTTAAACTTTCCATACACCGTTGTAGACAAAAAAGCACCGATTATTAAGTGATAATAAAAAAAATCAGAGATTATATACGCACTTTTCTAAAATAAACAACTTGCAACAAAACCGCGGTTCAAACCAACGCGTTCAAGGGATTCGTGTAACTGACGTCATCAACCCGTGTGTCATCTTGAACCATATTATAACCGCGGCACATAACACAGAAATTTTGGTTATTCGCTTGGATTTGATTTATCATAGTGAAAGTCACAGATAAAATGAATGCCGGCAAACAGCTGTCTATTATCCTATTGGCCGCTCGAGGTTACACGCACATGCGCCGTAGCCGAAAATATTTAACGAAAATGTACGAAAACTCAATGCTTCTTCATCACTAAACAATACACGCAGCCACCACAAAAACTTAACAGAAAAACCTGACCATTTTATCACTTGTTGTTCATGGCAGGATAAATCGATATGTAAAAAATTCTTGAATTCTAATAAACATTTGTAGGTGTTTACCTTTTTTGTCACTCAGTATAAAAGGAACATGACAAGGTCAGAATTGACATGTGATATCAACTGTGGCGGTTGAATTTTTTTCTACGTAAAGTTAGGTTTGCTTGAGAAAACACGTTATTTCAAACAGCCACTTCAAAAACTACGCGTCAAATCATTTATTTTTTTCAGAAGTCAATAAAAACAAATTTTTTTGGGCTTAATACAATATCCGAATTTTGAAAAGTAAAATGTTGAATAACCTTCACATATTATCAATAATGTAGCGCCCTCGTAACTAAGACTATGAGAAACCCTCGTAACACCGTCGCTTGGGTAACCAGAATAACGCAACCGCCCATCGCGAAACTACGTCACGCTTTGAGGGACATCGGCCGCCTTCTATCAGGCTTTGATAAAGGCCTTGAAAACGCGGGAGTGCTTCTGGACTCTTTGATTTGAAAATAAATACACGCAGAGAGGGCAGAGCACGAGACCTACAGCGGGGATGAGTTAGCAGCATTAAACGCGATAGTCCAGTCGACCTAGTCTAAAATTTGTAATAAATTAGTTCCAAGAATTGCAAGGGATTAGTGTGAAAGTAATAAATTAAACTTTAAATAGTAAAAACGGTGTTTTAATTACAATAATAATAATGAAAAAAGGTTAACTTCGCTATGAGGGTGGGTCCTGGGATCTAGCATGTATGAAGAAGCACTGATGCTTCTCCGTCACCGAGATGCCTCTATCTTCTCCCATTTATCCATCTTAGTCCTCTTTGAAGCTTACCCTAAACAGTGTAGCACGCATCATCTTCAATATACTTTAGTTTAAAGCAGAGTTGAGATCAACACATCGAGGTTGCATCCCTGCTAGAGTAAGATATACCAGGGCTACAAGAGATTACTTACTTTCTGAAATACAAGACTTGGGGCATTTACTTGTACTTTCAACGCCTTCGTACCTGCTAAGTTAGGTAGAGGACCGATTTAATGGTATCAGGTAAAAAAAGTTAAGTAAAAATAACAATAACTCAACTTAAATTCTTTAGGCTGATTTTTGTTTATATATTTTGTAGAACGTTATTACAAAGTAATATTCGGTACAGCTTAACACCTCCCGCATGCCGTAACTTGTGCCAGATGCTTCAAACAGGGTGTCGTGCTGTGAATTTACCTCTCTGTAACTAGTTTGTATGACGATTTAGACAAAAACAATCATATTAAGATTATAGGGTCCAATGACGCGTCTAAACGGGCTATATTTTCACAGTTAGGCTATATTGCTCTATTTGTTTGAAATTACCGACATCCTATCTTATTTTTTTATAATCCTTTCAGACTGTCGTAACGTAAACTGCCGCGACACGTACAGTTTCGTCGATCATTCTTGCCTAATTTTGTAACCCTTCTGATGAGAAATTATGATAAGGTATGTGTTTACACATCTCAGATAATATTGCCAAGATATAGCTGATATATCCGAGATATATAGCCGTGCCATAAATCTTGCCCGTGTACAGACTCCTTTATATAATGTTGTTCATGTTAGGTTTTTTGTATACAGGGTGTCAGAAAATTCTAATCGAATAAAGACGTACTTTTTCTTAACCAGACGTTCTAATTGATATAACTGACATCCTGTATGCAAAAAAGACATTGAATGAAAAATACTATAGTAGATTTTTGTGCAAAAATTTTTTGTAAACGCTCTTAGGAAAAATTATGGCGAAGACAACTTGTTTAAAGCTTCTGGCAGAAGTTATGGTTGACGGGAAGGGTCTGGCATTACTGAATATTACTTTGTAATAATTTTTTATATAGCATATACAGGGTGTTCCATAATTATTGCGACAAAATGATAGGGGTTGTAGAGGGCATAAAAATATGCAATTTTGCCTTATAAACCCCTGTTCGTAAATATGCCGTTTGAGCACTACCGCTAATTTTACCTTAAGAGAAACAAAACATTCAACAGCTGCAAAATGTTCGTCTAGCACATTTCATGGTCTCGCCGATTTGTAAAAAAAAGCCTGCTGTGTTTACATTTTTGTTATCGTAAATTCTCCACACCGATTCATTTAATTTATCTGAGTGGTGCGTCAAACTAGAGGCCAATCCGCGTACAAGCGTGCGTGCTATTGCACATGAAATGCTGCAGCAGGAGTTGAGGCAACCAAACTTTGGTCGCTACGTTTTGTTCACTGACGAGTCCTGTTTCACAAAGGACGGTTATTTTAATAGCCGTAACAGTCACATTTGGGATGAAGAAAACCCTCATGCCATAGCCATCCATAGAGACCAACATAGTTTTCAATTAACATCTGGTGCGGCATTGTGGACGAGCATATCATCGGGCCATATTTGCTTCCACCACGTTTGGATGGGCATGCTTATGGTCGATTCTTACAGCATGTGCTACCGGAACTATTAGAAAATGTGCCACTGAACATAAGAGCCAACACGTGGTTTCAACACGATGGCGCTCCAGCCCACTTTTCTTTACAAGTGCGGCAGTATTTGGACGACAAATAGGTGGATAGGCCGAGGTGGCCCTGTGCCTTGGCCTGCGCGGTCACCCGACCTGACCCCACTGGATTATTTTCTCTGGGGCCATCTGAAAGCTTTAGTGTACGAAACTACTGTTCCCAACCAACAAGAGCTACTGGGAAGAGATGGCCACGTCCGCACATGTTCAGGACAAACCGGGGGTATGCCACAGAGTTCGCCGATCATTGAACAATCGTGCACAGCTGTGTATTGAGCAAGGTGGAGGACACTTTGAGCAATTACTGTAGGTAAGCTGTTTCAAGAAACTGATCTTTTTTTTTTGCTGCATCCCAAACGGCATATTTCCGAACAGGGGTTTATAAGACAAAATTGTTCATTTTGATGCCCTCTACAACCCCTATCATTTTGTCGCAATAATTATGGAACACCCTGTATAGAAATCAGCCAACAAAATTCAGTTATGTTAAGTCATATTTTTACATCATTTTCTTCAGTTGATACCAGCAAATCGACCTCTACCGAACCTAGCAAGACTCAAAAGTACCTCCTATAAATGCTATTTAATGTCCCACGCTTTATTTTTCAGGAACTAAGTTATTTCTCGCAGTCCTAGGACCTTGAACTATATTACTTAGATACTATGGTCATTACAGTACATCACTCACTGTCTATAGTATCCTGACAGATACCTGTACATAGTTTTATTAAAACACAAACAGAAAAGTATGCAATTTATACATGCATAAATCAAACAGTGTCATCCTCCACAAAGTTCTTTTCAGTTTAATGTATAAGTTTGTGTTTGTGTACAGCGTTTGTACATCGTACTTACATAGCCAAAATCGGTGCTACGTAGGTATGTTACCATAAACAGTATGCAATGAACAATTTACAATTTTTTTATTATCATATTCTACTCATACAGTGCTTTCCAGAAAGCCCTCCACCCCCATACTTATATTTTGAAAGGGTCATAGTTGGCAAGCTAAAATTCGGGATGATGAAATTGCCGAACAAATACTATATTTTAATCTAAAACTAATGCACACAGTAAAAATAGCAGCTGGAAAGTTAAATGGGCCATCTTGTAAATTTTTTTTAAATAGAATGGGACGTCATGTAATATATTACTTAGCTCCTTAGGAGGACTTTATAACCATGGAAATAAAATCACTCTTTCAAAATGGGCGACTGTCAGGCTAGCAGGCTCAAAGTTAAGCGTTTTTACTCATTAAATTGCTTATAACACAACAACTACTCATCAAAACGTGTTATATCAATCTTCTTCTTTTGGAATGTGGAATAAAATATGAGAAATTCGGATTAAAAAAATGTACAGATTTTTGCAATTATTTCAAGTAGAATGTTCCATAATTCATTATATATTAGGATTGACCCTTGTGAGGGAAAGAGATTGATATAACATACTACATACAGTTTTTTGACGATTGGTTGTATAAGTGACTTAATGAACAAAAACACTCAACTTCGACAGCATGCCAGCCCAACATTTTGAAGTCTATATTCTAAGAAGCATAATAAGCTTTAAAATGAGGTACCACATGACTCCTCATTCCATTTATAAAAACGTTCCAAAATAGCTCCCAATCGTCATCTATAGTATCGATTCATCAATTCTATTTCATTACCCCAAATTAAAGTTTTCTAACTTGACCCGTTCAGCCAATAAGTAGGTGGAGCTTTTTTGAAAAGCGCTGTTTCTTAGTATGTTGTTGTTACACATTTCTGTATACCATGAATATCATCTACGTATAATCACAATCCTAACAAGTTCGATGAACCGTTTCCATTCAAAGGTTATATCGCGATTTAGGAATATCAAATATTATTGTGTATTGAATTTTATCGGGTTGGTAAGATAACGGGACGCAAAGTTTGTTACCGTTTGTTACCGTAGAAATATATGTTTATGTGGATGAAAAACATCACATACCGTATACCAAAGAGTTGGAAATGAACATATGAACATATATGACATAAACCTTCCTTGTGTCTTCAGCTTTTCACACTGTTGCACTTAGTACTCACACTTCTCAAATATAATCAAGTTTGAGAATCTTCACACTTGACTTGTACGTAGGTAATGGCTGACTTTTGGAAAAATTACGAAAATTTGAGATTTATGTTTGGCTTAAAATAGTTCCGAACAAATATCCTTGCGTTGGTAAGAGTACGTATTTTAATAATCGAATCTGTTTTGATCTCATTGTGCTAAAAACTTTTTTCCTACATTTGGATCTTCCTCTGAACTAAAATTTACACGATTTCTAATAATGGTACCTGCTTATGTTCAATCACCTCATCCACTTCCTTTACTGAATTTCTTTACAGTTACATAAGCTTTGTTTTGGTAGCCATTACGGCGAATCTGCTTTGCCAATATTTGTTTTTTCTTGGATTATACGCGCTTTTGCGTGTAACCACAAAATGCAAGCTAACTTGGTATTCCGATCTACACCCGATCTGATAGAATTCAAGGTCAGAATCATAAGCACCTACCTACGTGAGAATACCAAGAGAATACATATACTGGAACTGTTAAAATACAAACAAATGGAATACAGTGTGATACTTTTGGAAAACTGTATGGTCTCTCATAGTCCGTGGTGTATATTTTAGTAGCAATATTTCTCTACTTTCTATGTACATACCATAAGTAGACTATTCTAATAGACGCCAAGCAGCCCGCGGAGAAAAAATCTATATGGGCCGCCGTAACGATTTGAAGGTTAAAAAAGACGTCTAAACCAACAGATAATCTGTATAGACTTGATAAGGTCAAACAAAAAACTGCTGTAAAGTGATGTCATCAGCAAAACTGTGAATTGGATTGACCATACAGGATAGGAGGTACTTGATATGTAATACAAACAATATCTGAGCCAAGACCAACCCCTGGGAAACACCAGTGTTGACATTGTGGTTTTTTTTTACATTCCAACTACCACGAAGGCCTAAGGCCTAAACACCCATTGGGTACCGTGGAGCTATAGGGGGATACAGGGGAAAGGGGGAACGCCACACGGACTCTGGCGAGGGAACACGTGTGCATGCAACATGCACACATTCTGGCTCCGCCTACGAGATCCGCCGGGTGGTACCTCCACGTTCGACAGTCAGAGACCGTCTACCACCTACGGACAATCACAACATCCATAGCCAAGAGAAAAATTTCTCCTGGGACGGGACTCGAACCCGCACAGCGCACGGCGACCGAAGAGTCTACTACTGCGGCCACCGCTGCTGCCTAAAGGAGAACCTGTCAATTACGACAGATATCTTGCGGTCAAAGAGGAAGTCTTTCACCCATCTTCAAAGCCTCTCTGGGAGGCCATAGGATGGAAGTCTGCATAAAAGGGCATAATTATGTTTGTGTGTTAGTCAATTTTATATGACGTAGACTCTTTTTTCACTTGGGGCTGATGTTTTGCAGTTCTCGAAACATAGCTATTTCGTTACGTCTGGGATAGGGGACGAGTAAAGTCATGTGAAAACTACAACTTTGGAATAAAAGAAACACCTTGAAGGTTATATCAGAGCTGGATTAGATCTTTATAGAATGACTCTTATTAAACATATATTTATAAACTACTTCTATGGAAACATCATTAAGTTTCCAAGAACCACCAGAATACAGTTAATCCTAATATGAATGCATTTTGTAGGTCAGTGTAACAATTAATACTTCTAGGTAGCTTACAAATAGTTCGGCTTATAAATTATGAATGATGACGAGGTCATCATGAGAATCCAGTTAGCGTTAATAAGACAAATAACAAAATGACCATAATTGTATGACATAATAGTTAACAGTTTACTAGCTACTTTATTATAAAGTACGCATAATAGTTATTTTGTTGCACCTCATGAAACACCTAACCCAGAAAACAAATTTAAAATAGTTTTGATAGTCGTATTACCATCAACTGGGTTGAAGGCCTTATAAACCGTGAAGCCATGACGACTTATAAAGATACCTTGTTTGTTACCTAACCAAATAGAAATAGTGAGAGATGTTAATATAAAGAGACAGGGACATTTTCGTCGCAGATCATCAAACTTTTGACTAGAATCGATGCATCTCGATATTAGCTGCAGCAAAAGATACCTATTTACACAAATCCTCAAGTCTTATATAGCCATGCAGTGGTATCAATATGTTAATAGATAGGTGCGTCGACATTTCATGTTATATTAATTACTCTCAGTTTGATAATGCTTTTTTGCACAGTAGCCGTGAAAGTTCGTAGGGCTGAAATATATTGAAGAAACAGAAAGTAACAGATCTACCATTATCTTGCTTATGTCGCAAGTTACACGTCCAGTCACGTATTGATATTACTTTCTGCAGAGTAAAATTATTGCAAGTGTCTCACTCACAGGCAACCATCAACAATGAATATTAAAGATATTATTTTGAGATTAGTTTTCATTTATTCTTGCATATGTCAGGAATGTCTTAATTAAAGTTGTAAGTATTCCATCAACTATGATCCTATATCTATCACCCAATTTATTTATTTATTTAAAAGTACTAGTACTAACGCAAACTTCCATTCTATGGCCTCCCAGATAAACTTTGCAGATGGGTGGCTGACTTCCTCTGGTTGCAAGATATCCATCGTAATTGATGGATTCTCCTTTTCATCCCACAATGTAGACGCGGGCGTTCCCCAGGGGCCGGTCTTGGCTCTCTCTTACATATCAACGACCTCCTTTCCTGTCGATTATGACAACCCTCTACATGCAGGAATTCAGAGTGATAAGCACATATCTGCCTACTTCCTGACTGACGAGAGATCTAGAGGTTATCACTGCTTGTCAACTGGAACAGTTTAATGCTTCCAAAGCACAGTAATGTACCTTAACCAACAAGAAGCGCCCTAGCGCTCATCCGGTTTCAATAGATGGCCGAGTTCTACCAAAAAGCCGTCAATTTCGGCTGGTCGGAGTCCAGATCACAGAGGACTTGAACTCTCTTCAATAGCGGCAGCTGCTAGGTAAAATCTAAACTATTTGTTTAGGGCTAAAAATTACTTTTCTCCATATAACCTCACTCTGTACAAGGCCCAGATATAACCTAGCCTCCCCGACTACATTATCTATGCTCGATGCTATTCAGAGAAGGGTTGTCCGACTGATCGATGACTCTTCTCTAACGGACAGTCTCGGGACCCTTTCGCTACGACGGCCCTCGGCGATCTAGCTTTCTACATCTGCTAGGACAACGGGCTTTGTTCCTCAGAGCTCTCCTCCATGGTGCCGCCGCGCGATGAATCTGCCAGTCAGTCCCGCCTCACTTCTGCCTCCCATCCTAACCGTGTCAAAATTCGTACCCCTAGAACAGGCCGATACGACCACTCCGTTATCCCTAGGGTATCGAGAAAGTTCCTTTAAGCTCCTCATAGCAGCTGCGGCGCCGTGGCTAAAAAATAGCTTTGTTCAAACCATATGAGAAACTATTTGTAACAAGAACACATAGTTCCACTACCTAATGGCTCCAATGAATGAGAAATTATAACAGTTGACTATCGCCTATACTTTCTTGCCGCTTTATGTAAATTTTCTCAAGCTTAAACTCCTAGAAGTAAGCGTATATATGACTGCACGTTTTATACTTGGAGGAATGCCTGGTATGCGGAAGACGCGGGTGAACCAACTGTGAATTTTTCATAAAAATCAACACGCAGTATAGATTCCCACAAAACCATTCGGAATATGCTGCAGTGAATTGAAAATTGTATACTTATCGTAGTCAGTGGCCTACATGCGTTCAAACTCCCATAATGATTTCATGTATATCTAGAGGGTGTTCCTTAATGATATGCGAATATTTAAGGATGTGAATCTACATGAAAAATTAATGTTAGTTTGCTTATAAACTATGGTCCAAAAATATTTCCTTACAAAAACTCGGGGTGTTGAAGTTTTAGGAAAAAAATGGAAAATAATTAATATTTTCAGAACCACTTCAGATATTTCACTGATATTTAGTACGTCGTGAAAGTTAATAAAGTTGCATATTTTTCAATGCAAAAATAATTTTTAGCTTTAACAGTGGCATGCGTACGGGTATTGACTTCGATATTTTTTAAGAAAAAAATGGTTCGCCAATGGTTTTTTGCCGAGTAAAAATTATTTTTGAGTTCCCCGTTCAATTTAAAACAAATGATCTCTCTTGAGTTGTTTTCCTTCGATGCGCTATTTTTGAGTAAAAAAATAAAAACCATTCTATTGTCTAACTTGCAAAGTTATTATTAATTTAATTGGAAAAATTAAACACATTAGGGGTAATGAACAACAACAACTGACAACATAAACATAATCCTAAAACCAACGAAATGATTACAAAAATTGTTGAAAATGGCCCCCTTCACTTAGTATGCATGCTTCCGCCCTCCTTCTCATGGAATTGCGCACTCGTTGAAATATCCCTGGAGTGTTTTTTATTGTATCACAAGCTGCAACAATTCTTTCTCTTAATTCCTCTACAGCGTTAATGAGACTTGTGTACACTAGTGTCTTAAGATAGCCCCACAAAAAGAAATCTAAACTGTTGAGGTCTGGGGACCTTGGTGGCCATTCTTGGGACCCACCGCGGCCAATCCGACGATTTGGATAAACAGTTTGTAAATAATTACGAACCGCTACACTGAAATGCGCTGGTGCACCATCATACATGTACCATGTACCACATATTGTTTCTTATTATTAACGTAACATCATCAAGCAGCAAAGGCAAGTGTTGTTGAAGCAAATTGAGGTAAGTCTGTCCGTCAAGTTGTCCCGGTAAGAATAATGGGCCAATAAAGTGGTTGCTAATAATTCCTGCCCATACGTTAACCGAAAATTGGTGTTGGAAATGAGTTTCGGTTACGGCATATTGATTTTCTTCTGCCCACAAATGATTATTGTGGAAATTCTGAATGGCATTTCGAGAAAAATTAGCTTAGTCCGTGAACAGAATCATTGATTCAAGTTGCGAATTTTGTGTAATTTTTTGAAGATACCACTGACAAAAGGTCACACACCTTGGAAAATCAATGGGAAGTAATGCCTGTACTCTTAAAATATGGTAAGGATATAACAAAAAATCCACTAAAATTCTCCAAACAATTTAATAGCAAATATTTAAGTGTCTAGCGGTCTTCCTCGTACTCGTTTCAGGATGTTATTCGACTTCGTGCAGCACTGCTTCCTCAATATCAGGTGTTCTCACACTTAGACGTCTACCTTCAGATGTTCCTTTTCGGACAGAACCAGTTTCAACAAGCCGACGATGAATATTAGAAAAGGTTCGACTATTTTGCAGACGATACTGCTATACTCTATAAAGTTAAGGATTGGAACGACTTAAAAGATATTATCCAAAATGACTTTTGCAAAATTATTCAGTGGTTTAATAACCGAAAATTAACAATTAACTTTACTAAAACTCATTTTTTACCATTTTCATCACTATCTAATCATCTACCAAAATATAACCACCTTCGGTTTAAGGTAAATGATAAAAATATAAAAATCAATAGAGTTAATGAAATATTTAGGAATTTATCTAGATCCTCACTTGAGATGGGATGTACATATTTCTCACATACTAAAGAAAATTAGATTCATAGCATATAAAATAAAATGTCTAACCGATATATTAACTGAATATTATCTACGAATAATATATCAAGCTTTAGTCGAACCACACATAACATATGGTATAGTAGTGTGGGGTGCTGCATGCACGACATACTTTAACGATTTAGATGTAC
Source organism: Acanthoscelides obtectus (assembly GCA_963669975.1). Lineage (NCBI taxonomy): Eukaryota > Metazoa > Arthropoda > Insecta > Coleoptera > Chrysomelidae > Acanthoscelides > Acanthoscelides obtectus. Next base: position 62,152,164 of record CAVLJG010000007.1, on the reverse strand, counting down.
TTCAAAGAAGAATTTTAAAATCAATGTTAGGCAAATCAAAATTATACCCAACTAATGACTTATATAATGATGCACAAGTATATGATACTAAACAACTTTACTTCTTACATACCATCACTCATTATCACAAAACTATTAGTGAACACGACATAATTAAACATAATCATAAAACCAGATATAAATTACGCGCAAAAAATGTTCCTAAACCAAACAAATCCCTAATGAAACGATGTCACCTGTATATAGCTCCAAAATTGTACGAACATTTACCAAATAATTTAAAACAATTACGCAATACATTAGGCTTCAAAAAAAAATTAAAAAAGTTTATTAACACGATTGGGAGAAATCAAATTAATAAAATAATCTCAAATATTACACAATAAATGCTCTACCATTCTTACCAATAATTTCTTTTTTCTCTCTATTTTATTATATTTTGCAATTCAACATACATATGGTCCATGCACAGGCGTTGTCCTCCTATGGATATATTATATTTATTTACTCGTTTCATGTTCCCAGTATTTTAGAGTAAATAAATATTATTATTATTATTATTATTATTATTATCTGGCAAAGCACGATCGGGATATATCTGGTGATAAATCCGTCTGGCTTGCTCACCATTACCGTCGGCAAGGCCATATACGTAATGCATTTCTGCATTTGAATAAATCACCATTATTAACAGATTTGAATAACAGAGACTTGTCAGATGTCAATAGTCAGTGACATATTCCAGAGCAAATAGATATTTATTGCTAAATTGCATTCTTCAATTATTACATTAGTTTTCTCGGACAATAGACCGGTTTTTATTTTTTTACTCAAAAATGGCGCATCGAAAGAAAACACTTCAAGAGAGATCATTTGTTTTGAATTGAACGGGGAATTCAAGAATAATTTTTATTTGGCAAAAAACCATTGGCGTACTATGTTTTTCTTAAAAAATATCGAAGTCAATACCCGTACGCACGCCACTGTTTAAGCTAAAAATTATTTTTGCATTGAAAAATATGCAACTTTATTAACTTTCACTACGTACTAAATATCAGTGAAATATCTGAAGCGGTTCTGAAAATATTAATTAAAATCCTTTTTTTTTAAAACTTCAACACCCCGAGTTTTTGTAAGGAAACATTTTTGGAACATAGTTTATAAAGCAAACTAACATCAATTTTTCATGTAGATTCATACCCTTAAATATTCGCATATCATTAAGGAACACCCTGTATATACGTGTATATGTTTGACCAACAGCACAGGTTTCACACCATCATGTCACCTATAATTTTGGTTATAGCTATATAGGTAAAAGATAGGCCGTAATTACAAGGGTGCATTCCTAAACCTATTTTAAGTAGAATAATAATAAACATGAGCTCTAAAAAGTCTGATTTTCAGAATTCAGGGTGCCAAAGTTTAAAAAAGTATTTGGTTTTTTACCAATATCTCAATCATCCTCGTGCCGATTTTGTTGAATTTTGGCGGTGTTGTTCGTCACAATAAGACGCTAACTTAGATAATAGAAGATAATTATGACTTCCAGTGGAGTCTCAGGGGGCAGTCTCACGAAAAATATTGGCAAAAATCTACTTTTTAAGAAAATATGTTTTTCTTGGATTAAGGTGCTAATGACATAACTGTTTTGTCTTCCGGTATCTCTTCATATCTAACTTCGTTTTTGAGGAAAGAAATAAATACAGCACTGCATGTCGAAAAGTCGGCAGAAAAAATCAACAACTGGAGAGCAAAAGCAATTTAACACAATATATACAGAAAAAATCTCGAAAATGACCACCTTCTGGTAATATAAAGATGTCTGCTCTCTTTCTCATCAAGAAAAAACAAATACAGCTACACTGTCGGAAAATTGACAAAACTGAAAAGCTATAACAATTTCACAAAATATTTACAAAAAAATCTCAGATATGAACACCTCCCGCTAATATGCTCTCTTTCTCATTGAGTGATAAGCTCTTTCAAAAATTTCAGGAGTGTGACAATTTCACATCCGTCAATAATTCTATTCCTTTAGCCTTCTACCGTCTTGATTGGGGCAACATAAACTAATAATCGAATGCACTTTCCACTTTCATTCATTCGTGTAAAACACGAGAATGACATTTTCGTCTTGCTGTTACTCACAGGTTGTTATATAGAAAACTTAAATTATACAAAGGGCTGGGATCGCGAAAAAACTCATAAGAAGAGGTTTCTGATATTTCTTGATGTGGTTCAATCTAAAACAAGGGATGCAAAACCATGTAACATTTTCCAAAAAGAAACTCAGATACTCGTGATTCGACACAATTAGCGAAATCCCAAAGATATAACTCCTGCACTGACGACCATTTTGAAAAAATGTTTTTGGCATCTGGGTAATAACAACATGTAGGTATCGTATACACAGCTGGCCGATACACGAACTGCATTCAAAGCGTTGACCTCACAGACTGTGCGTGAGTGCCAATCCCGAATCATTCATTTAGGAAGGGTACAACCATTGGCGTACCAAGAAGGTTTCCCCTTATAAGGACAAAGTAATGTTGAATAGCAGGGAGAAAGGAAAATAGGATGTGGAGAGCATCATGAGTCTCTACTCTGGGGTGCCAGGAGAGATGTTGCGTGGCCTCCTTAAGGCAGGGCCCCTTGCATTATAAGTCCTACGGATGCTCAAGTACGCCTCTGGATACAACCTCGTTTGTGAGAGGTGTGGTTTTATTTTGGACTGCCATCTGCCTAATCGCAGTACTGAAAGGGTGCGTACAATAGGCCCGTGCAAATAGACACATGAATAACACCAACATCCTTTATAATGGATCATACTGACGTTTCATTTACTAATTTTATTATCCTTGTTAGAGCTGATGTGGTGGATGTTTAGTTTAGAAAATTAATAGTATTACTGTCATTACTGTGATTTCATTATGTATACCAGTTGAAGACAGGCACGACGTTTTTCTGTTAATAGATAATAATAAATAAATAATATAATAAATAAAATAATAAAATAATAATACATTATCCTAATCGTATCTCATACTAGATTTATAAATAATGTTTTAATGAGAAGGCTCTAAAGCCGACTATTCACATACGGATATCCAAGGATCAGACGTGAACAAGCCTGAATGTGAAAATCACTAGGCACACACAGTTTTCGCATTCGAACCGAGTCGCAAATGTCATATCGGTCTACGCTGTGGGCCACACTCGAAACGGAGAAATTGCCTGTAGATTTCAACATTCAGGCAATGGCTCGTCAGTCCCAGATACATTCGATGTCCGTACGTATGGAAGCTTTATGAAAGGAAATTGCAATTCGAAAATTTGCAAAAAAACACCATCTTGAGAAATATATTAGTATCCACCTACCATAAGAAATAGGACAACATGAGTGGCTTTGAGATTTTTTTCTATGTTTGACACGCTCGTTCACCGGATACTTCGTGATAATAATGGTTTGTTAAAAACGTTTTAAAACTCATCTTAAAAATGACGTCAAGTAGGTTGACTCTGCATTACGTTTGCCACGAAATTTTGTGATCAGTTCATAAAGCTCAAGTTAGATCCTCTGAGAAAAAAGTTAATTATGAACAAGTTCAACAAAGAAATTTAATGTTAGTCAAACAGTCACATAAAATTTCAACAGAGAAATTAAATGAATCAAGTTAGTCAAACAGGCCCATACAATTAGTCCATGGACATCCTTTCCCTAACCTACCGAATCACATGCCGTGGCACCGTGGCAGTAATAGGAGAAGACTTATAGAGTCCGGTACGCCAGCCGATCAACCCAGGGAGCAGGAGCAGAAAAGCATGTTGACGTTTCTTTCATTTTAAGATTCAAGGGCAAATGTATGGGGAAATCTATGATGTGTGACATATATCTAATAGGTGCGTAGAAATGCCTGGGTTCAGAGCGTATAAATATATTATCGTTAAAGAATGATATATACTCGCTGCTACCCCTTATAATGCCCAGCCCCCAATTAGCCCCTATAAAACTTTTCTGAAAATGATCAGGAGCTTCTGAAACATCAAAAAACGAAGTTTGAGCGAATATTTATTTCGTCATTACCATAGTAGTAACCTTGTCTGAAAATCTGAGAGGTACTTCCCAGGTTTTAGACTGGCCAAGAATTCGCGGACAGACAGAAAAACAGTCAGACATACCGACGGAAATGAGGGAGATGGCTTTTCGTGATGTACATATTATATAACATCCAAAAATATAATATCTCAATTACGAACTTTTTCGCGATTACAATACTTCCTTGCCAGTAGGCATGAGAAGTAAAAACGATGAAAGAATTTACTAAGCATTCAGTGCCCGACGTATTTGGCGGCCAGACACTTTGTTACGTACTACTACTAAATTTTGGCTATTTTTTGTCAGTCAAGGTGAGAATTCTATTTCTAAGAGAAAACCAAGATAGTTTATCATGAAAAGAATTTAAATGATGAACTTGGTTATGTAGATTTTGAGGCCGTACGTTAATTGTGGTTTATTGGCATAGACCTGCGACTTCAGAAAACCTCAAGAAAAAGTCTAATGGGGTCAAATCACCCAATTCGTCCTCAAAACCTTCACCAATCTGCCAACCCACATATGTCCTCGCTACACATGGTGAGGTGACCATGACCTTACTAACATCGTTTTCGGAAATTTAGGGATCATGGCACCGTTGGCCCAAACTTCTTTCGTTGAATGCATTGTTATATGAAGCCCTAGGTCAGTGATGGTGACGAACCTGACATGCGTGTCAGTGCTGACACGCGAGCTCATTTTTGATGACACGCATTTTCAAAGATAACAAATTTCATAATTCAAATATTTATCTCTCATAACGGCCAGAGTTCGTTATTAATAACAATATTATTGCTTACGTTAATAATAATTAATAATTTAATTCAGAATATATATTACTTGATTTTCTATGTTAAGTGTCAATAAAATATGTAAAACATATCGCTAAATGTAAATCATTGGTATAATAATGTTGGTTGTTGTTTTTTAAATGGCATTAAACAAATAATTGACTAGCAAAAATTATAAATATTTCTATTTTTTCAGTCTTTACTTTTGTGATGTGTAACGGCCATGAAAATTATGTTCCGATTTTTCAAAATTTTGACATACCGAGCTCAAAAGGTTCGCCACTACTACCCTAGGTTAAGACGCAACAATCCAGCGCCACCCTTAAAGTCAGCACAATCCAGGCTTCTAATTCGGAGCCACAGACACATTGAGAATTCCACTTTTATGGATACGGGTCACTTTGCTGAGGCATGGCGAACATTTGAACGATATTAAATATTATCTCACTAATATCTCAGAGGCCACACACAGTTTATTCCTCGGTTTACTTTCATTTCAATGCCGATCTGTCCTTACTGGAACACTGTGTATGTGAAATGGTATTCGTGGTAATTCCAATACCTATCCTTATTAACATTATAAACAGAGGCGTAGCAACCGCCGTATCAATGCAATGATACGGGCCCCCGGGACTACAGGGGCCCCGACGCGTATAAGGGAATATTCGTGAGGTGTTATCCAATATCACGCATCAGTGCTTAATAAATAAGTTTGCTAAAAAAATATACCTACAACAGTGCATAGGATTGAGCTGTTTGCCTTGTTTGAAGCATGAATTTTAGTAGCCATAGGTACTTAAATAAACTCAAGAACTACATCCTGTTGCATAAAAATACCTCAGGGTTGCGGTACCAGCCCCACAAGTTTCATGGAACGTAAGTATTCTCAGACCCTAAATTGTATTTTTTTAATCGAGATGTGATTTTTAAATCTAAAATTGATCTATTTCAGGATCTTTTTTACGAATACCTATATGTAGGTACATAGTAATCGTGATACTATTTTTTAAATGCTGACATCTGCAATATGATAAAAAACAGTAACTTTGTTAAGTCGGCAATAAAGGCACGTTTTTCTTAAATATGCGCGCAGGAGCAAACCGTTTTATTCCTGTGCTTACTGGCGGTTGGGCAAAACGCCCACCCAAGAAATGTTGATGTCGGCAATTTAAGCCACTGATTATAAAGCACTCTACATTTAACATTGGCACGGCAATGACTTATTGATGTCAAGATCAACACAAGATACCTATGTATAAAAAAAAATACGTGTCGTACCGATCGTATGAAACTCTTCAGTTCCGTTTTCTGATCTATCATTGAAATCTCTTATGACCGAGATTTGGAGATACTAGTCGGCCGTGAAGCTGCGCTTAACAAAAGTACATTCAACAGAAAACTGATCAATATACTTATTTGAAGTAGCATTCCTATAAAATTTTCTTACTTTCCAGAGTATCCTGCAGAGTATCTTTCATGAAGGTTTAAGTTTAATTTTCAAATATTCTATGTATGTCCACAATAGAAAGGTATTTGTGTGCAACATTTTTCGTGAGTACACGTCCTTTTTGGACTTCTATAATAACTTGACGACCCCAATCACAAAAATATACTTAATCAAAATTAAATTAACAAGGATTCTAAAATAGCTCATAGCTAAGAAAAACATAATGAAGTTAACAGTGTCAAAGTTAGAAGGCTGCTGCTACAATCCGAATTTGCCAATAGGTATCTCGAGAAACATTGCACCTAGATATCAATTACTAACAAATACTAGACCAGTGGAACCAGCAACGACTAGGTTTATTGAAATATGAGTGGACACCTGCTCGTCTACTGAAAATCCTGAAAGTTGTTTTTGTACATTGTTCAGGTAAACAAAAACGACAAAAGCCCGAACATACCTTGCTCTGTGATATATCCATGTCTGCGTAAATAGTCAAGGACGGCTTCTTTCCTTCGTTGGCCAAACTACTGGTACTTATCGTATTGTACTTCATTTTGAATGTGCTTTCAAGAATCCTTTTCAATACACTCTAGAATTCGAAAGCACCTCCGAACTTTTTCCAACGAAAAGCTACACGGCACTACATTTGGGCTTCTAGGAGCTTAACCCAGAAGCTTTTACGGAACGGAATGAAGCACTGAGCGATTTTCCTGATTTCCAGTTTTCCGGGCATCGAGTCGCTGTGCACGGAGCAGCGGTGCAGTTTACGAAACAAAATAAGGAACGTTGCTCGTGGAATTCCAAGCTTTGGCTGGACAAGTTTATTGTTGACGCAATGTTGCCGCATGGTGTAATATGTAGCAATTCTCACAACATATCTGAACGATTTACGTACTGAATCGTATTGGTAAAATTAGTGTTAATATTACCATTAAGTCAGACCATTCATATATTAAATATGAGAAAATACCTACCACAGGTAATGCAAAAAATAGAATCCCGCAAGCAGCTCTCTCACGTTTTCAATTGTTTTGGGTATTTGGACCACTCCATCACACATTGGGATCAGAAAGGTTAAAGAGAGCAGTCTCACTACTTCTCTACGTTAAAAGTTCAAAAATACTATACAACTAGATAGGAAATACTTAAACATTCTTGCAAAATAAGAGCTAGAAGGTTGTCCAATGACAAGGAGACAGGATCCAGTGCAACGGGATTATGCCTAGAGGGGCTGGTCATGTATGAGAGTTTTGCATTTGAAACCTTCTAAGAACAGATATGCGCCACGCCACCTTGATGGTGTATTCAATAAGAATTCAGAGGTGTACGAAGTAGTGAATATTTATATGCTTAGACAGTTAAGTAAGCCTGAAGGTGGTGATGTCGCCGAAGATAAGACCAGTATGTCACCGCTCACACGCACTTGTCCAATCTTGAACGGCTCTGGATCCCTAGACAATCCTATATTGGAGGCTCTAGGCTCATGTACAGGTTCTGAGACCAGAGTTTGCGTGTTAGCAGATGCTATGTCACCATTGCCTCTGACGAATAAATAGGTTTATTATCATTTATTTAGTATTATTTATTATTATATCTTGACGAACACCAGATGTTCTGATTAATAGAGAAATGCTTAACCTTTCAGTAGGTCTTGCCAGAGGTCACTGCAGACTGAACAGATATCTGTCCCTCATATACTGGGAAGAGCTGAGACTCCTTTGGCGAATGTGCCATCTATCCCAATCAAAGTGCCGTATCGTCAATCGTTCCTACAATAATTGTAGGACGCTTTTATGGCCTCCTTCATTTTCATTGTTTTTCCTGTCCTTCAGAAAGCCAAGGATATTTCTAGATTTCTCCTGTTTCGTGCCAGCGCTCTATTTTGAGGTTATATTTTCTGTGTGAATCCTAAGAAATTTCAGGCTGATAAAATTTGATTTTTATCATCGGTTTTATCAGAGATCTAAAAATATCCCAGCTCTTCAGAAGGAGAGAAAATACTATGAAAATCAAGGAGGCCATAAAGGCATCCTACAAGGAACAACTGACGATACGGCCCTAAGAGCCGTACGTCACCGGGACGCCATGGCGACATCGTCAGCTTCCGTAGCCGAACTAACGCTATCGCCATGTCACAGAGCTGAGATATTCAATGGGGCGATTAATCATTCTGAGCTTCATCAAGAGGTCAAGAGGTTAAAGCGAAGAGGTTATCTAAGATTTGCAGTTTGTCGATGCGGAATAGGCAAAAAGGGCTAAACGTTGTCTACATTGTATTCAAATCTCATTTACTTCCTGTCAGAACAAACACAAGCGAATAGAAAGTGCTTTCGAGTATTCGTCGTTATTTTAACCTGGAGTAAACGTTTGAATAGGGTTTAGTCGCTATGATTCGCCTCCACACTATTATGCTATTTATAACCCAGATAGTGAATCATACATCTACTGATCTACTAAGTTCTACGATGCCTACGTATCTCGTCTATCTTCTATGAGCAAATAAATGTTTAGCCCAACATAAGGTCAGAAAGCTTCGACGAGTTTTAGTGAAGAAATAGGTGTCTGTTATCACATACGTTCATATATACTTTGGAATGCTAAAGGTAAAAGGATTGAAAGGGGTTCATTGTCCAGTAGGTACGGCTGCGAAATTCATTGACTAAGGAAAACAGTAATCCCAGTTTCGGCAACCTCGAGCGAACGGTAGTATGGCTCGCCGCGTCGCCAGCGGCCGCTGTACGGCGCGCGAGCCTCTTTTGTGGGCCCCTCCATTTGCCTACCTGTGAAGAAAGCTGCTGGCGTGTGCGAGAAGTTCAAAAGGCACTTCGCGTGTACGAGGGTGAGTAAAGAAGAATTTAAGGCATTACGTATGAACATGATTTCCGGCCACTGTCAAGGAATATTTCAATCGCAACAAAATTTGTTGATCTGCTTTCTCAAGCACTGTCGATTTCTCATCTTCCTACTTCACCAAAAACCATGTCACTAATTTCCGTCGGTATGTCTGTTGGGCTGTTCGATAATCCTTGACCCTACGATGACTTGGGATTTTGATGCTAATGTTCACACAAGGTTATTACTTCTATGCCAACGACGATAAAGGTTTGTAGTTACGTTAGTTTGTACCGAAATATTAAAGTGGGTGAATCCCCAGTTTACTCGAGAAGATGACGAGCGGCACGATTGAGAAATTCAATAGCGATATTCTCACTCTTCGCTGTATATGACACGGAAGATAACCTTTGTGATTGAAACATGATTGAAAAAATTACCTTATTATCACATTCATCCTTCTAGCATCAAGATTTTAGACTATTAGTTATCCGACTGAGAACAACTAGTACATTTCAATGGCTGTAACTCTGATACCAGATCAGTGATCCATGGAGTTCCTCAGGGTTCTGTACTGGGACCACTGCTGTTTTTATTATACATTAATGATATCCCCAATAGCCTATCAGATACGCACAATGCTGCTTTGTTATTATATGCTGATGACACTACTTTGGTAAATTCTAATAAATATGTAAACATCCTTGTCGAAACTAGTTCATTGTGTAAGTCGGACCTTGAGGATTGGTTTGCTGCCAATATGCTATTGCTCAACACTTATAAAACTCAGTCTATAATACTAAGCTTACGCAGTCATGAGTTGGAATCTGCTCAAACAGTGAAATTGCTAGGCGTTCATATTGACTGTACTCTTACATGGGAGATGCATACTCGCTGTGTGGTGGATCGTTTGTCCAGAGTTATATATCTCATACGTAGTCTAAAGGATAGAGTATCTAATAAAGTTTTATTAACTGCTTATCATGCATATTTCCACTCTAAAATGACATATGCAATTTTGGTCTGGGGACACTCTCCACATATGCAAAAAGTGTTTGGCACGCAAAGGCGTTGTATACGATACATCTCTGGTTTGAAATATAGAGACCCCTGCAAGGCTGAATTCATTAAATTGGCTATACTAACCCTTCCATGCGCGTATATTTTGAGTTGTCTCCTATATATCAAAAGTAACATTAGTACCTTCCCCATTCATAGTGATAACCACAAATATAAAACACGAAATAGAAACAACATTTGTCATAATAACTACCGTCTAGAAATAGAAACAACATTTGTCATAATAACTACCGTCTAGAAAAATCAAGAACTGGAACAAACTTTTATGGCATTAAATTTTTTAATCTGCTGCCAAACAATATAAAAACATTGGATATTGATGTTTTTCATAAGAAACTCAAGTATTATTTAATAAAAAACGCGTTCTTTAGAACGGACGAATATTTGGCAAATGACTTTACTGATATACCTTAAATGTTTATTTATTGATTTCTCTCTCCAACTTATGTACAGTTGATATTGTTTTGTTTGTCTGTATGTGTATAGTTAATTGTATTATACATATATTTTTCTAAGCGATCTTCTTTTATCTCATGACGACATTTTTGTATTGTTTTTTTTTCAATTTGCTTTTGGTAATTATGCGTTACGCAGCATTGCATTGTTTTTAACTTGTTTTATTCATGTTTCATGTACATTTTTCTAAGCGTTCTATTAGTATATATTGACTTGTGTAAACACTTTCTGTGTATTAACATCAATAAATTATTATTATTATTTACTACAGAAAGCAATATCTTCCAATATGGCCCCTGGCCAAATTATTAGACGCACTGTAGATTTTTAATTACCAAATGTTCTTTATGAGTTTATATTCAGTGCTTTTATATTTAAACATAAATGTTATGGTATTTTATTCAGGAAATTTATTATAAAATTGCTATTTACTTTTATTTTTAATGTATGGCAATACTATTTTAACCAATTGACACTCGAGCGTAAACTGTGGCTTTATGATAGCATGCCGCGGAAAATTAAGGCTCTCACAGCAGCTAAAAGTGCCGCTAGAAAATATTGAATTTAAAAAGTAAATTTCAATTTTTGTTCAATACTCAATAAATGCATATTTTTTCTATAATAATGATGTTTTCTTTATGTTGACAAATAGATAATTAAGTGGATAATAAAAATATAAATTGTATCTAGTGGAGACAATAAAGCTGTATAGTATTACCTGATGATTAATATATTACATAAAATCTTATAGTGACTATAAGTAGTTATTGGCCATACAAGCATGGGAGATTATCGACATGCATGTAGGCCACAGGATAAGTGTCAGATGTTACATTAGCTTTGCACTTTTTGAAAATAGGTCCGGTGGCAGCAGAGCCATGGGTAAAGGCGAAAAAAATAAAAATCGCTGAATCTTCGTTCTTTGGCGTGTTTCGGAGGCCTCTAACCATTTTCAAATTTTTTTAAGGGTTAAAAATGGTGGTTGTAGGTGGTGGGGAAGGGTATGTCTCAATTTTTTCACTTTAGCATATGTATATATTTCCAACCCCATTAATTCAACGCATCAATTAGTACATACTCGTATTTCACAAACCACAGATTTCCCCGTACATTTTCCCTTAAAACCTGCTTGTTTGGCTGACTTCATCCAATCAATTTCTGAGTTATACATGTTCGTAGCTAACTTTCACCTCAGATGGGTTAGCTTGTGCACTTTATGAAGTAATGATGACGTTGCCTTTTTTTTAAATTTTGTTTGATTTTTGGAGGCCCCTCATCGAGCTGGGGCCTTGGTCACGGGCTCCGTGAACTCATCAGGCAACGACGGAACAGAGCGGAGTGGGTATACTATAAGAATTTTGTAGATGCCCCGTTGAAGTAGACTCTTTCTTATATTGAAATTCGAAACATTAGGGACAGAATGGTGTATTAGGATGACTCACGTGTTTGCTTTTAGCTCTGCACAACCGTCGTCTCCTGAATAACAAACAGAAGTACGTCTCACGATATGGATAATATAAGTGGATTGAACTGCATTGACAATGTTATGAGATGATATACTCGTAAGTAGGGTTGCGTGAGGATACTATAAACATATACCGTAGCCAATATACCATAGGGTACGAGGAACGGTATTTATTACAATATTCCACCAGAAAATAGCCAATTCATTTGAAACTCTGGCCTGCGCAAAAGAGCTTATGTGACATGGCACGGCCATCCACTTATGCTTACAACTACATATATGCATATCTCTCGACCACCGTCTTTAGGCGTCAGCGCCGCTACCTCTAGGAATGTTGCCGCAGGTTATGGATATTTTTATTAATATTCAAATGATATTTATGAGGAATGAACATCAGTGATTAACTTTCCATAGAAAGTTGGTGTCATAATTAAAAATAAACAATGTTATTTAAGAAAAAATGGAGTCTGTTTTTATTGCTTCTAAAGGAATTACTGCATTAGAGGCGTCCATCAATTACATGAGGTGTTCAGGGAGAAGGGACTCGCCTAATCTCACGTGAGGGTAAGGGGATTTTGACAAATATCGCGATTTGTCCCCCAATAAACAGTGGAAAATATGTGTGTCTTGATCAAAATATTGCAAAATATGATATTTTTGTGATTATACAATATGAACGCAGAGCAGGACCAGGAATAAAATAGAATTAATATTATTTTATTAATTTTAGTATAAAATTTATATATTTAAGTATTTTGTTGTTCAGCTTTATCACTGTGATTTTAGGCTACAATCTAAGCCAAGAGTCCCGCAGTTTTTTATGATAAACGGATTTCGACTAAATTAGTTGAAATCTTGCATAGATGTAATAACATGGTGATCAAAAGTACTAATGGGGCCAACCCCCAGAAATTCCTCCCCACAGCACCCAGAAATCCCCCAAGTCGAGGTTATTGATATAAGTGGGAGGACAGTTTTGAATTAATATTATCAGAGATGTAAAACATGCTGTTATCAGGATTTCTCCCAGACTGGCCGATGTTGATCATAGATTTGACCTTGACAATTACCTTGAAGGTTATGGTTAAAGTCGGGTAGATTTTTAAAAGTGGTACATCTTACTTTTCACCAGGAAAATGGACAAAGCGAAAAATCTACTTTCATGTAATCCTTGAGCACTTCAGAAATGCAACATTTGAAGGTCATGGTCAGGAAAGTGCTACGTAATGTCTTCTACAATTAAGGTGTATTCATAGGTGTAAGATATTATTTCACAGAAAAGAAGTAAATATGCTGCTGTCAAGATTTCCTCCAGAGAAGTAGACTACCTCTGACTGTCATATGCGGAGGTACCACCTGGCCGGATCTTGTAACCGGGGCCTCAATTTTCCTTTCTGGATCCTTCTGTTCTTAATTTGAACGTGGTTTGATAACTGAAGGAGTGGGGAGTGGTGCTTTTAAAGGAGAACATTAAGTTGATAATCAAAGAGCACACAGGGAAGGGAGTAGTGCTTCCAGCTACTCACAATACAATATGTTGAATTTTATTAGAGCACTCAGTTTGGTTAAGTCTTGCCTAAATTTTGAAAAATCAATGGAAACATTGTACATGAACTAGGTTACTATAGAAAGTGATAGGGATTCAAAAACAATTTGACCATATTGAACAAATATAGGTATTTTGATGATGACTGATTGGAGAATCATATATACAGGGTGTCCTGCGAGGAAACGGACAAAATTTTTCTACTTGTTTCTCAGGTCAATTCGAGTGGAAAAAGTCCAATGAGCATGGTCCGCAAATGCTTCCTAATTGAGATAAAGATTTTTTTATTTTTAGGGTGCTAATGGTGGGAAAACCACAATATTATTGGAGAATTACTTTTATTTAACACAAAATTACTAGGTATACTTTATCTGAAGTCACTTGAAATAGCATAAAAACCTTTGGTCGGCGCGTCCTTTGTAATTTCATGACGTATCATTGGCGTGCGGTCATTTATTTAGAACGACAATAATAATGTTTTTATATCACAATAAATGGATTTTACTATCTTCTTATTTTTTGATTTGGGATAAAAAATACTTATATTGGGAGTTTAATTTATGTTGGCTGAAAGTTAAGAAATGGAAAAATTACAGAATTCCAACGTTTGACATAGGCAAATATTTACATAGCAGGTAGGTATATAAAAAGGTATATAAAGACTTACATTATAGGTATTTATATATCATCCTCGCCTTCGGAGCTGTCGCTAGAGTCATCTTGTAGAGGAATTACAACGGGATTTACAGGAGGCAAAACACAATATTCATTTTCTTTTTCAATAATATGCCTAGAACACTGCTTCCATAGGTCTGTGGCAGCAATATGAGATACTGCATCTCTTATTGTGGCCAATAGCGATTCACTTAATTGAGGGGTCTGATTATGTTTTCTTACTTTTTTTTAAAGCAGCCCAGACCAACTCAATCGGGTTAAAAATGCAGTAATAGGGAGGTAGACGTAATACTTCATGGCCATTTTGCTGAAGCAGATTGTCAACAACATACTCTTTTTAAAATTTTTGTCTTTTAATAAGATCCAATAATATGGCTTTGGTTGATTTTTGTGGTATTTCCATTCCCTTATCCTTCATAAAATCAATAATGTCTTGTTTTTTTGTGCCTGTATTCGGAATTTTGTTTTTCTGTCGGGAAGGGTATGGTGCATTGTCCATAATAATCACTGAATTTGGGGAAATGTTTGGTATTAACTGCTGCTCTATCCACTTTTCAAATAAGTCGGAGGTCATGTCCTCATGATAGTCGGCACATGATTCTTTGATATTTTTGGCAGATAACAGCAAGACATTAGGTATAAATCCATTTTCACTGCCAGCATGGAGAATAATGATTCGTTTTCCACGGTTGCATGGTGCATTTAAAATGCACTTGTTGCTGTCGTCAACCCAGCCGTACTGCACAACATCATGGGTATCATACCACGTTTCATCCAGGTAAATCAGATTTCTTTTCTGCTCTCTATAGATTTTAACTTTGTGCAAAAATTCTTGGCGCAATTCAACGATTCGAGACGACTCCATAATAACCATTCTTTTATCTAATTTTTTGTATTGAAAACCACACAGTTTTACAATACAGTGCAGTGAGTCTAAGCATTTGTAATTATAAAAATCTTCAGGATAATCTTTTAATTTATCCCGTATCATTTCCAACGTGGGCACCAAATTTTCTTTATAAAATCCGTATATTATACGACGAATATCTTCCTGAAAACCCACGTCTAATCTTTTTAATTTTTGCCCTATGCGCTTTCTGTGGAAGGAATGGTTGACTACATCTCCCCTTTTTATAACCCGATAAATGGTAGACCGACTGATTTTTGTCAGGATACAAATTCTGTTTAAAATTTGATTTTGCGAGGAATCTGGATTTTCGTTTTTCAGACTATCATACATATTTAGAATTACTCTTTGGGTCTGTTCCTCTAAATCTTTATGAAAGAATTCTGCCTGCACAGGTTCATCAACCATCTCCTCGTGGCTTGGAGCATTTTCCCAAGGTCTCCAAAGAGCCATATTTAGGACACACAAGAACAATCAACACAACAATTAAATCAACAAGTAAACTGAGTATTCAAAAGTCAAAAACACACAAACTAATAAAATCTATGAAAAAACACGGACAGACTAAAGAAAACACGTTTATTTACCGCTACACGGCACTGGCTAAACTGTTTCAATTTTCAGTAGCCACCTGCACTTGTTCGGAGCTCTGAAATACACGCTTTTTCATTGGCTATGTCCACGCATGCATACGCGTGCTTTACTCCACGTGGACCGGTGAAACTGCCTTTGATCTTATACGGGGGATATTTGCTGCGAAATTTGGCGATTTTTGCAGCAACAGAGCGTGTTAAATATAGATATATAAAACGCACCCGGTATTTCACAGTGTTTCAAGTGACTTCAGATAAAGTATACAATGAAAATAACTATTCACAATAGTTGTTCAAAGTGTCCACCTTCGCACTGTAAACATAGTCTAGCCGGTTAATAATGTGACTGGAGGCTTTCCCGATAACAAGACTATTACTTCAATCTTATATCGTCAGCGACATCAGTAATTTTACGGAGCAGTTCGGGCCTGGTATGCGATTTCTCTGCATACACTAAGGACTTCATATGTCCCCACAAGTAATAATCCAAGGGATTTAAATCGGGCGAGCGGGGTGATCAAGAAACTGCGCCTCCTGGTCCAATCCGACTACCAGGAAAAGTGTTATTCAAATACTTTTTGCAAAGTTCAATCAAACTGACACAACTATTCCATCAACAAACAAACACCAGCATATTAATTGGGCAGTACAACATGAATGTGGACTTTAATTATTGTAAACAGTTATTTTCATACAAACAGTATTAAATTTTTTGTTAAATAAAAGCAATTTTCCAACAATATTGTGGTCCAAAAATGTTGTCCCTTACCTCGCGGGACATATAGCAAATAGGAGGTAATATAAAAAATATTTGACAACTTTTTGCAATAGTTTCAATATTTCACAAAGTTCACCTATATTACAATTTCATAGGAAATACATCATAATTAGATTGATCATACTAAAATTACAGTTCTGGTTTGCTTACTAGTTTTTGTGCAGGTCTCTGAGAAGGATGTCCTAACAGCCTTGCCATGCACAGGTGAAGCCTTGCTGTATCACGCCCAACAGGAAAAAAATATGATGACTTATGACCAATGTCCTGGATCAAGTTGATGAGTATGTTGATTATTTTTTCAGAATGATTTCCTGGATCCACTGGTTCATGTGTAATGAGAATATCACAAATAAAGTAAGGGTTTTTAAGTAGTTTACTAAAAGATTCTGCTTCTTCTATATGAGGCAAAGTGTAAGAACGACCCCAGCAAACAATTGTGCGAACAACAAAATTAGGCTTTTCATCTTCTTTTGGTGCACAAACTGTTGCTTTCTCAAATATCTGCTCAAAAAGCCCATCAAGACTAAAAGTGTCCTCCACTTCACACCCTGAAATCTGATCTATTGCATTGTGTAGCTTCTTTATATCACTACTAAAGTCTGTAACCCACGAGGTGCCATTTTCATTTAAGGTCATTAAAGCAAACTCATGATTACTATTGATATCATGCTTCAACTCCAAAAATATGTGTAGTGCTCTTCTTAACATGCTTAGAGGGGATAAGGTTTGATTTTTTGCTTTGAAAGGTGTCGGATTTTCATCCTGAGCTCTATCTATGACAAGTATGATTTTTTCTTGAACATTTGCATTTGGAAGATTGATTTTACAACATTTTTCAAACAAGTCAAACTCCTGCAACTTCTCTTCTTGCTGACTCTTCTTTAAGGTACGTCTTATCTGAATATTTGGTTTATCAGGTTTGATACTCGATGACTCCAGTGTTTTTGATGCCGTTTGATCATCCCCATTAATACCATCATTTTCTTTTTGCTCATTTTCTCCTTCTATTTGAATTGGTATTATACGCTCTGCCATGTTATCCGATTCCACGTTTATCGAAAATAGGTAAAACAAATAGAAAATTTGAGCAATTACAGAAAGTTTGTTTGGTTATGTTATGTTAACATTGACAGGGCGGAGAACTATCATCTGTTGAGTGTTCCAGCGTTGCCAAGTAGATCGATTATCTGTAGTAGATTTTTTGATACGTCTGGCAAATCTTTTGAGACCTTTAGGCCCGTATCGTCAGTCGTCCCTACAATTCTAGGGCGCCTTTATGGCCTCCTTGATTGTCATAGCTTTCTACTTCTCCGTGTCAGAACTCTATTTTGAGGTTATGCCACAAACATCTATTTGTATCAAATTGTGCTTGCTTTTGAGTCATATCATGTTTTATCAGCCCGAAATTTCCTACAATTTAAAAAGAAAACATATCTTCACAATAGGAGAGCGCTGACGCTGACACGGGACAAGTGTAATCTAGAAATTTTTGAAGGAGAGAAAGAAGTATGACAATCAAGGAGGCCATAAAGGCGCCCTACAATTGTAGGGACGACTGACGATACGGGCCTTAGGTACTCATTTTCATAGCTGTGTGTATCTTAAAATTTTATTTATCTACGACTACGAGGTGAATCAGAAGAGGTTTTGGGTGTCGTCTCACACTTCAGCCTACCGACCATCACTTTACAATCTTTACATCATGGGACGGTAGGTAATCGTAATTTTACCGTCCTCTACCTAAATCGACCACGGGGTGATGGGAAGTGCCTTTCGTGCCATTCACTATTCCTTCATTGCTGTCCTTACTTATTTGTCGTTAGTAGGTGCAAATAGGTGAGAAACGCCACCTACAAGTGGTTTGGCAAAGCTGACCCATACGTTGAAATGACAGAAAGACCCCTATATCTTCTGGCTTTTATAATTATACTCGACGTCTGGACTATATCTGTAACACATCAGTGCATACACATTAGTCGAATAGTTATACGCCAGAAGACGTCATTCTGTTATTTCAACGTATGGGTTGAGATGATGCCAGCTTTGCCACAACCACTTGTAGGTGGCGTTTTTCACCTATACTTGCACATAACATTTTGAGTTTCTCAAAAGACCATAGCTACTTGTCTGCTTTGCGGTTATCTGACTCCAGGGCTAGACCTTTTAGTTGCAGAAAGAGCATGAAACAGCTCTGTCTACGGTTGATCAGGTCTCGCTTCAGAGTTTTCTACGCCTTACCTCAACATTAATTCAGCATTTTGCACCCCCTACGACAATGCAGCCTGATGGTGCTGCCTTACTTGTTTACAGCAAGTAGCCGGTCCTGTGATTAGTCTTGGTTACAGAGACGAATGCAAACATATAGCCTTTTTCACGAGTATTCCTTACGATAGAATGAAAACTGATCATCTAGTAATATTTCAAATTTTCCCATATTAGCAATGGACACATAATTCTGACGGATCCGTCAATGCCAGGTAGACAGAGTCATATTTTGTTTTGATGTTTTGTACGTTACAGATTCATTTTGTACTTACTAACAACTCTTATTTAGAAAAGTTAATTTGTATACAAAAACATAAATCAAATTCAAGCGGATAACCAAATGGAAATGGTATTTACTATTTTGGGTTGGTATTTACCAATCCGTTCAAGCGAGTGTAGTTATCAGTTTGGTTATAAGATCCGTGGCGTCACGAATCAGCTGTTATATGTCATAGTTATCACCGCAAAATTGTGGTATTTACCCAACTCAAGAGTAGTTTTATATTTCTGGTTATTATTTGAAATGTGACAAGTTAGAATTTTACCGGGTATTGGATATTGTTATTGTACTTCAGCTTCATTTTTGAGAAAAATGATACAGGCTGACTTCAGTTTTACCATAAAGTGGAGCACCTTATTAGTTATACTCATTACGGTTGTTGGGTACACTTTAAATGTAGTTCCTATGCTTAACAAAGTATCCTGTGTAGCCGTATACCACAAGAATATTAAAATATGGCCATATAAACTCACTAGATGATATCCACCTGTATACGGTTTTGCTAATTTCTTTTTTCATCATTTCTGCTGAATCAATAAATGTTTTCTTTGACATGCGGAAACATTTAGAGAATTGAAAGTTATCATAGCTACAAAGCCCCATGGCTTTAAAAAAACATCTGAAAAAAACATTTCTCCCATGAATATTATGAAAGGTTTCTCATTTAAACTTTCCATATACAGTTGGAGACGAAAAACCCGTGTGTCATCTTGAACCGTATTATAACCGCGGCACATATAGTCGAAATCACGAAAGATGACGGTTACGTCATCATTTTAGTCTGTAGTAAAGACATACGACAGCGATTTGTGAATATATTTAATGAAGTTTCTGATATGTTAGACAGAGACAAACAGAATTTTAATGTCTAAACAAACTGTATTGCTAATTTGCACGTATCCGACAAAGATAGACGATGTTTTCATGTTGCATGATCGATCATATTTGAAAGATAGGTTATGTTAAAGCAGGTTATGTTGTTTTCGAGTAATACTTTGATCTTTGGTGTTCCTGTCTTAAGGTATTCTACTCATAACTGTTTTTGTCAAAACAAAAATCAAATCCAAGCGAATAACCAAAATTTCTGTGTTATGTGCCGCGGTTATAATATGGTTCAAGATGACACACGGGTTGATGACGTCAGTTACACGAATCGCTTGAACGCGTTGGTTTTAACCGCGGTTTTGTTGCAAGTTGTTTATTTTATAAAAGCGCGTATATAATCTCTGATTATTTTTATTATCACTTAATAATCGGTGCTTTTTCGTCTACAGCTGTATATGGAAAGTTTAAAAAAGAAACCTTTCATAATATTCATGGGAGAAATGTTTTTTCAGATTTTTTTTTAATGATGGAACCATGGCTTTGTTACTATGATAACTTTCAATTCTTTAAATTTTTCCGCATGTCAAAGAAAACATTTATTGATTCAGCAGAAATGATGAAAAAAGAAATTAGCAAAATCGTATACAGGTGGATATCATCTAGTGAGTTTATATGGCTATATTTTAATATTCTTGTGGTATATGGCCCCAACAACCGTAATGAGTATAACTAATAAGGTGCTCCACTTTATGGTAAAACTGAAGTCAGCCTGTATCATTTTTCTCAAAAATGAAGCTGAAGTACAATAACAATATCCAATACCCGGCAAAATTCTAACTTGTCACATTTCAAATAATAACCAGAAATATAAAACTACTCTTGAGTTGGGTAAATGACATATAATAGCTGATTCGTGACGTCACGGACCTTATAACCAAACTGATAACTACACTCGCTTAAACGGATTGGTAAATACCAACCCAAAATGGTAAATACCATTTCCATTTGGTTATCCGCTTGAATTTGATTAAAAACTCCCCACTAAAATTATTATTAAGGTATCACTCAAAACCATGAAATAAAATGACAATAAAAATAATCAGTGAAATAACCTAACTTCGCAAAATCATAATATAAATTTGTTGTCATTATGTGATTTTATCATCGACGTACGTCCATTGATTACTTCAGTACAATTTATGGTATGACGTCATCTTTCGTGTTTTTGACTATAACACAGAAATTTTGGTTATTCGCTTGGATTTGATTATTGTGCTACATATTATACGTTTTACTAGATTTACACCCGATTCATTATTACCAACATACCAACATTGCAGACTAACACAAAAATGTCACTTGCTGATCAGCTGTTCACTTCAGTTGACGTCAATCTGTCATAAATCAAATCCAAGCGAATAACAAAAATTTCTGTGTTATGTGCCGCGGTTATAATATTGTTCAAGATGACACACGGGTTGATGACGTCAGTTACACGAGTCGCTTGAACGCGTTGGTTTTAACCGCGGTTTTGTTGCAAGTTGTTTATTTTAGAAAAGCGCGTATATAATCTCTGATTATTTTTATTATCACTTAATAATCGGTGCTTTTTCGTCTACAACTGTATATGGAAAGTTTAAATAAGAAACCTTTCATAATATTCATGGGAGAAATGTTTTTCAGATTTTTTTTTAATGATGGAACCATGGCTTTGTAGCTATGATAACTTTCAATTCTCTAAATTTTTCAACATGTCAAAGAAATCATTTATTGATTCAGCAGAAATGATGAAAAAAGAAATTAGCAAAACCGTATACAGATGGATATCATCTAGTGAGTTTATATGGCCATAATTTAATATTCTTGTGGTATATGGCTACACAGGATACTTTGTTAAGCATAGGAACTACATTTAAAGTGTCCCCAACAACCGTAATGAGTATAACTAATAAGGTGCTCCACTTTATGGTAAAAGTGAAGTCAGCCTGTATCATTTTTCTCACAAATGAAGCTGAAGTACAATAACAATATCCAATACCCGGCAAAATTCTAACTTGTCACATTTCAAATAATAACCAGAAATATAAAACTACTCTTGAGTTGGGTAAATACCACAATTTTGCGGTGATAACTATGACATATAACAGCTGATTCGTGACGTCACGGATCTTATAACCAAACTGATAACTACACTCGCTTGAACGGATTGGTAAATACCAACCCAAAATAAATACCATTTCCATTTGGTTATCCCCTTGAATTTGATTATATACTCGCGAAATACAGGTGATATCAAAGGTCACTTTACATAGTTCAAGGGATTGCGAAACATTTGGCAACGCCGAGTTGGGTAATGCTTACGTTTTGTTTTTGACAGCTATGCTGATAAGATTATCTTTTTATTTTTGAATTCTTAAATTCTCATTAATAGTAACATTAATTAACATATATTCCATTAATACGAAGTGCTATGTCATAATCTTAGATAAGAGAGGAACCTACTTTTTGCAGCATAAGTACCTAAACCTAAAATAAACCTTTGATTGTAGTATTTATCTTTTATATCTAGAGATGTCAGCAGCTACTAAACAAATAAGACAGATACTAAAAGGTCATAGGTGTCTTGATATCATAGGGAGAACATTTGTTAAAAGCGGTGCAAACATGTCATCAGAAATTGAAAAAAAGTTTGCACTACCCAGGAGATTCGCTGGCAGCGAGAAAAGTGTGTGGTAAGTGAATATTTTGAACAGTTTATATTTCAAACTGCCGCATAGCTCACGCTCACCGATAACTTATTATGGATCAGTTTGTAGGTTATATACAGGGTGTTTCAACTTCGTCTCTGACCATTGCCAGTGTGGTCTCAGAAACGGTAAGAGCTACGAAGTTGGTTAAATGGGGAAAAAGTTGCGCATTTAGATAACTAACAAGGTGGCACTCAGATAGTTTCACAATTCAGAGCATTTCTGAAGATAAGGAGTAGCAACATTTCTTTACTCACAATTGTTTTCATTTTTTCCTGACTCTTTAAAATGGGATTTCAAAATAGAAAGTAAATTAACATTGCCTCTACAAAGTGGCATGATTAGAATTTCAATATGACATTTTGTATCTTGTCCTCAATCATCATCCTGTGCAAAAATCCAATGTGGCACCTATAAGAAAAAATAATTTTGATAATTGAGGAAAATAGACAAAACATCATATTGAAATTCTAAGTAGAGAAGAAAAAATGGTAACGTTATTGTACTTCTTATTTTGAAATCACATCTCAAATGAAGCCAATAAAAAATAAAAATGATTTAGGAAACATTTGGTTTCTTTATCTCTGGAAATTCTAAGAATTGAGAAACTTTCTATGTGCCATTTTCTTAGTTACCTCAACACACAACTTTGCCCGAACTTAACCGATTTTGTATTACTTATAATTTCTGATATCTCAATGGTGAGAGCTGAATTTGAAACACACAGTGTAACATGGGGTCACTGTAGGAATGCTAAATAAAAACCAATCTTGAGGCTACTTCATCTGGTCATCATTGTATTTGGTCTATTAAACTTAAACTGAATATTATTATTCTTATTGTCTGTCAGAGCAGCCTGTAGAACATTTGCTCTTAGTTATAGCATTGTAAATCTGTATGCCTGTCAGGTCTGCCCAGATACCAGACAAAATCGGGGTACAAAGAGCAAGGAATTAAGGGGGTAGAGTAGGAAGTGTGTCAGCTAGAGGAGTGCCTGGCCATCATTAACTAGTAGTTGGAAATTTTAATTTAATTTAAAAATTAATTTAAATTGGATGTAATGGAAAAATTGCAATTTTTCGTTAGACCTGAAACCGCAGGATTAAATTTTTTACACAGTGTGAGCTGTAATATTGTATGCTTGCAAACTTGCTCAACTGTAAAGTCTTCTGGTTCATGACAAGAAAGGTTGCCGCGCATTTCTGCTTGATCAAAACATAGCTAGGCCTGTTGCTTAGAGTAGTCTTAGGTAAAGTATTTTCAAGGCTTTGAGAAAGGTCTAATTTGAGTACTATCAATCACAAATAATGTAAACATTGTCTGATACATTGAAGCTAAATCTAAAAGTATCCAATAGAACTACTCATTTTTTTTTTTGTCAAATTAGAGCAACATACCAATATCGGTACATTTTTTAGGGTAGAGTATATCCAGCTAGCTTCAGAGTATAATCCACTGAATCTTGGTCAGGGATTTCCAGATTTTCCACCACCCAAATATGCTACCGATGCACTTGCTAAGGTTGCTACTGGGGAAAATTATATGATACACCAGTATACCAGAGGATTTGTAAGTCACAAATAATAATTATTGATGTATGAAATGAATAATAACATCTCACACAAAATGTAATTATCTCACCCTCGATAGTTGAGGACTAATAATATCCCTACTTTAGATTTTAGTAAAATTGTAAAAGCATATTAACAAAAAAATACATATTCTAAATGATTATCAGTCATATTAGCATCAAAAAATTCATATCAAAACCGGTGCATGATAACAAAAGCATTTGATAAATAATATCTCTTTATGATGTAATAGTAGTATAGTAATTAAGTAATCAAATATACAGGCTAAGACATTTTAAAACTGGACATTCTTGCATTGGCAAACAAGAAATCACAATATGGGCATTCTATACTGCAGCATGTCAAATACAATGAAGGATATATGTAGTATGTCTACTATAA
Source organism: Acanthoscelides obtectus (assembly GCA_963669975.1). Lineage (NCBI taxonomy): Eukaryota > Metazoa > Arthropoda > Insecta > Coleoptera > Chrysomelidae > Acanthoscelides > Acanthoscelides obtectus. Next base: position 62,127,408 of record CAVLJG010000007.1, on the reverse strand, counting down.
AGCTTGCTAACCATATTTTGCGCTTGCATCGTCCAAATCTAAAGCAGTCTTCATTCTAAATCATTATCAATTGCCCAGTTTCAAAATTACCCTACCTGTATAACTGGTATAAGTGCATAACCGTAACAAGTAATGATTAATGAAAATTTTGTTTAACCATCAGTTAGATGTTTTTAGTATTTTTAGTTATAGCTTTATGATATTAATGACAGGAGGAAATCAATTTTTTATATATATCAACTCAACTCAAAAGCTATTCTAAAACATTTAAAAGAAAATTGTGGCCCATTTGACCATCTGAACCTTCCAGGGCCATCCCAGACTAGTTGCTGCCTTGGCAAAACTCTATTCTCAACTAATAGGTAGAGAAATCAACCCACAAACTGAGATAGTGACCACTTTAGGTGCATATGAAGCACTGTATTCTACTATAACAGGACATGTAGATGATGGCGATGAAGTTATAATTATTGAACCATTCTTTGACTGCTATGAACCTATGGTCAAGTATGCTGGTGGCGTGCCCAGATTCATACCTTTGAGATTAGTAAGTGTAAAAAACGTTTGCTCTTACATATTCCACCAGAATTTTCCCGATTCATACATGCCGGCGCAAAAATAAACATAAATACTGTGGTGCCGCCAACCACTAATGCCGTCGACAGCCGTCTCTAGGTGTCAGTGTTGCCACCTATTTCGCACTTTTAAAAAATAACATAATAAACATTTAATGTCACAACTGTCCAAAAATTTACATATGTCAAGTGTAGTTGTAGTATGTACAATGATCCTCACTACAGACTAAGAATTAGGAGACAAACAAATGCTTGACTGGCTGTTTCTACCTAGTCAGAAATCGTTCGTTTTTAGTTCGTTAGAGTATGGAGTAGAAATACGCAACTAATAATAAAAAATCACCCTTAAAATTGATCACAATTAACTGTATGGCTAAAAGGGATCTCGTTGTCCTTCATACCTACACAGAAGTAACTGAACATCCAAATATTCAAAAGGGAATCAATGATCTTTGTATATTTGAAAGCTAGTTGTTTTGCAACATCATAAAATGAGATAACTAGTATTTTTTTATAGAAAAGTGAAGTTAAAGGGAGACTTCCTTCCTCTGGTGATTATGTTCTGGATCCTAATGAGTTGGAGAGCATGTTCAATACAAAAACAAAAATAATCATTTTGAATACACCCAACAATCCTTTGGGAAAAGTGTTTACAGAAAAAGAATTAGTGCATATAGCTGATTTGTGCAAGAAATGGAATGTACTCTGCATATCCGACGAGGTGTATGAGTGGTTAGTTTTCAAACCAAATAAGCACATTAGAATTGGTAATACTATTTTCAAGAAGAAATACACAGGTCTACATATGAATTGACATGATTATTATAACTCTATTGAGAATCAAAATGAATCCGTTTTATTATACATATTAGAAGCTTGACAGGTGCATCTGTAGACCTGTGCGACTTAAAATATAACTTAATGGTCGAGTTTTTGTAGCTACCCTACCTGGAATGTGGGAAAGAACTCTTACGATTGGATCAGCGGGAAAAACGTTTAGTTTAACTGGTTGGAAACTAGGATGGGTATATGGACCTGCTAATTTGATGGTCAATATTCAGATGATCCATCAGAATAGTGTGTATACTGGAGTAACACCCATTCAGGTACAAAATTATTTTCTGTAGATTATTTTTGCACCATGAAACATTATTGTTCATAATAAAAACAATTGTGTATTCAAATCTCGTTTACGTCCCATCAAAACAAATACTAGCTTGCGACATTCAAATTCACGCGCACCTATTGGCCTGCGGGCCATTAATTCCTGAGTTTGCTGTGATGAGTGCACATGTTTATTTCAACGCTGAGTAAATGAGGTTTATACATTGCTCACATTGACTTTATTCCGCGTCAAATCAAAGAAGTCTGCGCGATCACGCAATTTTCGAGCTCATATTGACTTATTGTTGCGTATCCAACCTACTGGCCAATAGTATTTGATGATTGTTCTAAAATACTTTCAATTTTATAGGAGGCAGCTGCCATCGGATTTGAGACAGAACTTCCACGGTTAGGAACTGATGAATGTTATTTTATATCTATGCCTAAAGAATTGGAGAAAAAGAGAGACTATACGGTCAAGTTTTTGAGCGACGTAGGAATGGTACCAATTGTACCTGAAGGAGGATATTTTATCATTGCTGATTGGTCACCACTGGGTTAGTACCTCAAAAGTCCATTGATTTCGGCAGACATCTGTTGTTATTTTTCTACATTCCTTCAGTTTCATCTGTTTGCTCTGACATGCTACAGCGTGTATAATAGATTACAAAGCATCTGACAGTATATAGGAACGTTTTAATGGGGAGTAATCTGGAAAGCTGGAAGTAGTTGACGCTAATTAATTTGGAGGTCATGTCACTGGTTATAAAGACGAAGACTAGAGATAGGGGATTAGAATCGTAGAGTGGGAGTGAGGCAAAAAATGTCCAAGATGAAGTAAATTAGTACACTACACAGAAAATGAATTTCAGATTCTGCACAAGTGGCATATCTCTCTGTTGCTGTTATCATGACTGTAAACAACTCCAATTTTGACAAATCGGACGAGTTGCAAGCAGAAATATTGGATGATATTAACAAACCACGAAGTAATAAACGTAAAAAGCATGTCAAAACGTGAGTGAAATGCTCCTAAAGATTGTGGCATATGCTGATTTTGTTTGATATTTTTCAATGCGCAGTCGCTTTACACCACGTTCTACGTGAACTAGATTTTCGAGCGCCACATCATCTTTGGACAGGATTGGGTTCATACTAATATGAGTATTTCTTACGCAGTTTAACCTCATATATCTGATCTTCGTGGTAATAAACAAATATGTCGACTGACGATCAGTTTTTCACATCAACAGTCGTCAAAGAGTGATTAAGTATCGTGAGAAATAGGTTGCTTTCTATCAACTTTTGATAATTTAACTTCCAACCACCCAAGCAGGAGCAAACTGAACGACTTAAAACTCCACAACTTGTCTGGTTTCTGGGCCACTAGACCTGACAGACACTGACATTACAGTGACTATGACCTACAGGCTAAGGTCCTCCGGACCGCCTTGAGAAACAACGACTAGTAGTAGTACTACTGAAAACTGGGACTAACAAATGAAACGCATTTTCTTTTGTAAAACTTCCTTGAGTCGCTCTCAACTTCTTGGTGGCGACAATTTAATGTATGTTTACACTTTACTTTTAGAATCAAGAGTTGATATAAATTCGGAGAAAGATAAATACAAGGATTATAGATTCACGAAATGGATGACGAAAAATGTAGGACTGCAGGGAATCCCACCTACTGCTTTCTACAGTGTTGCACATAAACCATTGGCTGAAAATACTGTCCGATATTGTTTCATGAAGGTAATATTTGTAAAAGAAATATGAATGTAGTTTTTTTACTGGTCTTTATATTTTTTCTTTTGCAGAAAGACGAAAATCTTGCCAAAGCTGCCGAAATATTGAATAAGTGGAAAAACTCAAAATAGGAATAATATGTGATACTGACGCAACCCTTCTTTATACAATGTAAAATATTTTTGACTAAAGATTTTAACACTGTTATAAATATTCTTTATCCTATCCTATCTACTGTCGGAGTTACGGATTTAGAAAAAAATATTTTCTTTATTAGGCTGCGATAGGCAAAACACACAAAAACATGTGAAAAGCCAATAACAAATTCAAAAGGCAATGTAAAGGGAATCACGTTGGTACAAAGACCATAATATTGACTCAGTCTATGAAAGCTAATACTGAAAGCCGATACTCAAAGCCCCTAGTTATCAGAAACTTATTGCCGACTGATGGCAATAAATTATGGACAACAAAAGTCCATGCGCTCATAGTGATACTCTCGGCCACGGAGGGGCAGAGAGGGGGACGTTTAATAGCATTTACCACTCTCAACACAAATTTGCTGCAGCCGCATTTTTGGTCCCCTAAAAGCCTACTTGCCCATGAACATCTCCGACACTACATAGTACAAGGATTAGTATCTCTTTAAATGTTCTGTCCTGCGTGGAGAAGGTGACATGAAGATGAGTCGCCATAGTAACGTACCACTCTTACAGAAAAGTCAACTAAATATTCAAGTTTAAATAATTATGTGTATAGCGCAATAACAGCGTACGTTGTTATTTCCATTTTATACTTCTGAAAAGGCTAGTGAAACATTGCGTGCACAAACATAAAAATTATGTTATACTATTCAGTAAGAACCCATTATTTATTTTGTGTAGGTATTTACTCAAAAAAATATGCGAATAAAATACAGTGGGCCTAAAAGTTCTAGCGCAAAATACATTGTTACTTGCAAATATCCTGCATCAAGCAACTTGTGAAAAGTATTTAATATCATTCAGGGTATTTCCTCATTAACACGTTAAACGCCATGGCGGTCCCATGGGACCGCTTGACAACGGGCCTACCACGCCACGGGGGTCCATACGCACCGCTTTGCATTTAATTTATGTTCACGGTGACTCCAGTCAAAGGTCCATATTTAAATTCATTTTAGCGTTAGATATGGACCGCTGTGGCTGGTATGGATTATACTGCAATGCCAACTTTTTGGTGTATTTTTGTTTTATTCAATTTTTTATTGATTCACATCGTTTATTTCTTACTAAATCTATACAACAACATTGACAAGAACAAGCATCCAGTGAAAATGCATATATATATATATATATATATAAAATAAGTTATGATATAGGGATACAAAATATGAGATAATTTCATTTATTTATGATTTGTTCCGAAGTAGTCAAGGCAAAAATGGGAACACTGAGATGGATCGTTCAGCAATTCTGAAGACGAACTGAAAAATTTTTATTTTAGAATGTCGCCTATGTAATATGTTTCTTGAGCCTACTATACTTCTAGGAAAGGTTTCTTGCAAGTTGAACCAAACGTTTGGTACGTTAACTCATTTTATAATTGCACGTAAAAGGCACTACATTCGTGCACGACCTGGCAAAATTTGCTATTTATTTTGCCCAGTTATGTACCTTTGAATTTGAATGTTTCGCAGTGATTTCATGTGTGAGTGCTAAATCACTAATTTCCTTCCTTCCTTGAATTTCAGCTTGGGATTATCAATTCCGTTACGACTATCAAATATGCGCGTCAACAATTGACCCCCACAGCCACTTTTTAGCAGCGATCTCTGATGTGAACGTCGTTATGATTAAAAATACCGCGTTATAAATAGAACGCGCTTGTAGATATAGACAAAAGAAGAAAAAATGGAAAACACCGCGAAACGCGTAAAATATACCTTGCAGTTGCAGAGTTGATTCATTAAGCTAAACACCGGGATATTGCTAATCATTAAATTCCAATGACAGTGTTCAGTTTCAACAATTGTTTTCTGAGATTAATCTGAATTATCAGTATCATAACTCATAAGAATTGCGATAGAACTTTATAATTATTTTATATGATAATGACATACTGAAGATCTGCGAAACGTGATCTATTTCTGAAGTGAATTCAGTTTGAGGCAGTATGAACGAGGAGACGATTCCTCGTGTTAACCGGGTTAAAATTGGTGACCGGAATCTATGGTGAGTAGAAAAGTTGTATCGTTTTCACCACAACCACAATTTTATAAATAAAAAATCCTGGTACTAAACTCATATCGATTTGATTTTAACCATGAAGTGGATCATAATACACCGAAAACAATATCAGATTAAATTATACATTACATAGAAGCAGTAATAGTCTTTAATATTCCATTAATAACTTAAAAGTTATTAATGGAATAATGTGCTTGATTTTTGCCAGGTAATTATATAAATAAATTATTTTAGAAACTCGTAAAAGCAAAATTTATTTGAGTTGGACACATTATAGTATACATTAACGGGATAGATCAAGATTGAACGTAAACTTAAAGCAATTTCACCCATAAGGGTCCTTTGAATATGAATGGAATTAAAATTCTTTGTGGGGGTGTTTTTTTAGTCTTTATTTTAATTTAGGAGAGAATATGGGCTCCTGGTAGAGCGATTCAAGCCTCTGGATCTGGGTCAAGGACATCCTGATTTTATTCCAAATATAGCGAAAGAAGCCTTGCTAGAAGTAGCGAATTCGAGTGATTCATCAATACATCAGTATTCCATCAGTAATGTAAGTAAACCGTCTCATAAATTGCCATAGCACGTTCGAAACAGGTAACTATGCAACCCAGAATTTAGCTTAGGGACGGTTATTGGTATTCACGCCCTCAAAAAAGTTTCCAGCGTGCTAATAAAATATGACATCCCTGATATGTCCGAGAATACCATATATCGCAAAAAATATTTCAGGGACATCCAAGGCTGCTAAATGCACTATCAAAGCTATACTCAACGCTGCTCAAAAGGACCATAGATCCAAATACGGAGCTGTTATCTACCATGGGGGCCAATGAAGCACTGTATTGTGCAATTTTAGGGCTGATCGAGGATGGTGACGAGGTTGTCGTCATTGAACCATTTTTTGATTTGTATGTTCCACTTATAAAGATGGCTGGAGGAACTCCAAGATTTGTGACACTTAAAAAGGTATCGGTTAATTGTTTCATAGGAGAAACTCCTGGTTTCATTGTTTAAGATATAAAACCAATGATTCGCGGACCTGAACCGCCTCCAAACTTTTAGAGCTGTACCGGTTCACCAAACACGTCTGCAGATTGGATACTTGACCCCTATGCATTAGAAAACGCCTTCAACGAAAAAACAAAAGCAGTGATAATGAACACCCCTATAAATCCATTGGGGAAAATTTTTGAGATAGCAGAACTACAAAAAATTACAGATTTATGCAGGAAATGGAATGCAGTATGTATATCTGACGAAGTTTATGAATGGATGGTATACAAACCTAGAGAACATGTGCGAATAGGTGAGTTTTTTCATTCGAGAGTTTTATTTTCAACTTTCACGTTCTTGTTCATTAGTGCTTTATTGTGGTATCCCAGACGTAGAATTCAATATATTTGTGTTTCAGCAACGTTCCCAGGAATGTGGGAAAGAACACTTACAATAGGATCTGGTGGGAAGTCGTTTTGCATAACAGGCTGGAAGGTAGGATGGGTATACGGCCCAGACAAACTCATGAACCATTTGAAAGTGATCCATCAAATGGCAGTGTACGCAGGTAGCACACCTCTTCAGGTAATTTCACCAATCCAAAAACATGTTAGACATGTTCACCGTCGGTAACAGATATGATTACAGTTAAGCTCTGGTAACTATATGGTTACAAGAGCTTGCAGTTAAATAGTTAAATGCAGACTAAATAGAAACAAAAGTTGAGACCGATCAAAACTGATTTTCAGCCGAAAAATTCAAAATAATATAGAGATTTAGAAGCACCCTGACACCTTACTTCTCAGTCTCACAATGTATGTTTTTCTAGCTCAGTAGGGTTACAATTAAATACTATACTTAATTTGTGAAGGAAAGAATAGTACATTACTTACTTAGGCTGTGAACTGAGCCACTAGTGGTCAAGCACATACAGACATACTTATAGAATTTTGTTTCACGACTAACACTTTACACCACTACATTCGATTCAATTATCTCAAAATTGATTAGCGCCACATTTACTATAACCGTTTATTACCATGTTCCATCTGTAATACGTTGCTCTCATTAAAAGTAGTTTTCTAATATTATTCAAATAGTAATGGTATTCAAGAAGGGTCGGTACATTACCAGTTATACCTAAAAACCGGCCAATACTCATCCGTATATCAATATTTTATAATATGAAGTTTAGTAGTCATAGCTTTGTTTGTACAGTGTTCGGTGACTGTGTCTGGGATCTGGCCGTGTGTATTCCATCTATATAGCGTAGCATAATGAACGGAATTTGTGTGGCGGGATCTTGATCACGATCAACGACAGGTTGGCGACTGCTGTACGAACAGGGCTAATATGACAATGATATTAACTTATATACTTTAAAATAAAATTCATTATTTACCTAGGTGTTTTTTCATATTAATCTCTTTCGGACAGAAAAGCTACTTTTGAATGGCGCACTGCGGTCAATAATAATTTGTGAGGTTAATAGTGAAAAATCTGTTTTACTTCACAAAATGTAACCGTAAGATATAGTATAAATACATCCGAGTACAGTCGGACATAACCCGATAGTCCACGAATTAAGAAGGTATGTTCTGGTCAAGCCGAAAGGTTCGGTCGATTTGTGTCGGAAACCGAAACTTCGTCCAAAACCTCTTCTTGCACGAAACTGAAAATTCGGTCGTTCGCTAAACAAAATGTTCGGTTGTGTCAACTTTCCTAGAAACCAGACGCCTTTTGCAGATTGAGGAGTGATCCTTCTACATATTTGTAACCTAATACCTTGTTATTCAATTACTGTTTTTAAAAACGCTTCCTGATATGTTAACCAACGCTATTCTAGGAAGCTGTTGCCATCATGCTGGAAAAAGAGATAGAACTTCTGGGGACTCCGGAGTCATTTTTTCACAAAATGCAGGAAAATCTTAAGAAAAATAGAGATTATGTTGTCGATGTACTAAGAAGACATAATTTTTTGCCCGTCGTACCTGACTCTGGAATATTCTTGATTGCTAACTGGTCAAATCTAGGTAACTAGACATTCTTATATTGAACACCAACGTATTTTTAGACAGATGCAGTGTAATTTTTACAAGTATACTTTTAGAAAGCAAACTAAATATAAACGTAAAAAATGGTGACTACAAAGACGTAGGCTTCACCAAATGGCTGATCGAAAGCATTGGCTTGCATGGAATGCCATCCACCATGTTCTACAACAAAGAAAATAGAAACGAAATGGAGAACTTCGTTCGATTCTGTTTTATTAAGGTAATGTACAATATAAACTTTCTTGTCATCATCAGTTAACAGCTTATTTTTCAGGATCATGAAACCTTAGAGATTCTACCTAAGATTTTAGACAAACTACAGCTACACTGTACATGATTTATCATCACATCCAATAAGAACTGTGGAAAACTAAAATGAGAATTTCATGTAGAAAAGTCGCCACGAAGCCATCGTTTCGCATCTCTGGAATCGTTTCCATACGTCTTGCCATACCTAGATGAACAAAACAATATAAATGTACATTTATAGAATATTTTGTATTTTTTTTTAAATATATGCATTATAATACGATGTAATTCCGAATGGCGAAGTTATACAAATCCTCTTGGTAACAACATACTAAGATAGAAGCTCGTATTTACAGGGAACCTGCTTAGAGCTAACAGAGGTCATAAGGGCCATAGTGCGTCTTCTTAGAGGCAATTTCGCCTAAACCAATATATGAAGTAGATCTACAGGCCAATTCTGCAAAGAGCACGAGGGAACACTAGTGAGCCCATTGTTTCTCTGCTAAGGTTTGACATTGCTAAGATTTCTGATATTTGGGATCTTGGATTCAAAGGCGTTTAGCTACGTGCTAGCTGTCAAAATTACGAAATCTGATTAACCCTTTACGGGCCACTGTTCTTCTGGGAGGACCAATTCATAGTCAATTTACTGATGGTATTATGAAGTTACTGCGACAATTACTGGTTGCCTGTGATTTAAGCTTGTTATCAGCAGTGCAACATACACCTCAGCTAAAGCTAACAAAATACCTCAGCTGGAGGGAACAGCAGGTAAAGTAGCACGCAGGTTCAAGTTGCGATGGGGGCCTTAAGCACAAACGTTTTTTGCTGGATTCCTTCAAATAATGGAATGTTTTAGCTGCTCCACTCATTTGAAGCTAACAATGATTCATTTTTATTTCATAATCTTAATTTTTGTCATATATTCAAACCAAACTAACCATACGTATATGCTAACCAAAACGGGATTTATAGTAATTCGCCGAAAAATGTTCAAATATGAAATGTTTCTTCCAGCAACTATTATTCCACTTCCAAAAAACGCAAAGTATACTAGAATTTCCCGACAAATAACTAATATTACGTCTGCGGTTATGCGATTATCTTACCTGAATATGGCTCCGGGAATATGTCCACCATAGTTTGGAAGCTGACCAACATGCTTGTGATATATTTCTGATGGTTGTATCAGAACAGGTGGATCAGGCCTATCGATCATTACCGGAGCCCATTCGTTACTCAGACGCTTTCTGTAGTTTGATGTGAAGTCACAGAGGGCGCTGTTAGTCATCGCTTCGTTAGTCTGGCCGAAAGAGGCGTACCCGAAGGGCACATGGCCGGTAAATCCTATGTGTAAAACATGTTAGTTTCACATCGGTAAGTAATAATTCTTTGAGATGACTATCATTAGAAAGTACTGGAAGTTGGGAAAATATCATTGTGAGGGGTATGGCCTTTAAAATCATTCGGGAATGGTATTCCTTTTCTATACTTCTTTCGAAACATTTGGAGCTAACACAATTTAGTATAAATTGGTAAAATCGTTGCTATATGTTTGAATTTTATATACCAATAAATTACTCACTTTTTCCAGGTCGTGAAACATAGCTTTGCTGTTGTAAGAATGAGTTATATAGTCGGTCATACATATTGATTTTATCTTATATTTCCACCCCAAAACTGATTATGAAACAAGATGACAGGGAATTGACTAGGAACTGTCTATTTGACTGATCGAAAATTCAGGAGTTAGTTTAATCATAGACGAAAATACCCCTGGTTTCCGAAATAAAAGTCTGCTTTTATTGATGCAAGTTGTTCAAGGGGGTATTTAAATCATGGAGGCATAAAATGGGTACACCAATTTTTGTGCGAAAACTTTTTATTCGACGTCAAATAATGAGAAAACGTGTGGGATTCAATCGAAAAAGTGGACAGGAACGAAAATATTCTTCAAATAAGATTTCTAGGTATTTATGAGATCCACAGGATGAGACCACACGTAAGAATATCCGACTAATAGTAGTAAAGTTATGGCCGAAAACCGTGGCAAAATGCAGGTTATGGCTCTCGTTACTAATGCGACGATAATTTCACGCAGCTACTTGAAATTCTTCAAATCCGTAGGCTTCATACTTCCAACTAACCACAACAAAATTGGAGTTGATTGATTAAGTATAAATACGTTCCCAAACGACCGATTTCTACCTCAATCTTGACATAACTAGACACTACTATTTAATGTTTGTGTATTTTTGATTTACCCGATTTTAAATATTTCTCAGGATCACTAAGGTCTGAGAAATATGGGCTTTGTGCTTGTAAGGGTGGAGTAATAGGCGGTTCAGTCACAGGTAAGTTTCTTAGGACTCCTCCGCATTCTGGTCTAACTTCTAATAGTGGCAATTTAAACTGACTTTGAGCTAACTATAAATGAAAATAACTGGATTAGATTCCTCTACAAATGAAAAACTATATTTATATAACCTCTTTGTCTTCCAAAGTTTTGGGATCCCACCGATTATCTTGCAAATACCCTATCTTTGTTATCTGATTCTGAGCTAGACGATTATCCAATTGAGCTTTCTCAAAATCTGCCAGCGCTTCTGTAGCTTGAACAGTGTACCTTTGCCCAAATTTTCCATGTTCTTTCGGTACGAAGCCTTGAAAGAAAAGTTGCAATAGTATTGCGATCAACAATTTTTTTTTCTAAATATGTACCTTCATAACCAGGGACCATAGGATGTCTGTAAATAGTATCTCCATGTCTTTCATTTACAATATCAATTTCTTTTGTAGCTGGCCTGAATGTCTATAAACCAGATGTGATATATTGCAAACCAATCAAAATTTGATGAGACCTTACCTGAAAATCATCTCCTGACCTATCAGACAAAACTAATTTTTCTGCATGGTGAACAGTGGGATCCAATAAGACTTTGTGAGTAGTGGTACCAAATGTGTCACCTAATCGATACTTGTATTGGGGACAAAAACCTGTATAACTGAAAAATAGGCATAGAAATGTAAGCTTTATCCTATTCAAATTTTCAACTGATTACCCTGGGATGAAATGAGGATTTGGTGAGGATACTAGCTCCATGGTCACAACTAATTTTGACAAACTTGAAAACCCTTAGATCTTCGTTGTACTTCTGTAGATCCAGTGTACAACTGTGAAATCCCCCCAAAATGCCCATGACATTGATAAAAAATTTACGAATTGACTTTTGAAATTTAGTTGCTAGTTACCGTGGAAACTGTTGACAATTAAATCAATTTTCCTATCGTGATGTGCGAGTTTCTGGAGCGATTCTTTCGAGTTTAAATGAATCAAAAGTGTGAGTTGGTTATCTTTGGGGAGCCTTTATTAATTTGAAATAAGGGATGTTCTTGAAGTTGGAAGATCTCTCCGTGCTTTGTTGCTATGAGCTATGGGACGAATTTTAAGGAGGACATGAAAAACACGGATTGGTAAAATGAATTTTTTATTGAGATTATTTTCATATTATAAACAAAAAATGTACAAAAACGAAGGTATATAAATTACACATAAATAAGTACTACTTTTGAAAATACACAGAAATGATTGCAAAAGATGACAAAAAGCTTAGAATACGTATTTTTGTATTTTTCTTGATATAGTTGTAAGGCATATGATTCCTTTAGATTTGCACAGTTGGTTATGTACATGAAAAAAATTATATTTTCTTCTCTAAAAAACGGGAAGACTGTACAATATTTAGAACGATTTCACACAGAACAGTTTCTGTAATATTTACAATTGGGTACCTCTACAAAATAACTCCACTGAACACCTATTTCTTCAGACAAGACACTGTTTACAAAAGTTGCCTATTTTGCAAAAAATACTTTGAAAAAGTAAAATTGTATATAAGTACTTTTCCCTTATAAAATAGCTATATACTTTACTATGCTCTATTTTAGTCTATATAAAATGTTAAATCTTCCAGATATTGTATAAACATACAAATTTTACCTATGAAAATTTGATTTATATCATAGACCCGCCATTTTGAAGTCAGTATTTCTGGCCAAGGAGAGCAAACTGAAAATAAAAACACTTGTTAATTGTTTTATAGAATTTGGACGATATTTAAAATTGGATAAATAATAAGGAAGGATCATGAATTAGCCTACTTCAATGCGTAACCACCAATTTAGCATACTTCCCATCTACATTTTGTAAAGGCATTTGGAAGACATGTTCAGCTAAAATATTATTATAAATTCCAGTGAATCTCACGAATGATACTGACAAAAACTGTACGCCGCTGACTTTTTTGAAAACCATATATTTTTTTCGTATTAAGTAGATAATGAAACAACTTTTTTGTCTATTGGTATGTTTTCGTATCTCACTTAGTTTGCGAGGAGAAAAATAAAAACAACTTCAATACATGTCGACAAATTATTAAAATAAGAACAAATCAACTTTGCTCGTTGGCAAGGATTGTTGTTCTGGTATTATGAACGTATTTTTGTTTTCCCGTGACAGTTTATTTGTTCTCCGTCAACAGCCATACTTTTTTAAAATTTTTGACAACCTGATTCTTACAAAGCAGCATTTTTTACAACGCATGTTTATAATGAACTTTTATCCTTGAATTTGGTCCAGGAATGCGTCCTGGTAGTTAAGGCCTACCACCAAGTAACAACTTGTATGTGGTAACTGTATGGTTGACAGACTGATATCTAGACAGTAAGTACCATACATTGCTATCGTAGCAAAAAGATGTTTAACTGGTGTTAGAGCCGTTTTACACACAAGAGAATTACTCCGAAAATTATGGTCATAATTATGCCGAAAATTTGCATGGAAAAAATATGGAAGATTTTCTCTACAACCTGTATGACACAAGCGAACAAAATTTCCGAGTAATTCATATGATACGACTGCGCATTAGAGCAATATTTTCGAATGTACATAACCTTAACGGGTATGACGTCCAATAAAATCGGAAAGACAACAGACGTCGTTGATTTAAATTTATTTTTGAAATCGAGATCCTGGTTATTATAAAACTTCTCAATGCTTGGACTATCGCATCCAGCGCCTGACGCCGTAAATGTCTGTCTTTGTAATTGGGTGACTTCACCTTGTACAGGTTTGGCCATTTTTGGTACTCCTCCTATAACAGTGTAACTTCTTCCCGCTTCCACGACATTATGAATAAACAATAACAATGAACGCTTCTTCGTACGACTCGAACAGGACCACACCCACAAATGTTAAGTGAGGTTATGTTGTTGGGTTGTTGACGTTGACATTTGATAATGACATGCACGGAAATAATCCTCTGCGCCGATTCTCGCCATGAAAATTTTCATAAGAATTCTTTTACGTGTAATTCGACAGCAAAAATTTTCGGCATAATTATGTCCGTAATTTTCGGAGTAATTCTCTTGTGTGTAAAACGGTTCTTAGAAAACAAAATTCTGACGGGAAGGAGTGGCGCCGAAAAGTAAGAGCGTGAACATAGTTTAGGTTCTCACAGGAAAAAAAAACTTTTCGTCGAACATCTGCTTATTCTGCTGGTCGCCCTTTGGTTACAAAATCAAATATTTTCTTCGTAAATTCTTCCTGAACTGATATATGGTGAAGCGGTAAGTAGCATGGTTGCGACGATATAAATAAGTTTAAAAACATAACTAATCCTCATCAGTTCAACGTAAATATTCATAAATTGAACTACTTCCGTTTTCTGACATAACTCTCAGTGTCTTTTCATCCGTTCAACAATTCCTTGTAATTCAAATTTGCATTTTTACAGCTCTTTCTGCTTCCTTTTTTTCCGTCTGGCTTATTCGATTTTTCAACAAAATATTGCCAAATAGAGTCTTTTTTACTACCACCATTTCGGGACATTCCAGCTATCTATTGAAAACACTACGATTTAAACAAAAAAAAAAGGATAAAACAGTATGGACCGACAATAAATTAAGGAATGATTCGTCTGGCGTCAACCGCTCATTATGAAGACGATCGAATCTTACTGTAAATCTAGATAAAAAATATTCTTGGGCGAATAGAGAAAAATAATGAAAATAAGTGGTTTCAAAGTTCATTGCCATATTCAAGGAAAAAATTATTTCAATTTAACTATAAACAAAAACATAACGTTTTAGTCGTAAAAATCAGATTTTGCTGTTTTTGCAACACTGGTATTAATAAATTCGTCATTGTCATAACTAGATGGGACCTGAGGTTTTTTCACCAATTTATAAAACTGAGAGTCATGCATTGTACAATATTAAAAGGATACAAGAAAAATTCACATATATTCCACACTGTGATTTGGCCTATAAGGCGAGTTCACTACCGAATATAATCAACTGCAATAAATTTATTAAACGACTATTAAAGTCATCTATTCAGCAGCTTTCGTATGCTTGCTATGGTCCAGTTTAGTTAGAACACCACAAGTTTCTCATACACAAATTTAAGAGGTTTGATGTAAGCGCAAGATTTCCTAGTCATGTGACAACAGATACAGTAAAATGCAGCGATAATCCTGACACATTGTCCACACATTACAAGGACGCGAAGGAAATCACAGCAAATCTTAGGGCAATCCATCACATGGTATTTTTTGCAACTCTACATTTCATCTAATTTTTAATAGCCCACACATTTTACGTATATTGTGAATTTTTCAAAACTATCCTAATAATTCTTACCATTCTACTGTCTAGAACCTCTTGCTGCCTCTTCAAGAGCTCTCACTTTGAGCTCACGTTCTCTTTGTTGCCTAAAATATGAAAACTGATATTATATAGACAGCCGTTCTTAGGCTGTTTTTTCATGACTGAATTTTATAGACGACACCATTATTCCTTTAAAAATGAATTGAGTTACGGTTTTCCGATGATTGATAATAGTTCAATCTTCAATTCAACTGATGGTGGGATATACATGATTAAGCACTACTTGTGTCTTGGAAGACATGCGGTAGCTGCTAGCATACACATAATCTTTTCCCGTTGAAAACACCCACAAATACAATTTTGGCATTATGAATGCTGTATTTGCTATCCTTATCAGTATACCAAGGTCAACTAATTTTCTTCAAGCAAGATAGAAGTTTTGGAAAGATGTTAGAGCCAAATGAGTTAAAAAGTCAAGTGATGGTCCTACAACTTTTACATCAGCTCTATTTGATGCAGTTCGGAGAGCTATCTGAGTTATTACGGCTCACTTCTAACGCGCCGCTACCGACATTGAGCGATGGCTTGCATTTTCTACCGATAATCAACGGTATATTTTGTGCAAAGCTGTTTTCTCACATAATACTTTCTCGGCATTCTAAGCAGAAAAATACATCCTTCTGCTTTCCTATTCCATTAAAGTTGTTCGACATAACATGAGAAGAACTGTCAGCATGACTGTATCTCTCTAGGATTCAACAATTTTTTCAAATCAACAAATGATAATCATTAGTTTACACAAACTGATATTAGTAAGCTCTCTGGTGATTGTGCGAAAACATAGATGGCAAGCATCACAAAACCACAGTGTACTACAGAATAACTGACATTTAGAAGCACACTCATCTCAGTTGGATTGAACAAGTTATACAATAATTAATTTGTGAGAAACACGCAAGATGAAGTGAAACTTATCTAGTGATTTCAAAGCAGAAGCGCATTTTTGGGCGTGGTCTATAGAAATTCATTTGAAAATATTAATAGCCTAATCCAAACTGTTATAGGAATAAAAGTACCAAGCAAATAGAAATTAATGCAAATGATGTAAAATGGTTAAACAGGATGGGTGGGTTTATAGATGCTGTTCCCTAATACAGGTTTCGAGAAACATGAAAATCTTGCGGTTCTTCATCGAATCTTCTATGAGTGTGAGTGATTATAACAAATAAACTGTATAAGAATAGGCTTTTCATGTTTCAGTCGATACCGTAGTTGTAAAGCATCTGTTGTCATGACAATTTCAAATTGTGAGTTTGTTCACCCGTGTACATTTTTTCGATGCTATCTATTTTTTTTTTCAAAAAACGGATGTTCAATCAGAATTGTATTATTGACAATGGACCCTTAATACCTATTGGTTCTCAGTTTTAATTCCGAAATACCGATAATACTATACAGCAATTAAGAATTAATCCTATTTCGGGAACAATATTTAATGCAGACTAGAAGTGTGAAAAAGAATTAGCAAACAGCGCAAGTTGGAAGCGCAACAACTTCATTAGTCAAATTCAATAATGAAATCTATCATTGAATAGTCGTGTTGGACGAGAAAACGTTTTATTCAACTATTGTATCAACGTGTTATTTAATGCAACATCTGAAACTTATCCTGTGGTTTTCGCGTCGATAACCCTCTATATTTTTCTGGCCAATCAAAACCACATGTGTTAAAAAATCTTTAATGCAATGGTTTTGGTCACAACAGTATCCTTCTTCAGCAAAATGACATATTTATTATTTATCTGTCTCCCAAGTGACACTTCGGTTGTTATTTATTTTTCATATTTATTTATAGTATGTTATTACATTAGAGTTAAATGTCCCGCAACATACTGAGATAGCACGAAGCATCATTAAAAATTTTAAGTCGGCAAAAAGCAAAACCAGCATAGCGCAGGACCGCCTAGGGCTGCATTCTCACGCCCAAAAAGGGACGTCCAGCCCTCCAAAACGACAAATTAAGATTTAGAATGACTTCGCGCAATCTCCGGGACCTTCCACACTATTGCAGTAACACACTTTGGAATATGAAAGTAAGAAAAAACAAACGGAGTCACCTGGAAGACAAATAAAGTATATAGTCAAAATCAGTGCACTACCAATGTGAATAAAACGATTACAATCACGATTAATATGTTATTTATTTAAACCCCGTCTGATTCTGGAAAAATACAAAACCTCAAGACATCTTAGTTTCGAACTGCATACCTTTATACTTGTCTGTATTCACAATTATAAAGTCTCAACACAATTTGAAAATGTAGTCAGGTAAAGGACCGGTGAGAGTGTTACGAATGGAGCTACGAGAGTTAACAAAAAATGCATTGGCGGTATATAATGGCAATCAAAGTACATGAACAGACCTTAGGTACTCTTCATGTTGGGCGACAATGGATGGATGGGGAGGAAATCTATCTCTTTCTAGCAGCATCTGCCTCTGCAACTGATGCTCATGTGCGGCAGCCTATTATGAAAATTAATTATCAGCTACTAAATATACTAAGTGACATATAAATCCGAACACCCAGTTTAAATGGTTTTATTTTAATAAAAGTTGGTGAATGTATTTATCTTACTGTAAATAACAAGTGAAAAAATTTTCAGTCTTATCAGTTGGACATTCCGGTTTTTATACTGCTTTTTTTTTAATTCACTAACGCTCTAAAAATGAATATTTCAGCCGCAGTAAAGAATCAACGTTGGCGGATTTTGGTTCTTGACATCCTTTACGATCGGTTACGATGCCTAGAGTACGGAGACCTGTACGATTTCGTCAACTTAGTGAGTTTGATAGGGGCCGTATAGTGGGACTTCGGGAAGCTGGACTTTCTTTTCGGGCAATTGCAGTTAGAGTGCAAAGAAGTGTAGACACTGTGGTTAGGTGTTGTCAGGCATGGCTCCGAGAAGGCCGTACGCAAAGAGCAAGGGGCACTGGACGCCGCCGTAGAACAACAGACCGTGAAGATCGCCGCCTAAGATTATTGGCCTTAAGGGACCGTTTCTCCACTACCAGATCCATTGCAAATGAATGGTTTGCAGAACACCGAAGACCTATTGGCATGCGAAGTGTTTACCGACGAATGAGAAGTTTTGGCTTGTTTTCATACCGGCCACACTGGGTCCTCCCTTTAACTCGAGAACACCGACGTAATCGCCTTGAGTGGTGCAGACAACGGTCACTCTGGGATCAGGAATGGAACAGTATTGTCTTTAGTGACGAGTCTCGATTTTGTTTAGGCATGCACGATGGTCGTGCCAGGGGGCGACGTGGTGAAAGGAGGAATCCACAGTTTTTTGTTGAAAGACATGTTCATCACACTGTTGGAGTTATGGTTTGGGGTGCTATAGCTTATGGTTCCAGGTCACCTTTAATCATCATCAGAGGTAACATGAACGCGCAGCGTTATATCCACGAAGTTCTAGAACCCCATCTTTTACCCTATCTTGACACCCTGGCAGATCCAACTTTCCAACAAGATAATGCCCGATCACATGTTGCAAGAGTCACAATAGACTTCTTTCAACATAATGATGTCACATTGTTACCATGGCCACCAAGATCTCCCGACTTATCCCCAATTGAGCACGTGTGGGATCAGACTCTAGAAGCACTACGAGAGGAGTTGGTGGTTGCCTGGAATGAGATACCACAGGAGGACATTGACCACCTGATCAGAAGCATGCCTAGGCGCGTTGGAGAATGCGTAGCACATCAGGGTGCATCCACACATTATTAAAGGTCAAAGGGCTTTAAAGCAGTGCAATCATTTTGAAATGTTTATCATTTACTTATTATGCTTCATTAAGTACTTATACAAAATTTTATTAAAATAAAACCATTTAAGCTGGGTGTTCGGATTTATATGTCACTTAGTATACTCGATTCGGAACTACATATAAACAGATACCGCAATTATACTGTAGCTAAATAAATATTATTTAGCCTCTATAATAAAAATTCTCACGAATATCAACAAAAAAGTCAGCCTCTCTCGATGAAAAATTTAGATACGAACATGAATAACTGAAAATTAAATGAATCAAGTCGGCCAAACAGGCCCATACAATTAGTCCATTTGATTACGCTATACATTTATCCCTACCTCACCTAAATTATCGTATGTCATATCATCTGGCAACCTTACTAATAGGCAACAGTCAACCGCGCTACAAACATCAGAATGCCAGTAGTGGGCGATTAGGTGCAGACAGGAGTCTGTGCATGTAGGTTACCGTGCGATCACAACCGATACGCGACGCGTCTGTTGATAATATTTCTCTAAACGTTAAGGGTAAATGTAATTGCTGGGAATGGAAACGTACAAATGTACTTCCGCCAAAAAACTGACATATATCCTAACCCTGGAAAAAATGTTCAAAAAATGTCTCCGAAAAGTCAAAAAACGAAGGGTAAGCGTTTTATTTTTTTTTTCGCTTTTCGCCTCTAGCTCCGCCGCCAATAGATCGATTTTCAAAGTTATAGATGGGCCAAGGATTAGCGAGAAGACCAACAGACAGAGAGATCGATGAAAATAAGCGACGCGCTTTTTCGTAATGTACATATCATGTAACATCCAAAAACATATCATTTTACAAATTTTTCGAGAATACTGGAGTGAGAAATCAAAAATCCTAAATTACTCAGAGATAGTTTTCATTTCATGAACATTGGTTCAAAATCACGTTATACCGTATCGTTTCGGCAATTACATTTTTTGCAAATGCTTTCAGTAAATTTCACTATGGACTGTCTTTAACAATTACACAGAAACGTTTTTGAATCATATAAAACTGAAAAATTTCGTAGAATTATTGATCGCCCTATTAAAAATTAATTGTTCAGATTATGATATATTCTTACCTGGTGTGCTAACTGATCCGCATATGGTCTACCCAAGAGATCTGGGTGGTGCAATCCTAGTGGGCCATCTCTGCTAGGAATCAACCCTGGCCTCGGATATCCTGGGGTTCCAGAAGCTGTAAAAAGAAAATGTCATATACGAGGTCCGTAAATTAGGTGATGAGATTGGCAACGTAGCGTCCGATCTGGCAACACTGGGGGCACTGGGCGTGGAAGGGAGACAGTGGAACATATGATCCGTCCTCAGTATAAGTTTGAACTCGCTCGAGTCATTCGGTTCTTCATAGCGATTTTTTTTATGAAACAGTTTTTTGTATTGTGTTCTAAAAATGAGTGACATCAATTTCAAACAACGGTGTGATAACAGGTTTTGCTTCAGACTTGGGCACAGTGCAATAGAAACTTTTGCTAAATAGGCGTACGGAGATAGTATCTTGTCAAGAGCCAGGTTTTTCGGTGGTTTGAGGCATTTTCAGAAGGAGAACGTCGGTTGAAGATGAACCACGGAAGGCCTTCATCTTTAAGAACCGATGAAAATATCGACAGATTCCTGGATCTTGTGCGTTCAGATCGTTGGTTGACAGTCTGAATAATCAGGTATGAGTTAAATTTGACTCACACCAGCATTCATCAGATCAAGAACAACTGAGTGTTGCATCACAATAATGCTCATTGTCAAACAGCAATGTCCATAAACAAGTTTTTGGCCAGTAAAAACATTCCTGTGGCTCCTCAGCTTCTTTATTCGTCTGACTTGAGTTCTTGTGACTTTTTTCTCTTCCCGAAGTTGAAAAATCTCCTCAAGGGAACTCATTTTGCGACAGGCGAATACATTCAAACTGGTGTAACTGACCAGCTGAAGGTTATTCCAGAATCCAGCACTACTATGAGGAGTGGAAGAACCCTTTCCAGTGCTGTGTGACTTCAGAAGGAAGTTAGTTAGAGGGTGATAATATAAAATTGTAATTACATTTGGATAAAAAAATTAAAAAAAAAACAGTTTCATCACTTAATCTACAGACCTCGTATGTCATTCTTTTTATACAGTTTTCTGATGAGTAATGTGTGCAAACCAAATTTGGTAGTTAAGTTTTCAAAATATTACCTGGAAGAGGAAACCCTGCAGCTGCTGCGGCAGCTTCTTGCTGCGCTTGCTGTTGCTGTGGGTGCAAGTGAAGGTGCGTGTGAGCGTGAGTATGTGCGTGAGTATGCGCGTGGTATTCTGGTGAAATCCCTGCCATCTGGAGTCGCACCTGGAATGGGAAATCAGTCATTGAATTAAGAGCTTATCCAAGAAAATAGAGGAAACAAATGGCGTCAAGTGTATGTTCAGTACAAACTAGATCCTCAGAAAAAAGTCAGTCAATCAGGTCCATACAATAAGTCGATAGACATTCCCTTCCTACCGGTAGCGCATCTGGAAACGACGCCTGTCCCCGTTACCTAAATCGGGCAGACGTGCCACCGTGGTAACAGTACAGTCATCACGTTCGGCGCATGACGCCAGCAGCAGCTGCGGCCGATAGGTCCGCAATCCGAATATTTTGGTTTTCAGAGAAATCTATGATATGTGAAATATGTCTGACAGGTGCGTTTAATTACCAATGTTGAGAGCGTATAAATGTGCCAGCATCAAAAAATAATTGAGACACACCCTCAAGACCCCGTTACAAACCCCACCCCCAAGTTTTCTTACCTCAAGATCAAGATCCTCCGAAACGTCAAAAAACGAAGTTTGAGCGATTTTTTTTCTCTGTTTTAGGTTTTTTTCTGCTGCCACTGGACCGATTTTCAAAAACTACAAACTTTTTGCGTCCTCGGCATAGTCTAAAAATTTCATCGAAATCCGAGCAGCATTTTTCAAGTTATAGGCGGTTATAAGATTAGCGGACAGACCGACGGAAATGTGTGACATGATTTTTCGTGATGTAGGAACATATAACATCCAAAAAAATCGTAATCGTAATTTTTCGGGATCACAGTACTTCCCAGTCAGTAGGCGTGGGATGTAAAAAAAAGTAAGAAAAATGGTGACATAAAGGAAATTCCATTAGCCCTCTAAAATCGGTGTTAAAAAGTTGGTGGTAAAGCCCGCTTATGGGCGTTGGGGGCCTATGGGTTGGGAGAATGTCGTAAAGAGCCTAGAGGAAATTGGGGGGCGATCAACTGATTTTGGGAGGAGGTGCAATGGCTAAGACTCATATTATTAATTGTTATACTGTGGAAATGGTGAAATCGGTTATACAAAATGTCCTGAGACTTGGGACCTTTCCGTTTCAGTAACAAACATGTTTTAAAGAAAAAAAATTTAATCATGTGCGGTAAAACAGCAGCGAAAATTAGAAAAAAAAATTAAGAGAAACATCCGCTCTGTGGCACCAGGCGTCGTAACGTCATTTCGAAGACATACAAGTACCTCGTTTGTCCATTAGGCGTCAAAGTTTTCTTTTTAAAACACATTTTTTCGGATACCTTTTGGACGGATAGTCCGATTTGAATGAAATTTGGAACACATGTGTTTTGCTGGACGTCCTAATATTTGAATTTTACAAAAAAACCCGAAAGGTAGAAACTACACCCAAGCCTACATAAATTATAGCAGAATTTTTTCACAACTTTTCCAACGACTCAGAATTTTTTCATTAAGACCCTTTTATTTTACTGCACCTTTTGTCTCTTATGTTTTTCGGAGATGGTTTCTAAAAAAGTTTGTTAAAATCCAGTAGGCATCACGACATGTTTTTTATGCAATTATGGCGCTCCACCTACTTTGCCCGTGCTGTAGGAAATTACTTGAACGAGAAACTTGAAGGTAGATGGATTGGTAGAGGTCAAGAAGCTCCTATTCAATGGCCACCTCGTACCCCGGATCTTCCCCTGTGCGATTTTTTTATATGGAAAGCATTAAAACCAAAGGTATACGAGGTTCAGATAAATAACGCCAATCAACCATGGGTCATGATTCAAAATGAGGCAAATACAGTAAAGAATAATGACATCTTGGAGAAAGTTGAAATGGTGGTCATATTGAACACTTTTTAGCAAAGTTCCGCACTTACTTAATAAAATTGTAATAAGTATACTTGATTATTTTCACTAACTACACTTAGGCCCGTATCGTCAGTCGTCCCAACAATGTATTGTAGGGCGCCTTTATGGCCTCCTTGATTGTCATAGTTTTCTACTTCTCCGTGTCAGAACTCTATTTTGAGGTTATGTCACAAACATCTATTTGCATCAAATTGTGCTTGCTTTTGAGTTATATCTTGTTTTATCAGCCTGAAATTTCCTATAATTTAAAAAGAAAACATATCTTCACAATAGGAGAGCGCTGACGCTGACACGAGACAAGTGTAATCTAGAAATTTTTGAAGGAGAGAAAGGAGTATGCCAATCAAGGAGGCCATAAACGCGCCCTACAATTGTAGGGACGACTGACGATACGGGCCTTAAAGAATTAATGAGATGCCTGTGAACCTCTTGATGCAACTTATTTTTTATCTCATAAACTATGCGACATGAATGTTTTTATTGCAGATAAAAAATGGAGTAAACAAAAAGAACTGCTAAATGAAGAAATGTTCAGAGTCGTCGGGAAAATAGCCAAAAAAATCAGGGTAGTTTTCACCTTTCTCGAACCTTCCAGTTTTTCGTAAAAGTAAAAAATTACAACTTCTAGCAAAACATACGAGCCCCTTCCCACTTCAGTTGGCCCAACTATTAAAATCCTAGTTTTTTTTCTTATCAAACACAAATAATAAAAATGTAGCAGGGTGTTATAGGTTTAAAATATTAACAATGAATATTTTGATAATATATAGTAGAAAACCCCAACTTTATCACTCCCTATTCAAATTTGCAGCATAAAAATAACACATGTTGCAATTACAGCATATCAACCTATTTTCATTTCAATGCAAAAAAGTTTATAACGCATAGGTGGCTGTGAAAAATAAAAGCCATGACAATTGTTTTTATTAAACACAGCTGTCAGAATATGTTTAAAATAGTTAAGGTTTTCAAAATGGGTAGAGGAAAGGTTATTAGTGAGAAAATTCGGTTACTGATAATTAAATTTTTTAATTCTGGGAAATTAAACTCAGAAATTGCAACTTTGTTAGACTTATCGCGGTACAGTGTGAGAAATATTGTTAGAAGATATAACGTAACTGGCTCAGTTAATAATAAGCCACGATATGTGAAAAAAAGTAATATCACAAATGCCGATCGAAGAGCATTAAGAAGAATAATCGTGAAAAACAGGCGTGCCAATTATTTACAATTAAGTGCTCTGTGGAGTGACGCTCTTGGAAGGAGAATTTCGAGGTCCACAACTCATAGAGAGGCCCACAAACAGGGATTTAGCACTTGCCAGGTAAGTTTTCTTATAAAAAAAAGTGAATTAAAAACCCTACCAACTTGATTATAGGCCAAAGAAAAGCCACTATTAACTCCACTGCAAAAGAAAAATCGGCTTAGATGAGCTAAAGAACATAGACAATGGACACCTCAACAATGGTGTGCAATACAATGGAGTGATGAGGCCCGATTCGACGTTTGTGTTGGTGACAGTCGCAGTAGAGTTATTCGCAAAAAAAATGAAGCATTCCATGTTGACTGTCTGAAGCGAAAAGTGAAATTTCCAGCATCCATTTTGGTCTGTTATCAAAAGGAGTAGGAAAACTTCATTTAATTGATGGAAATGTGGATTCAAACAAATATTTGGCAATTTTAGAAGAATCGCTTTTACCAGTGATGGAAGAATGTTTGACATCCGGCCAAGATTTTGTGTTTCAGCAAGATGGTGCAGCATGCCATACCTCAAAAAAGGCTATAAAATGAATGGAATAAATAAATAAAAAATAATGTACCACTTTTGAAATGGGTTTCTAGCAGTCCAGATCTGTCACCACTTTGTGGCACGAGATGAAAAAGGTTCTATGACAACATCCTGCTCGTACAATCACCGAACTGAGACAAAAGCTTCAAAAAATATGGGATTGTTTTACACCAAATTTTTGCCAAAACTTGGTTAACACTATGCCCCACAGAATTTCAGCCGTAATAAAAAATAAAGGTGATGTTACGAAATCGTAATCTTTCAATTGTTGCTTTGTTAACTTCGCGCATTTATTCGCACATTGTTTATTTGTTCAGATGTTCTATTAGTTATAGGTCTAAGTGATTTCAAATATGTATTTTTTACTACTAGAGTGATTCTAAAATGTTTTTGAGAAAATAAATTGTTTTAGAAGTAAATAGTTTCGTCATGTTTAGTTTATAAAGGCATATTTTGGTACAAATCTTAAAGTGGGCCAACTGAAGTGGGAAGGGGCTCGTAGCTGTTGCATATTTCATTCAATTCGGACTATCGGTTCTTAAAATATCTTAAAAAATGTGTTTCAAAAAGAAAAATTTGACGCATTCTAATGCACAAACGAAGCACTTTTGTATAGAGGTAACTCATGTCCACTCGACTTATTTTTGAGTCTAAAAATACTTGATACTTCTATGTCCACGTTATGTTGTGACATCCTGTAGGAAAATGCTCACAACAAGATCATTATATTATCAGAAATTAAATAAATACCAAGGCGCAAATTAAAGCACTTACCATAGGATCTGTAGCCAGGGCAAGCCTTTCGGCCGCTTCCAGCTGGGCCTGGTGAGCTGCGGCCGCTGCCGCTGCTGCTGCAGGATGGTGGGGATGTCCGGGAGGTGGAGGCGGTCCACCAGCTCCCGGAGGTGGTGGGGGCGGGATTCCTAGTCGCTCCAGTCGTTCCCGTTCCATCTGGTTCAGTTGGGCGGCGTTCGAATTTGCGGCCGCCGCCGCTGCGGCCGCTCCCGGGTACAGGGCGAAGTGGTGCAAAGGTAGACCGGGGCCTGAAAAAAAAAAAAACATGAACCCGCTATTTGCAATTGAGTGATTTTTTTCAGATGTCAAAAGTACGACGTGTGTCCGTGTGCGCCATTTTTAATTTTGGGAACATCCAAAAGTCACCTGGAGCTAAGTTGGTTGGGACTGTACGGAGGCTGGCGAAGATGTACAATCCCGTGTTTCGCCAAAAATTGCTGCACAAGGTCCTATGAATGCCCTGGCGCGTTATCGTGGTGAAAAAGCCAGTCACCGCTTGACGACAAACGCGTTTTCTTTTCATGGCATCTCGCAATTTATTCAAAACTTCCACGTAATATTCTTTGTTAGTGGTCTCTTGGAGCAAATTCATTGGCTTGACGTGGTTCCGACTTTGACTTTGATCATTGTTTAGTCTCAGGATCGTAACCATAAACCCATACCAGTAACAACATTTTTTAGAACATTTTCATCATCACCGAGCGATTTTAGAGCGAAGGTCTTTTGTGCTCGGTCGTGAGCAATTTTGGATTTTCGGTATTCCGAGTTTATTTTCTACTTCACGGAGTCAATCGACAATTACTCTCAATCGCAAATCGCACACGCTTGATGTTGTTTTCAGGTGTTGATGTCAGCGAAGGTCGACCAGAACGAGGGTTGCTATCAACTGATGTGCGGCCATTTTTAAGCCGCCTGTACCACTCCTTTATCTATGTTCTGGCCATCCATTCGTCTCCCAAAGGCCTTCTATATCATTTCAATCGTCTCCGAACAACTCTTGTAGAGATTGAAGCGAAACTTGATACACGTTCACTGATCTGCTTTTTCTGTCATTTTCAACAGTAAACAAATGCGAAGAACGGAAAAAAACACGCTGTGCGCGAAGCAAGGCGTCCGGCCGATAACTACAGCCATTACAACTGGATACGCTCATAAGAATCCAGGTCGGATACTTTTCGGATACACCTCGTATTTAAAACGTCCGATTTCAGAGTTCTATGAACATTTTTTGCGAAAATTCGCTAATTCCCAGAACGTATGTAAACATAACCAACCAAGAATCCCCTCCAATCATGCAATCAAGTGAGGCAAAAATCTCTCACGTGCCCGTTTTCACGTAGACAATATACAGCTTAATGCGATTCATACCTAACACCGTAATTTTACACCAAGATACAGAAATATATGCCATTTTCTTGACAAAAATGGTAGACTTGGGAGCCCCCTCTAAATCTTGCCAACAGTGGGTTATTCACTACGATACTTCAGCACAATCTAGACGTCTATTCGGAACCCCTTTTGTTAAATCTATGCATTGGTGATAGTCAATCTGTCGAATCTCAGCACCCTATCATAACAACCTATCAAAGAATTAATTTAATTAATTAATCCAAGTTAACTTAGATCTTCGATGACATGATCATTAACAGCTATCGATTTGGTATGATTGTATATCAAAAAGTTTTGTAAGCTTTTATAGAGAACAAATAACCTCTGGAAAACAAGACGCATTGATGTAGGCGTCTTTCACTCCACGATATGGGGTATTTTGAATGTCATTAAATGATCAGCTGTTGGTTGTTGGCATCATTTAGCGTTGTTGAGGTATCATGAAAAATAGTATAAACAAGAAACATATATATGATGTTTCAGTTGTTTTCAACTCACCTCCTGGTCCTGCTAAGCCAGCAGCAGCATACCGCCTCTGTATCTCCAGCCAATGGGGATCCATGGGGTTTGGAGGCCCTCTCATTCCACTCTTCATTATTTCTTCCTTTAACCTATCATTCAATTCTCTCTCTCTGAGTTCTCTTATTTCTCGCTCCCGTTTTTCTCTCTCCAAGTGCTCCAGCTCCAACCTATAAGAATTTTATATAGTACACTTTAATTATTACATTAATTATTATACTTCAAGATGCAATCTTATGCTGAATCAGTTTGTCACCTCTGCGCGCCGACAATCTTATGTTTTACCATATACTTTAAAATCTAACAACAACGAAGAAATAATTAAATTTGGATAACGACAATGCAATACATACCTTTCCCTAGCTCCAGGCCCATACATACTACTCAACTGATATTGCATCAGTGGGTCCATTACATGAGAAGGAGGTAACAAAGACCTAGGCATGTGACCTGGACTGAAACCAGCATGAGGTCTGGCATACTCCGACAGCTGCCTAAGGGCGGGAGTATCTGCGAAGCCACTCCTAAAAAGAAAAAAAAAATAAGAAATTGCAGTAGAATTTCAGCAGTTCTTTCAGTTCCCACAAAAAAGGTATATTTAAATTTAAAAAATGCAATTAGTTAATGTCGCTTTCCGAAAATCACTTTTTTATTGACTTTCTCAAAAACATGAATATCGAAAGATGCTCAAGTATTTCAGTGATTAAAGCGAAATTCAAATAGATTAGGATATACTTCAGCCTTTGATTGTCTTAGCGTCTATTTACAGCTTGTTTTTAGTTAATTACACTACAAACCAAAACATTTGCGATATGTCATAAGCTGCTTTTGGTTTGTCCTTGAAGTTGAAACTTGGTACCTTACCTGGGAAACCTCTCGTATGGTGAGGCGACAGCCTCCAGTTGTCCCCTGCTTGGTGGCTTGGAGTCTCCACTGCTGCCTCCTTGACTGCCCCCACTGCCATTGGAACCGCCCCCTTTTTCAGGGGTGGTGATCTTTCTTTGTTGCGCATGTTGCGCCCTCTCTCTTTCCTCCCTTTCCCTCTCAGCCTGCTTTCGCAATCGCTCCTCCCTCTTGCGAGCCAATTTTGAATCTGGCACCGGTTTGAAGGTCAGATCCGTACGACAACAGGAATTGTAGTCGCCTCGGTTCCAATGCCTCAAGAAACTGCAAAAGAATATTCAAATGTCGAGTTCGGATCCTTTGGTCCTGCTAAAGAATGTTCAAAATTTTCAGAATTCAGTGAACTTGTAGAAAAAAGCCAATTTTCTTGGTAATATATGCATCAACGTTTCAAGACAACGGAGATATTAGGTTATAAAAGAATCTGCAATATCAAATTCCGCACAAAAAATTAAATGAGAAGATACAACGTGTGCAAGTACTCAACCCGGGAGCCTCGCACTGTGTACGTAAACCAAACTGTTTAGACATTGGATTTTAAAAAAGCGAATGGAGCACATTATTAAAGCAATAAGGAACTTGTCAATATTGTATCGGTATACGGTGAGTCTTCAAGATGCTGTTGACTTGACCCCACTTGAGAATATACCAACTCAGAGTTACTTACATTGCACTCTGACTCCTGTGACACTCCGCATCCTCAATTCTGGGTTCAGGAGATGGGCCTCTTGGCGCACCTGGAGGACTAGCTTGGACGTCTTCTTCGGGCGTCGTCGGCTCTGGCTCCTCCACCTTGACATCCTCCTGTCTCGGTTGCAGACCACCCGCGGGTGACGGGGGCATTGCCTGTTGGCCCATATTGGCCGCTGCTTGGGCTGCGTGAGCCCTTAGAGCGTCCAGAGAACTTGTTCCATGCGGTGGAGGTCCTAATGAGAAAAAAATGTTACAATGGATTAAGAAATACTTACAAATTAGTACATATTTTTGAAAAGTCACAACTCGCAACTTCCAGCATACCAAAGCATTTATAACCTGGCAGATTTCGGTGCACACTGACGTATGGTCTTTCTCACGAGTCTCCAATACGTTTTGACGTCTACCGAGGTGAACAACTGATCAACAAGTAACATCTTTGTATTAACGTCTGTGGTGTTGGCAATAATAAATCGGGTGTTAATCGGATAAAACTCAAGGTCGTATTCATAACTGATTGCCTACCTGACTTGAAATATAGTTATGAGCATTAACGGCCATTTTGCTTGTACCGTTTATTCTTGTTTGCGAAGGAACTTTACTAATTAGTCGCGTTGTTAGGAAGTATGAATCGATAGCGTACGAAAGAACACAACAAAATACGTCTCTATGTACAGATTAGTGTAGACGGGTCCGTTAGAATTGTCACCGTTTGACATGATGTAGACTCATAAAAAATACCATATACTGTCGGATATCGGCCAGAAACAACATGTTTTGCCGCGGTATTTCCTAGCGTGCTTTTAGAGATTGATACAGAAGCGGGCGCTGTGGAATAACCCAGCTAAAGGCAACAATATGCGCAGAATCAGTCAGGATGTTTAGGATGATGTGGGAGGTTGAACATCGAAGAGTGGGGAGTTGGTAGTGGCGTCTGCTGCATCAGTACCAGTACCTCTGAGCGAATGTCCTTGTAATAGTTGAAGAAAGAGAGGGGGTGGTATCGGCGAGAGAAAATTGAAGAGCTGACCGAAAGGAGGCTTGAGCCCAATGATTCCCTCCCGGAATATTCCAGTAAGCACGTGCCAGCGGACGAAGAATCCTGGTCGAATATAGTAGCAACCCAACTTAACTACGAGTGACATTCAATTGAGAATTCCTATAATTTCAAAATCACACAGGCAGCCAGCAGTGTGGTTCAACAAAATGCTCGTTATCAACGTAGTTAGCAGTATGCTGTCAATTTTCCTCAATATTTCCTGGTCATGAAGGGACACTATGCCTATTTTACTTCAATTCTTAACTGTGTTTAGAAAAGTGTCCTATGTAACCATGATACACGACAACACGGTCATGTCTGCTTCCATGCTTCTGACTAATATGGTTTCCCAGTTGCGTTTACTATGAAGTAACTGTTATTGTAGTTTTTTCAAATCTTACCCAATGAAGGATGGTGGCCCATATTCGGCGGTTGAATCATCAAATGGTGAGGGTTTGCCTGTGGAGTGGGAGGTTTACCGCCTATTCCAGCGTGTCGCAGCAACGGAGACGACCGTTCATGATGCGAATGCGTGTGGTGATGGGTGTGTTGGTGATTGCTTGTTGACGTTGAGGAGGTAGACGTGTGATTCAATGTTGATGATGAGGTAATCTGAAAAATATTATTTTTTATTATATTATGTTCGGCCCAAGTTAGTCCCTTTGAGATAGCTATGAACATGTATAACACAAAATGTAAATGGGTCCGGTCAGCCAAACATATTCAAGTAGTCCATTCTCCATAGTCCATATTTGATAACGCTAACGCTACTTTCTTCCCCCTAAGTATCGATTCTGGTTCATCTGTCACCACTGCTGAACCACACCAGTCAAACACGTCAGTTAGGCGTGGACAAAGCTGGGCGTACGAGTTGCCACCGCGTCGGTCCGACCAAACGCGTGTCGCGTCTGTAAATATTTCAAATTTTAAGGGCAAATGTACGGGGAAACCTTTGATGTGTGAAATATGAGCTGATACTGGGGTTGGAAGCGTATAAATATACTGCCACCAGAAAATGAGATATACCCTCCCTCACCCCCGAATTTATACTCATAATTGTTTTGAAAATGTTCAGGAGCTTGTGAAGCATTAAGAAACGAAGTTTGAGCGAGTTATATTATTTGTTTTTGCCCTAGCTCCGATTTTCAAATTTCTCTAAGAATTGGTCATCTTTGGAATATTATTAATCTTGGGTGAAGATCTCATCGACAGGACAAGTTATAGGCGGTCCAAGGATTGGTGGACAGACAGACAGACCGACGGAAATGAGTGACATGGTGTTTCGTTATGTACATGTCATATAATAACCATTTTCGATTTTTTCGCGATTACAATACTTCCTTGACCAGAGAAGTAGGAAGTAAAAAATGAATATATCTGTATTTTAAGTGGTCATCAACGTTTGAAGTTGGATATCAGGTTACAAGAAAAAACCATCTGATATGCCTTAACACACCTTACCTAGTAGCACTTAACAAGGACGAGACATGATTAATATGCAAAATTAATGGAAAAAGTTTAGAAGCAGTCACTAAACATATTTGCAAACAAAAATTACTTGATGTCCTACATATATAATCAAGAATTGCATCGATTTTTGCTCAATTTTATGAAATGCTAAAAGATTACATAGGGTCAACAAACATCTACAGCAATACAAGAGGCTCCAAGATTTAACCTTTGATTCGATTGTTATCATTGACTATTTACTAACCTGTGATACTGGAGTGTGTGGTGAACTAGCTCTAACAGTCTTCTGGTTAACCTTATGCTGCACACTTTGACTCGAACTGGTACTTGTACTGTGTGAAATTGTGATGCTGTGACTGCTACCGTAGTTGTGTTTGTCCACCTGAAACAAGAACAAAATCAGGCTAAAGTCTTGCACAAAACGGAAACAGTGAATATACATATATATGAAAAACAGTAAAAAGTCCCCTTCATTTAACTCGCTATGTCACTATGACCAAGACTATTTTACAGATTCAAAATGCTGTATGCTTTTTGTATATCAGATCATTAAAGCTAGTATTACGCTTCTATACAGAGGACTTTTTTATATGAAACTGGCGTTGACTTCAGTGACAGTGTGTTCTTGTTGAGCTCTACTGACCACTGTACAGGGTCAATCCCTTCTTTTTGTCAGTCTCTAATCATACAAGTTTTATAAACAATACTGACCGTAGCATGTACAGAACTATTATGCGACGTGCTCTGATGATTGGTCAAGGTCATCTCGTGCGTCTGGTGTCTCTCCCCTCCATTCTCGTCGGACTCCCTGGTTTCCCTCTTAGAGGTTAGGGTGCTACTTGTAGAGTGCTGTGACGACATCAACGTAGCGCTGACAGTGTCAATAGCCTTGGGGACGCAAGGAAGCTCGCCTCGGCTGGTAGGGGGTGGGATTGCGTGTGGCTGGGGCGGTACTGGATACGGGTACGGGTAAGAGAAGGGGTAAGCGGAATAGGGGTGCGTCGCAGGGTGGAACTGCATGTGAAGGAAGGATGGGTGTACTAGGTGTGGATGGTGCGGGTGCATCGGTGAGCCGTATGTTGGAGGGCCGCCTGGAGGCGGTTGGCTTGCCAAGGAGGTGGGTGGTGGACCCGAGCTCGGGCTGACTAGGTTTATCGCTGAATGGGGCGAACCTGTAATAGAATACGGTACTAATTATGCAAAGAAGGCATATTACCAATTTTGATATTATATTTTGGTAATAAGTTATTGTGCTATAAATTAGACACAAATCAACATAGCCTCTGATATCTTTTAACTATTTATTATTCACTAGAGCAAGGCCTTATGGAATATGGTATCATTGCTTGGAGTGTGGCACATAGTTGACATTTAGGACAGCTGGCGATAATCCAAAAAGCATTACTAAAAAGTCCCTTTAATAAATCGCGGCAGTATAGCACATTTCACATTTCCAATACTCAAACATTCTTGATATCAGACAGATATATCTGTTGAATATACAGACCTGGCAATATAAAAATTAGCATAACATTAATAATACCAAACATGAATACAATACCAGAAAGAAAAATTATATTGATGTCCCCAAACCAGAATGTTCTACAATGGTCATCTATTTTCTTACGCCCCAGGTGTTTCAATATGATACCACAACAGATAAAACAAATAAAGTTAAAAGGTTTTTTCATTCAGAAATAAAGAAATTGATCTTGAGCCTACCCAGATATGACCATTTTACAAATGATTGACTTCAAGAAAGTACCAATATAGCCCTAGACCACAATCTTGACATTGTCACTATATTCAGAAATAAAATATGAATCTTAAACATACCCATACATTTAACAAATGATTGAAATTGCAAAACACCAATATAGCGTTGAACAAAAATTTTTACTTTATTTGATTTTATAATTTAGTTAAACTTCACCATTTATTAAAATGTTTTAAAACTGTTTAGTATTTTAAGCTCTTAATGCGGCAAATTATAAACGTTTTACTGGCGCACAAGGGTTTCCCCTCTGCGGGATTATTTTATTTATTTGCAGATATTTTAGTCCATTTTCTTGAAATGTAATTTTTGGCATGTATATATTCTGGCAAATAAATCTATCTATCTATTGTTTCCATTATGAGTTCGAACAAAGTGTTAGTAAACGAGGTAGAACAGTACAGTGTATGTTACTTCACGTATTTCTACCTTAAACTTCATACAAACATTTCTAGACTTTGAATTTTCTCAGAGTAATATTTCCATTCTCGTCTCCTAATGTTTATTCTTGCCTCCTGTTGCAAGCGAAAGGCACTCAGTATATTAGGGTAATTTGGGAGGCTGGATTTCAAATATAGCTATAAAAAAATGTCGCGAAGACCTATTTGAAGTAAGAAAAGTATTTTTTGACGTTTCTCGCCTATCTCTACGAAAATATGACGTCATATTAGTGATCTACGTAACCGTTTTCATTGTTTAAACTTAAAAGGTTGTCAGAGCAATTTTCCATTTTCGTCTCCCGTTGCTACAAATAACCGAAACTCGGTATACAGGTGTAATTTCCGATGCTAATGTGGAATATGGTTACCAAAAAAATGCCAAAGTGTTGTGAAAGCCCATTTAGAGTGGGGCTTGCAATGAACTCGAAAATTGACATCGGATTCGTGATCTATAGACCCAATAATGCAGCGATCATATCTCTATTTAGCGCCTAAATTTTATGAAATTATACATAAAGACTTAAAAGATTTACGTTTCGGAAATTGTTTCAAAAGAAATTTAAAAAAGTGGCTACATTCTATATCTAGGACTGAAATTCATAAACTCATAAATACGAACATCAACTAAATACATAATCTACTGTAGCTAATTTTTGTCCTTTTTTGTCATTTGCATTCTACAGTTTCAACTTAAATTATTGGTCCATGTACAGGCGATGCCTTCTATTGGACCTGTTTTGATTTTATATTTATTTACTCATATTGTTTGTTATCTTTGTACATTGAGTGAATAAATATTATTATTATTAATTTAGTCAAGAAAGGAGCTATCGACGAGATTACTAATAACTAAGGATTTTTGAGCATCTTCATCAATAGCCTAGATGTACCTAGAAAGTTTGCAAAATTACATTCGATGGATATTCAAGAGGCTGACAAAATGATACGTTTTCACAGTTTTAAAATGGCAAATATCAGATAACGACTTTACTTCAAAAACTCGTATCTTACTTTGATGCCTCAATGGCGGCGGAGTCTGCGAGATTTGTGCTCCGGGAGTAGGTGTATTACTATTCGTCTTTGGCGTGGTACATTTCTCGACCAGAGGCTTCGGACTTGGACCGCTACTTGCAGGTCTAGAACCATAGTCCAATTCCTTTTTCACTTCCACTTGAGAACCCGATGGAGGCCTGTCTCCTCGATCATTACTAGGTTGCGAGGTTGGAGGTTGAGGAGGAGGCAGGTACCCAGGAATCTGAAAAATATATTTTTGGGTTAGGCGTCATCAAAAACACGGATAAATAAGTCCGACACAATTATTTGCAGACGGCACATATTTGATTGAAATACCGTAATCGTAATACCGTGAACGGGTCTCAGTGTATGTTTTACCTTAACATCCTTCAAACTTTGCAGAGGATCAACAGCGGGTGGTGGTGGAGGCTGCAAAGGCGTCATGAAGCCATTGGAGACAGAAGACTGTTGAGGAGGACCAAAACTACTTAAACTACTCAAATGGTTCGTTGCCGGTGGCAGCTGAGAAGACTGAGTGGAAGGTGTGTCTGGCAGTTCTTGTTTGATCTAAGTGAAGAAAGGAAAGTGATACACTTTTGGAAGGTGCGCAATGGCTATAATGTATAGTGCACTAAGCTCTTATGGTACAACAAAATTTTATAACAGTTTTGCTGACTTGTTAATAGTTGTCTTAATTTTGCAAGAGAAGTGAGTTAGTCCAGAGATGAAGCTGTCAAATTAGTGAATGACTGGCTTACTTCACAGTTCAAAAAGAACGGCTGAGTTAACCTTGATCAGAACATAACTTAAAAAAATTATCATTTAGCTACACACAAGACAAACATTTTTGCCAAGATCAGTGATCACAATTTGATTCCGTGGATTTTGCAGATAAACAGAACAAACTTAACTTCAAACCTGCTAGTGAGGACAAATCTCACTCTGAGGTTGGTCTGTTGGTAATGTAGTTGGAGTAAGGGTACAAAAAAGAAATCTCACCTCATTCAAACTGAGTTTTGGCAAAAACAAAAAGATATTGCAATACAATGAGCAAACTAAGGTGTGGTGGGTGTATCTGAAATTGTGTGTAAAACGAACGCAACTATTGACAGTAGGTATCCAACTTCATTCTTTCCAGTATGCATTTTTTAAAAATTGTTAAAAAGGTAAAATATAAAGTCATGTTTTCTTTTCAAGTGCATTTATGTGATTCCACCAAATTTAACTTGGTTAGTAAGTGAGATAAACCACACTAATAATGAAATGTCTTATATTATGTCTTATGTTTAATAAGTTGTATCATCAAAAGTTTGAATGAAGTAGACCGTTCTGTCAATAACATTTCTATTAGTCTAATCATATTAGACGAAAATACCCCTGGTTGGTTTGCGAAATAATTGTAAAGTCGGTTTTATAGATGCAAGTTGTTCAAGCGGGTATTTAAAACATGGATGCATAAAATGGACACACCAATGTTTGTGGGAAAACTTTTTATTAGACAACAAAGAACGAAAGAAATAACAAACCCTGTATATTGTCGATTAAACTAGTAGTGATGGCCGATAAGCAGGTGTTTTGGGAAAAACAATTAGAAATTCTTAAGAAATTGTTTGACCGATCTACTCTAACTTTGTTGCGGTTATTTAGAAGTATGAAGCCTACGTATTTGAAGAATTTCAAGTAGCTGCCTGAAATTAGGGTTTCGGCCATAACTTTTTTGCTATTAGTCTGATCTTTTTACGTATGGTCTCATTTTGTAGGTTTGGTAGATATCAAAAAATCTTATTTGAACACTTACGATTGAATCCCAGAAAACACGTTTTCTCAATTTTTATTGTCGAATAAAAAGTTTTCCCACACAAATTGGTGTAAACATTTCATGCGTCAACGTTTTATACCATCTTGAACAACTTGCATCAATAAAACCAAACTTTACAATTATTTCATGGAAATTTGATAATACGATTAGATTATATGGACTCTTGGGAAATTCGATATTTTCCTGTATTATTCCATTTTGCCAGGAACATTTATGAAAATGTTCTAAAAACCAACCATATGAAACTAGAGGCACATTAAAATGCAACCACAAAAGTTGACGAAAGTCCCGGGAATCGTCTCATTCTTATCACTTTTTCTCTTCGAAAAATATGTGCTTTTCTTGAAAACTCAACTTACTGCGAGATGAGGCTCTAAAAAAATCAAAGATTTTTGAAAATGAAAAGTGATAATAACAAAATTAATCACTTGCTTAATTCTTCCATAAAAGAGGAATATTCACACACCACACCACAAAAGTTGACGAAAGTCCCGGGAATCGTTTATGAAATAATCAAAAATTTAGTTTAAGAGGAAAATCATAATTTGTGAAGTCCGCCTTTTGGTGTTTAACCAATAAAGTCATTTATGATTATTGTTATTATTATTATAAATGTGTGGTTTCCGTTTCTTGTTTTCCCATCTTTTATTTGATAAAGGGAAAATCATAAAAATATTAGCTAACTGACCATATGAAACTTAAGCAATATAACAGCCTTAATGCAAGCTTGAGGTCAATCCTATATTTAGCTTATAGAACATTCAGCAAAAAAGCTGTTGTACTCCAGCTTTCAGTATGAAAACTGAGTACGGCCAGATACAGTCCAAAAGGTTTGCGGGGCTGAGAAATTTTATCTGCTAGATTCGCGGGATTACCACCTGTACATACTAATGTCGATGATATCTTACCTTCAAGTTCTGAGGTTCATTCTGATTCTGAGCCTGGCTGGTCGGCGGCAAATGCTGCTGACTTTTCTCCATATTCCTAGGACTTTGCGGATGGTTAAAAGGTGACACTCCCGTCATGAAACCATAGTGGCTGATAGGCGGAGGTGGTTGAGACCCACCAATGGTAACCAAATTGTTGGATTGCATGAGACTGGGCAACGGCGGCTGACCAATAGATCCGGAAGTAATTGGGCTGATGTCCGGCCTATCCGGTCTGTCGATTCGTTCCGGTCGATCCACCCTTTCAGGTCGTTCCAATTTCTCCAGGCGTTTTTCTTCTTCGTAGAGGTCTGGAGGTCGTATACTCGAAGGGATGCTCTGAGCCATTGGTATTACCTAAGAAGAGTGATATTTTACTTAAGGCTCCCTTGTATCTAGTAACTTTTTACATACTACAAACCTGAGATTCTTACAAAACATACACTGGGAACTAAATTTGTCAGGCGGCTTGAGTTCAATATGTACGAGAGAGAAGTGTGTAGACATATATGTTACAAAGAGATAGAAGCCGGCTGGTTAGCGAAGCTCATCCTCGGGATGCCTATCAACGTTGACGCGGCAATCTGCCGCATTGCCAATATGTTACACCAATTCCTTGAATTAAGATCCATCTTGAAAATATGAGTTAGTTTATTCTCTATGCCCAAAAAATGGTTTTAATTTGAGCGTACACATTTATGAATTGTGTCGAATATAGGATCGATTTCCGATCAGCCCTAACGGCGTTCCATTTTAGGTCGAAATGAAAGGTTAGGATCACCACAACTTCTGCAACATTGCATCACTGGTTCGCTTGACAACACCGATCTCGTACAATCCAAGGCGAGGTTTCCACCTTTATAATCATAGATGAGCGATTTTGGTCAGAATCCATCTGACGTTCATTGAGGATTGTCGTCCTGCTACCAAATGGTTTTCACCTGGGTACGCGCAGGAAGTGATAATTTGCATTGCGTAATGATGTTTGCTACATTTTGCGACAAAATGTAACAATAACTCACGATGTGTTGATTTTATCACCATCGGTAGAAATCAAAGATGAATCTAAAATAAATTGAAACATTAAGTCACATCAAAATTGAAATAAATAATTCTAATGAAAATGGAAAAAAACTTTTACACTAAGTATTCGAACAGACCTCGTTCTTATGTTTGACAGTAACCTAACCTATTACAGAATCCTATCCAAACATTTTCTGGTGTAAGATATTGGCAACGCGGCAAATTGCACGACTTTCTGTGCCACCGTCGGTAGGCAAAGTAGTGACGACATTCGTTCTTCAGCCGGCTTCTACCTCTTTCTAGCATGTGTTGATACACGCTTCTTTTGAAATCAATATGTATTCTCAATTTTTATAAGTCAATTTTCTTGCGACATATGCCAAAATTTCTTATTTGTATCTTGAAACAAATAAAAAAAACAAATGAGCTATGCTAGAGCTTCGGATGCATGTTTGACATAGGAATAAATGGGAAGACTCAATACCGCAACTGTTCCAAATAAAACATGCTCTAATTGTAGATCGAGATTTAAATTTGGCGCCATTTTTCAACGACTTGAGCTACACATTTTCGTGTTCACTTCAAAAGTTGTTTTCACACAAATGTTGATTTTCAGCGTTCATGTTTAGCTCCCGGGCGAGTTTTTCGTCCACTTGACTTGTGTAATAGATGCATCGATTCGCATTGTTTTGTTTGTTCAAATACCTATAGGTACTTGAGATTTGTCCGTATTGCCTTCTGGTTGTTATCAAACAGGGAGAAAAATTCTTAGATGAGTAATTAGTTACAGCCCATTGCACACGATATTTAATTCGTGAAGAAATCCTACGGGTATGTTTTTATTCATATCATCACGAATTTCGGTATTATCCTAACTTGAATTGGATGATATGAAAACAAATATCATTTTTTTAAACGTAATAAATAAGTACCTCGGAAAAGCTGCAAAGCCGAGCGATTCACAAAACACCTATGTTAAGATTACTTATCTTTCGTCATGCAAACGTCAAGTGAATCATATTTCAAAGTACTTGCAACTTTACTTAGTACTACTCGGTAACAATGTCAGCGTTCGTAGTTGTTTGACGTACCTGTTCTATGCGTTCGAAAATGGGAAAAGAAATCCTTCTGGAGCGTCAAAACTACACTTCTTTCCGTCCTCAAAACCTTGGGAATAAGAGTGGTGTCGGTTGTCATTCTCATTGTTTATTTACTTTATTTGGAAATTAAAAAGTGCTTCAAATTGGCTGAATATATATTTTTCACAATAAATGGAGTATCAAGTATCCACGGCGTTTCTTGTAATAAAACAATGGTTGGCGTTCTGAAAATAATGTTCCACATTATTCCAGAGTACAACTTCATCGTCAATTTACATTCCATTACTGTATAAGGTATTACATTACTAACGCACCCCAGGTAGGCACGTTCGCTGTCAAACGGTGTTGACATCGATGTTGAAAAAGGGGCGTAACCCATTGCAGTTATATAGCTCAGTCGTAGATTTCGCAACAACCAATACTCTTTGGAACTGATAAAACTGATAGGTAAAAGATTCAATGGCAGCGACAAAGGATTGGCGCTCACTTGCTGACATCGTAACGACACGCCAATAGCGTTGCGTTTCGATACTTTAAATTTGACGCGTAATATTCCCGTTTTTTTATTAATTAATACTCGTAACTTTACCTCTAGTTGCCTTATTAGGTCCTTTCCTGTTTTGGAACGGGTGTCAAATGGCTTGGTTTGTTCAAGCGGTTGAGTTTTGGGCTTTCATTCCACCCCGCTCAGGTGATTATCATTTTTTTTCCTTCAAGGAAGTTTGTCCGATCGCCATGAGACACGAAATCCCGTGGAACTTCGCCAAGTTATACTCATTACCCCGAGAAAATTATAGTCGGCTTTATTTGCTAACTCAATGTAGATTTTGCATTACGATTCAGCTGCTGGACAATGAACAAATAGCTGATGCCGCGCGGCATCCTGTTTGCCTGTAACACTATCGACTATTATACGGGCAAAGCCGTGAGGTTATTCTAGTAAGAAGTTTGCATTTTTGGGAATTATATCATTTGCATTAATATTTTATATTTTACAACTTTTTGCAATTCAAGATGGCCTTAAAAATCATAACGTATTGTTTTTCCACTGATGAGCTCGTCTACTTGTAATAAAACATTAAAACCAGTCAAAATATCACCATAATAAATGAAAATAAAAATAAAAACTGATTCCGGTCCTAAGATAAGACGACGCCTCAGCGCTTCCACGCTACAAGGCCCGATACATTGGGGTAGACTAGTAGTGCTTACTTCGTTGAGAGTCTAGTTATCGCGTAATATTGTTTGTTGTTAGAAGAATTGTTATTTGGTAATTTCTGTTGTTATTGTCCGGCATATACTTATATTTCCTTAACCATGGAGGGTGCGACTGGGAGTGGAAGTACTGGAAGCCAGGGAACAAGTAGAAGGCTTCGTAAAGCACTGAAAAAGGACGCGAAAGAAATCGTGCTGAACGTGTTCAATTATCTGAACAAGACTAAGTCGCAGGGAGATACACTTACGCGTTGCGAAAGTAAATGGCGTAAGCAAAATGACATTACGACGAACCGTACATTCATTCTTCATTAGGAATGAAATACCAAACCTTGAGGTTATATATGCAAGGAACTTAATTTTCGTTACGAAACGCATAATCGGAAGTCAGGATTGATAGAGAAACCTGAAATAGTAACGTGGCGTCGAAAATACCTACGCGCAATAACTGAATATACACGACTGGGCAGAAAAATATATTATTTGGACAAGACGTGGGTAAATGCAGGTCACACAGTTAAAAAAACCTGGATAGACGAAAATGTACTAAGTCACCGACAAGCAAGCATTGAAGATTTGTCAACAGGTCTTCATGCACCATCAGGGAAAGGTCAAAGATTGATCGTTACACATACTGGCAGCGATAGTGGCTTTCATCTCTAAGAAAGGAGGTGATTACCATGACGAAATGAATGCCAGCTGCTTCGAGAGCTGGTTTCAAGGGGTGCTTCAGTGAGTTGAACCCAACTCTGTGGTCGTCATGGATAATGCTACCAACCACAGTCGTCGAGCCGAACGTGTACCAAATATGGGGCTTCGAAAAAGTGAGATGCATCAATGGTTGCGCGAAAAGGCCATGCCGTTTGACGACTCATGTGTGAAAGCGGAACTGAACGAAAGAATTAAACATCACAAACCTGCGAACATTAGTTACCTGACTGATGAGATGGTCCGTCATTGTGGTGTCACTGTGCTGCGTTTACCACCCTACCATTGTGAACTAAACCCAATAGAGCTTGTCTGGGCTCAAGTGAAGGGTTATATTGCGAGCCTTAACACACCTTTTAAATTACCAGTCATCAAGGCTTTGCTAGAGAAGTCCATACAGCTAGTAAGGCCTGAAGCGTGGCAGAATGCTGTCCGTCATGTTGTGAAGGAAGAAACCAAAATGTGGAAGCTTGACCAAAACATCCACACCATGATGGAGCCAGTTATAGCCAATCTTTGAGAAGAAACAGATAGGGACAGCTTATTTTTAGATGGAAGTGGAAGCGACGACGAATGAAGAGAGGTAGACTCAATTAGCTCATCTCCAAATTTCTGATCTATTAACGTCTTTCAAATCATTTCCTTTTTAATAAACATATAAAAGAAATCAAGTTCACCCACATTAAAAATTCATACCCCACCACTGACAACTCGACTACCGGTGATTAAGTGATGTTCACGTGAATATTGATGAGTCGTTACAGTTTTAGATAGTTATGGTAGAGTAGAAAAATACTGGATATCAAATAACAGATAACTCACTTGTGGTATGTTAAGTGGTTGAGGCTGAATTCCACCATACTGCTGACTCGGTTCGCTCCTATTCTGACTAGTCAACTCCATCGGTTCATCCCTGGGCTCCATTTTGATCACAGTATTATTCATACTGTTGATCGTGACAGCAGTGGTTGCGTTCGGATTCGCATTCGGGTCCTTTGGAGGGGGATTCGAGGGTGGGTTCTGATATCCGCCGTAAGATGGCGGTTCTGGCTTCATGTCTGACATGTAGCTCGAATGATTCATGTTGATTATCTGCTCCTTGTGTTTTTCTATTTGTTGGGGATCCTTTACGCTCAGATTGTGTTTCGAGGACATGTGGTTCATTATTCCTGGATCCTTCATGTACTGAAAATAATTGATAGTTTGTATTGAATAATGTCCTGCGAAAAAAGTAAAAATGGCCCAAGAATCGAACACTGGGGCAGACCAGCTTCTATGGGTCTTCTTGTCGACAGGGTATTGATAACATTCGTTCAAAATTTCCTACTTTATGGAATAATTGCAAGTTTTTTAGTAATCTAATTGTCTTGAAATAATGCATACATTACGCGAGGATTTAATTTAAGCAAATCTAATTCCCAACATTTTGGAGAACGTTTACAAGAGTTCTGTACAGTTCAAATTATGCTTACTTACCTGTATTGGTTCCTTCATGCTGTTGAGATTTTGTGGTATGAAGATATTCTCTTTGTAATGACTCTCATGTGGCTCTTTCCTGCCTTCATGTGGGTGTTGTATCTTAATGGGATTCAAATTAATAGCCTCATTGGAAGAGTCCATTTCCTCTTTGATGACAGTCTTGTCCATGGTATGTACCTTAGGGATAATGAGTTCCGTTTTGAATGGTTTTTCTTGAACCACTGACACCTGCTGAGGAAGCATCACATCCTTAACATCTTCAACTTTTTCTTCGAGTCTTACAGGTACAGTTTCCTGCTTGATGTCCTTGAATTCGGATTCTTGCGAGAACTTGATGTCTGTATTTATTTTCATAGAGTCTGGATTGAACTTCAATCCGTCTGGAGGATATTTTATCTCGGGGCTTTCCAGAGCACCATCTAGGCTTCTTTTTATGAGATTTTTACGCTCGTTGATGTCATCTGGGAGCCTGGAGCAAAATGAATATATGAACAAGCAAATCTAGTTATGATTTAAGACTCGCATCCAACAAATAAGTAACTTGTTTACAAATCAGATAAAAAACGACACATCCCCATAGCAATAACAATCTTGGCGATGTTTTACCATGAACGTTTACAAGATGGTGCTTATACTTCTCGAGTTGATTCAGATCATTTTCCGGGACGTTTCCACCTCACGCCCCGTAGGTTTGATTATCTTGTACAAAGGCCGCTTGTAGAAACGTTGAGGAGGGCAGAGTAGCTAACCTTGACATCCCCGAATGTTGCATATTGAAGTAACGGCTAATAAAAAAGTGTTTTTGAATTCAATTGTGATAATTTCAACAATATTCTTAGAGAGCTAGTAGCTAAGAGAGCTGTACTTGAGATTTCTTATAAAATGAACAGTAGGTACTTTTTGTAAATTTATTTTTACTTTTCGCTGTTTTTTCACAGCACATCAACTTTGTTATTTCAAATATACTTATTTCTGAAATGGAAAGCCCAACTTCCAGAACCCTGTACACATATCCACGAATTTATGCATATGTTTCTATTACATCCCATATTTTATCGTCAG
Source organism: Acanthoscelides obtectus (assembly GCA_963669975.1). NCBI lineage: Eukaryota > Metazoa > Arthropoda > Insecta > Coleoptera > Chrysomelidae > Acanthoscelides > Acanthoscelides obtectus. The sequence continues at coordinate 62,082,655 of CAVLJG010000007.1, read as the reverse complement.
CATTCTTTACTAAACAATAAATTCAGAATAATGAATGTAGATCTTTCTATCGGTAAGCATTATGTAGATACAACACTCTCACTTTAATAGGCAATGGTAGTCAATAGAGTCCAAAGTATGCACTGAAACTAAGCAAATTTGGAGACGAATAATGCAATCATATACGCTTGGCTCCTTGTAATTTATCCGAATTCATTGTTCCTATACATGTATCTGTGTAGAGTGCCGCTTGTTGCCAATATTGGAAAATGCTACTCATATCTGTCTTCAAGCCAGGAAATACGTGATGAACATAAAATCTATAATTTCAATTAACTATCTCACCTGATAGAAATATTGAGCGGCATCGGTTCTGCGCAAGGTTGTGGCTTGATCACCGTTTGCGTAGGCGGAGGCGCCTGCGCGGATGACGAACCTGTCGGCGTAGGTGGCTTGACGTCCACCACCGTGGGCACCGTAACCGGATCCACAGCCTCTTGCTTAACAGGCAACTTTGGCAGAGATTCTTGAGTGGGGGTAGCAGGTGCAGACGTTGTGGTTACACAACTGCTGGAAGAACTAATTATGGTACTAGTCGAAGTTGACGGAGGACAACTATTGCTATTGCTGTTCTCGTTTGAGTTGTCGTTCTCGTTCTCCGTGTTCTCGATATCTTCATTCACGGTTTCCGAGTCCGTGGTGACGCTGCTTGGGCTTTCAGCTCTTTCGCGTTTCTTCTTTAGTACGCCCAAGTCTTTCTCGTCGGTCTCTGTATCTTCGGTTTTCGCGTCTTGCTGGCGTTTGCGGTTCTTGTTCGGTGTTTCGGGTTTATCAGGTTTGCCCTTTGATTCGGAAAAGAATTCACAATTATATGGTATTCAGAAGTTTTTGCGTTATGTACTATACTAAATCTGGTAGGTAACCATGCGTGTTACGCTTAGCATATACACGTGGCTACAGCACCATCTATGAAACACTAGTATATATGGTAAATAGAAAAACAGGTGTGTATTTCATTTTATCTCAGATAATCTTTTAGACGAGGAAATATAGCATTAGGATGGGTAGCTTCAGATAGAATACGTTAATCAATGGTGTTACTGAATGTTCTTAAACTGTTCGTGCTTCTTAAATATGCTTGTAGTTATACTCGTACAGGGACATAAAAACGGAACAGTATTCTAAATCCTTTTCATCTGATCACTTCATGATGTGTATAGGTATGACTAAAAAACATCGTTTTTAATTTTGTTAACAAATATTAGTACAGCTCTGAAATTGTATGTGAATATTCCACTTTTATGGATGAATGAAACAAGTGATTACTTTCATTCTTATAACTTTTTCTCTTCGAAAAATATGTGCTTTTCTTGAAAACTCAACTTACTGCGAGATGAGGCTCTAAAAAAATCAAAGATTTTTGAAAATGAAAAGTGATAATAACAAAATTAATCACTTGCTTAATTCTTCCATAAAAGAGAAATATTCACACACAATTTCAGAGCCGTACTTATATTTGTTAACAAGTTCCGAATGAAGAAAAAATGCACAATAAAATGAACAAAAATGCAAACAAATAGGTAGTTGAAAAAAAAGGGATGTACCACATTAAGGTCAATTTGAAGACGAGATTTATCAATTTTACCTTTTTAACGGGGGTGTTGGAAGGCGTAGAGTTCGATTTCTCAGAATTCGATTGTTTGACTGGTGTTTTAGGTTCCGGCGTTTCAGTACCGCCGCGTTTCGGTCGTTGACGATTGTTCGTCTGTTCTTTTGCTTTGTTGCGTGTCCGCATGCGTTGTGGACTGTCGTCCGGATTATCTGAAATATAAGCAGATATTCAAATACTGTACCAATTTGCGTTGCTGTAAAATACAGAAATTTACTTGTCACCGTCGGTGATGAGAATATAAAATGAGTTCAGACACTTGAATATGTAGTAACTATTACAATAAAAATGATCTTAATATCAGTTTTATTTTAGGATTTAACCTTAAGTACTTTATTTAAATTATAGTTCACCTGTAGAAGCATTGTTCGTGCCAGCAGGCGGGTTAGTGACAGGTGGCAGTTCATTCGTCTTTTTATAATGAGCCCTGCAGTCCCAGCACAGGAGTTGTCGATCTTTTCCACCTGGCTGCCAATCCTTGGAATCTAAACATAACATACTGATACAAACACTGAATAATCGAATTCGTAGAAAATAATTATATGTAGTGTCCTAAGAGAATGATGACAATCAAGATTCAATGCTAAGTGATTATATGCTTTCAGTATGCATGTTAACCTTTTTGCGTATGCTCCCTGGCCAATGAAATCAAACTTTGAGATTGTTGAGAATACTTTGCCAAGAAAGGTTTAATCGAAATAAAATGTGATTTTTAGGGCTCATGGAAAGCTGGAAGCGGAACAAATAATAGCAAAGTAATAATTATTTTTAATTAAGAAATCGTGCAGCAGTTTATATTACAGATATATTGAATTAAATCTAGTGAATAAAAAATGAACCATTCAAATGTCATACAGTATGTTATCACCAGTATTGCACAGCGGGTCCTTATCCCTACTCAATATTATAAATGATAAAGTGCGGATGTTTGTGACTCAATAATGCCAAAATGGCTGAACGGATCTGGATGGAAGTTGTTACAGAGATAGATTGTAATCTGGAATAGCACACTGGATACTTTTATCCCGAGAAATATCGTTGTAATATCTATTTCACAGCCCAAAAAACTGGTCCGACCGAAATGAGTAAGGATATATAAATAATTCATTTGCATCGTGCGTTTACTGCATTTTATCATAAGTGTATATGTGTGTTTTTGTATGAAATGTACGATCCGTTTTCAGGCTGAACCGATTTTTTTAGATATATATATATATATATGTATATATATATAGTTTAGACCTTGGAGAGGCACATGTGCTACCTTTTTTGCGAATATAAAATTAGAAAGGGGTTGAAATTTACTACTATTCTTCAAGTTAGAGATACAAATAGGCTTATATATTGCTTCTGTGATATGATGTAACTGGGCACTTACAAAGAAATTTTGGAAATTCTGTCCCTATGGCTGAAGTGGGAGTTAATACTCTTGAGGGTAAAAAACCTAGAATACTTCAATTTAGGCCAGCCTACAAGTAGGAGTATGTTTTGCCTAAATTGAGAAATATTTATGAAGAATTCAAGAAATTATGCCTTTAAGATGGGGTAGAATAAGTTGAATATTTCTATGGGGAACCTTATCACTTTTTAACATGAGTTTACAAAAATTTATCTCGTTAACTATCTGTAGCTTATGTCAGAAGAAGGAAGGAAGAACGAATTTTCCCACAGGGCCAGACTAAAGGGGGATAGAGGCATTAACAAGTTAATACGAAAGTTGTTTTTCTACTGGAGATAACTTGGCGTGGAAGTAGTTTATGGACACTAAACTAAACTAAAGATAGAGTAGATTTAATGTGTTGATTTCAAAATTTTAGCTATTTTAAAACTTATTAAGCATACGAATTTGCGGGTAACGGCTAGTAGGTAATATAATAGGCAACATTAGCTTGATGATGCCGGCCTAATGAATAGATTAAACCTGTAACTTGGATCACTATCCCCCAATTTGTCAAATTACAAAGATTTGTTGCAAATAGGTAACGCAATGACGTTAATAAATGTATTAACGTATCCCCACCCTGAAACATCAAGTCGGTTCTGCCATATACACTCCCTATAATGCTCCCGATGGGTGATACTCTTATAGTAGCATCCCGAATAAGATTCGTAAAAGCAGAAATATCTAGCATTCATCATCATCAGTCAATGATGATTCCAAGTCTGAAAGGGTATAATAAAATGCTCGGAAAGCATTCAAGTATTTTTTAAATCCTTCAATAACCTTTCTGATTCAAGGCGTGTAATGAATTCATAGAAAAAGAATAAATGCCACTAGACAGCTATTAACAATCTATAAATTGTGTAGTTATGTTCTACTGTACATAATAGAAGTAGTTACTATTTTATGCTAAATGCTTTCCACGTGAGTAGTACAAAGACCAGTTTCTCAAGAAGTGTATACTTACTGGTTGTAAAGCAATGAGAGCATCTGTACTGAGCATCTCTGCTGTCACTGTCATCCTCACTATCATTGTCATCCTCTGTAACGGAACTCGTTTCGCCGGGTTCTTTGCCGGGTTGAGGTGACGGTCTGTTGCTTTCCGTTTCCGCCGGAGCGTTGCGACCTGTCAAAAACAATCGCCAGTTCATTTTCGTGAATACATCGCATAACACGCTTGGCTGCTTTGAACGTTATCATTACTTAACCGTCATGCGATAAATTCATGAAACCGAAAAAAAAATCATAAACAGTATGATGGATTGTAGATAGGGAAAATTAGACAAAAAACAAAGGCGTAGCATAATAGTTATTTTCTATAATCTTGTATAATAATTGAGAAAGCAGTATTTATGTTTCTGTTTTTAGTTAATATGAAGGAAATGTTGTATGAAGATAACAGTTTTTTCGATGATGAAAAACTGTTATCTATCCCGGTATCTATCCTCAGTGACACCAAACAGATGTTATATGATTCATGTGAGACTGCAGCCTTTACGATGGAATATTTCGAGCAACACTGTCTGTTGAAATTTTACCGGAAGCTTGTTAGAAATCTAATATCGATCTAAATTAGTACAGAAACCCGACAGACGTCAGACAAAGCAATTAGCTGATCACCGGATATCAATAACAAAAGCCATAACAGTTGAGCACCTAACCTGAAAAATGTCTTATAAACATACTGTTTCATGCTTTTCAAGTATGTTACGAGAAGCTATTACATAATTCCTAAATATTGATTAAAATCATTATTAGGTAAGGTAAAAAAGATTAATCTCCCATTTTTCATAAATATTCTTGCATCTTCCGCATGTTCCTGAATATTGAATGATATCATGTAGAAGCTAGAGACAGCCACGTCGTTCCATGACATGTACCGATCAAAATTAAATTTATTAAAAATTTAATTAAAATGTCTGAGCTATATCAAATTCAAACAAATGGAACAAAGATGTTTGCAGAACATGTTAAGGATACGTAAATACAGTGAACTGTAATGTTATGAATAATAGGATATTACCACTACTTTGTATAATATTTATTGAGGTATTTAAAAGTCAACATTGTTAATATCACCGTTTATTATTTATTTGATTACGTGATAAAAAGCATCTCCATAAAAATATATATATAGCTCATAAATTCTGCTTGCTTCTCAATTACACAAATTGTTTAAATTACTACACAGTAATATTCCGATTTCACGAATAAAATTAAACTGATGCAAATTTTTGACGTTCTTAACGACTTGGGTAAAAGTAAAATATAGGCAGGTGATCAAAGTTCTAGGAGACTCCGAGGCGCAATGATCTTGACTGACACATCTTTAACTTAGAATATTGGATATATCTAGAGAAATTAAGCACGGCAACAAATACAACTATACTGTAAGGCAATACTGAATTATACGCATCAGATTTTATCCAAGGATATTACTGATAGTGCAAATAATTTCCAACCTCCTCTACTGTTTCTTGTATTCCTTATCCTCCTGAGAGAGCCTTGTCGCCTCCTCCTGTGAGGCCTATTATTATTCGCGCCCGGAGTTTTCTTCCAGAGGTAGTAGAATTCCACTAATTCAGGCTACAAAAATACCAGATTACAGACATAGATCACAAGACTGGTGATATGGCTATACTAACCGTATCTCTATGTGGCAGAAGATCCTTCCTGATTCTGAAAAAATTCTTTCCAAATTGTCTCAGTCCCTTGACAAACCGTTTCGTTTCTTCTTCACTCCATTTTTTGTCGATACCTTTTGGTACGGGACACTTTACTAATGTCTGCAAGGCCTTGCCTGGATCGTATCTGATAAGACAAATATTTAGTTGTAGATAAGCTCGCCAACAAATTCATACAAGATGTTATAAAATATGGTCAGGAAAATACACAGGCAGATTCAGCACCCAGATGAAAAACAGTTCATGTTTCTGTTTAGAGAAACATTGTATGGCACTGGTTCTTGCAAGGTGGCCTGATACTGAAAAGGAAGAGAGCAGCAAAACACATCGCACGCTACGGCAGGCCCGGCGTTCCTTTGTAATGACAATGTGGAAACGCGAGTATCTCGCTGTATTCAAAGAGATACCACGCTTGCAGTGGCGTGCGGTGTATTCCGCTGCTCTCCTGTTCGGTACCGGCAGAGCCGCTCTCCAGTTGATCATTTGAGTTACTCGGAGTAACTCGGTACTGTCCACCACCTGTCAATCCTGTTCCACTGCTCTAAAGTGTCATGCACCTGAGCTACTTGTTTTTGGAATCCCCTGCCCCCTCATGCACAGCTTTTATTATTATTTATTCGGTATTACACCGCTCCGAAATAGTGAAGATAACGAAAATGACAATGTGTTTATAGTATTAGGTTATGTTTTTTCACCGTTTTTGTTTTTTTTTGCATTAAACCGATACAAGACAATGGAGGATGATAAAAAACTGATGATGTAGTCAGAGTCACAACGTACATTTGAGATGTTCCTGAATAATAGAGATCACAAGAGCGGCTTGTAGCCGGTTTCACCTATAACTAGACACTTTGAAAATAATTTTGAATGTCTACACTAAAATATAAATTCGACACATTTACCTAGAAGCTTTACAATAAAAATGCAGACCTCTGACGAGTTGCGCCATCATTCTAAAAGCATCATCAGGCAGAGGAAGAAATACATGGGAAAATATGGTGTGACCCCCAGCACACACCACTTTCTTGTAGAGCTGTGTTATTGGTTGCCAATTTTTAGGCTTTTTATCATTAATGAAATGATAGCCATCAAATGGCTCGGCTAGTGGGAACTGCATCACACGCATCTTATGAAACACTTATTCTGAGATGTGGAACACAAGACAATCGATACAAATGATGAATGATTTGTATTATTTGGCAACTCGGGGGGAAAGGAAGTCAAGATACAGCTACAAGCTCTTGATTAGCCAGGTATCATCAAGCCAATGTTGCCATTTATTCTATAATGATCGGCAGGATTATCACGTAAAAAAAATCGGCATAGTCAACTGTACTAGGTAGCCGCTGGTGTTACGCTAGCTCACCCCGCGAAAACTTACAATATGTCAAAAAAAACGTGCATAATGTCATAAAAAACGACTTAACATCACTTTCTAAGTTACGTAATACGGGTGCCATTACGTAATACTGGTGGTAACATGCGTACGACATTTGAAGGGTGAATTTAGATTCACTAGCATATTGAATAAATCTATAATAAATATAAAATGAGAGATTTCATAATAAAGATAACTATGAGTGCAGAGGGTTTAGCAGTCCAAAATTATACATATTTTTCATATTTTTAAGCGGTGAATCTGTCCCTAAACTGTCCTGACAACATACTGTAACATCCTGTATATCTACGCAACCAACCCTGAATCGTGCAAAACATCCAAAGCGTTGATGGTGGTGTCATCCCTGCTGGCGGCGTGAGCGCCATCTTCCGGACATCCTCCGTCGCACATTCCGGCAAACGCAGCCATGGACCTTGCCGCCCGCAGGTACATCAGCAGATCGCCGTCCAAGCTCTGGTTAGGCACCCAACGGGGCTCTTCCCTGCTACGAGAAGCCTCAGGATCAGGACTGAGGCGATCCGGGGGCACAGCAGGCCGGTATTCCGGCAGACGAGCCTAATAGATCAGACAGATTAAGATACGCCGTAGATTTGATATTACCTATCAGTCAGATAGTTCTTCGGTAGCCAACTGAAGATTAGCGATGATTGTAAGATATATTTCAAGGCTGCTCTGATACAAAATAAAACCACTTCACACATCACTGGAGCGTTTCAAGTTAACTGAATGTACACTCATTCATATTTTTTGATTCAGTAATCTTGGCAACGCGTCAAGCAAAGACCTACTTTGTGTGCATAGTATTTACTGTCTATCTACTTTGACAAGAGTTAGAATGGTTCCGCTACAGACTGATAGATGGCGCTAGGATCGTCAAATACTTTTTGGCCTCACGAAGGTCTATTCTAATTGAGCATTCAGACACTGATTAACGTATTCCACCTGAGTATACCTAATTAAAATAGACATGAAACAGGCCAAAAGATATTAAAGATACGAACGTTTATTTTTGGTTTAATAAAAAAATCATTTACCCCAAAATTAATCTGGGCATTTCAGTTCACTTGCCTAACAAAGGGAACACTAAAACAAAAAAGTTGAATGGACACATTGCTGATAGGTAATACAAATTTTGTGTCTCACATAAACGGTTCTTATCCAACTGAGTTGCAATTTTAACGTGATAAGGATGTCATATGAAATATATCTGAATCCACAGCATTAACCTTTACTAATTCCAGAAGTAACTGTTTTCTAAAAGTTAATTTTATCCGGCTATATTACAAAATATGTATATATATGCTTACCCATTCCAATCAATGCACTTGAATAATAATGGATGTTATAGTTCAAAACATAATAGGGGGCCCAGAACCAATAACACTTTGTTTACTATGACAAAGCTATGGTTCAAATGCAGTTTATATCAAAGTTTGCTAATAAAGATACTAACACTTGTGTTGCATACCATCAAAATAAGCAAGTGGAGAGATACAATCGGTAGTAAGTCTTTTTCACGGAAAAATATGCTTAACAGACTTTTTTGCCGGAAGATCAGTGATTTGCTTATTCCACAATTTGAGAGATCTTTTAATAAATAATAATGGGCGGTATTCTACAGAATTTGTTTTGGCGAACAATATAGTTGTGGCATATGCACCAACAGGATAAACGACTGACCTTAACAGGATAACTGTGCTCAAGGGAGTCCACAGGCCGAAAAATTCATAAAAATAAGTTTTTGGAAAGAAGCACTACATTGCGAAACATTTTAAATTAACAATTTCCAAAATAATTATAAACACGAAAAATGTGAAAATGAGTGAAAAAAAATAATGAGTATATACGTATACACCATGCTGAGGCTACTTCAAAACTGGAAATTTGCTGGTATTCAACAGGTATCAAAACACCAAAAACCAATCTAACAACAGATCGCCCGTAATACTAACTATAACGAATATTTATTTATAGCCTATTCCTAAGCCTTCCACCCTATACATGAGGATAACTGATTTTAAAAACGTTAAGAAGAAACTCAAAGCCTAAAGGTGTTTGCCTACTATAATGTATCATACACACTTATGTACATAACGAGATCGCGTTATGTACATAATTTAATTTTGACAGTGAAGCTATATCACGACTTCCCACATGCAAATCATAGTGGATAAGAGTTTTACAATCAGGTTTTGAAGGAATTAGATGGGAAAAAAGTCATTTTTGTTTATTTTAGCAATTTTCGCTCCTTTAACCCACTCCACGACAAAACTAAAACTTTGTGACCTTTATGTCAACACTTGCACTTGACAAACGGGTATTCCATATACGTAACGAACGCAGTTGATCCACTGCTACATAACATGCTAGATAATATGATCCTACTATGATAATGGGTAAATAATTTAGTTTCAAATATTATTCTTTAACATCTTTGTGAATCATTATTATAAACAGTTTATTAGTACAGTAAAATTATTAAAACAGTTCCTGAAATTATCAAAACAGTTCCTGGTATAAGTTAAAACAAATCAAGTATTGAGTTACTTATCGATTCTTTTTGTTACAAAATATTATAGCTTTTATCTACACATAAAGTAAGCCTTTGCAATGTACTCCTGAACACATGATATTCAGGTAACTGAGATAGCACTATACACACAGGAAGTCACATAATTTGATAAATTGCACGTAAATTTATCGTTTCCAACATATACTTGGTAACAGTTTATAAACAATCTTGGATACAATTAGGTTCGTGTGAAATTAATGATTATACTGCAGACTATACAACCAGTAGCAAGTCTGTTATATGAATATGGGAAACATATGATGATTCCTGATTCAATGGCAATATTCATGCGGGCGATTTTTGCGTTCATTGTCAGAAGACACTTCAAATTAATGCATGTACTAAACGTCTTAACTTTTATACAGATACAGATTGGTATACTAACTTTCATTAAAATAAAATAAAAAGAAATCTGTATTCATTTATGAGCAGATATGATCTCTTATATTCCTTTAGCCCGACGCACGGTTTTCACCTATCGGAATAAAAGCTATTTCTCTGGATGGTGATATTGTCACATTAATGATATTGTTATGATCATGCAATTAAACGTTATTTTTATCTCTTAAAGCAAAGCCCGTGCATTGGATCGAAAAAATGGAGCAATTAAATTTGCTTAGAAATGCTTGGGGATTTCAAGAATAATGTTTATTTCAAGATCAATCAGTGGCGTATCATCAATGTGTGTCACAATAGGCAGGTAAGATGTCATATGCAAATGCCACTGGCGGAAATGTGGTACATTAAAAAATGCTTCTTGCTACATAGCATATGTTTGCCAGATTTCATTGAAACTTCTATAATAATAATATATCATTTATTTTTGAAAACTATACCACACTAGATCTCAAAAGTCAAGTCATATAGAACATATGTTCATATGAAGTTTTCTCCTCAAAATGGACCCAAAATTGGTCCCTTAAATACTGACATTCAATTAGGAAACATACACATGGGGTATAAGCTATCATCATCATTCAAATGCCTCAAAGGCGCCATATTGAACCTCCAGACTTATTATCAATGTAGAATGCTGAAATATGTTTTACAACAAGATCAGCTAGTGGTTTTGTATCATGCGCAGATTGGTACTAGAATTACCTATGCAATTAGCTTTTGGGGCAGTTCAACTACATCTAGGGATATGTTTATTGTCCATAAAAAAAAAATAGTGAGAATTATAGCCAGTGTTTTGCCAACTCACTCATATAGAGATCTGTTTTCTAGATTTGAAATTTTAACTGTGCTGTCATTATTTATTTATCCAACAGGTATTCATATATGGTATTTGGAAACAGCAAGCAAGAAAATCTGATTTATACATAGTCATAACTCTTGTCTTGCCACATTAAGAGATCAACAAATGTTATGGGTTTAAAAATTTTTAATAAATTTCCCAACTCTATTAAGGAATGTAAATTTAAGTATTTTTAAATTACAGTTGAAAAATTAATTATGTGAGAGGAGTTTTTACTCGCTTAGTGTATTCTTAGGCAAATGAAATTGGACATTGGAGTTTTGTGATACTATTACTTTTATTTACTAAGTAGATACTTGTATTTTTTTTATTATGACTAATATCTATTGTTATGATTGTATTAATTTGAATTTTTGACTTCAATGTTATGGATCGCTCATGTTTGTAGTTTACCATTGTATGTTATATATGTATCCTTTTTTCTATACTATATACATAGTCATTGGAGATAAAACTCTATTCTATTCTTAAAGCCTGCATCATTTAAATCTACAAATCTACAGCTCTCCTATACAGACCTTCAAAAAATAATGTGAGAAAATGGTTTTAAGAAAAATGAGTCCATGGACCTCATTTTTAGTTGAATTCTGTTAGCAATAAAAATAAGATATAACAACAAATGCCTGTTGAAAACAATTTGCTAAGCAAATGTTCCAGTTCATGTCATTTGTTAAATGAATAACAATAACAAAACCATATTCAGCCATTTCCATACAAAACTACAGTAATATAATATTACCTACTACACTACATACATAGTACTACTAACATATACTGTATTCAAACCTCATTTATGCTGTGTCAAAACAAACACAGGTAATCAATCGCAAATTCTTGTGGCTGTTTTTGTGTTAGTGTATGCCCAAGCATCTATGCTCTATTGACCAACAGGATCAGGAAAATGTGAAGTTTGATGTTCCTGATAGCTTTTTTGATGCATAAATGAATTTTAAATAGAGTTCCATAAACCAAGGTAGCCCGAAAGACATGCAGCAAGAGTTATCATGCCAATAAGATTTCAATTTAAATTCAATTAGAGACATGTTCATACTCCATTTTGTGATACTGTCTCATAGCTAATTTATGGTTATTGAAAACAAAAAACAAACACTAAGTGTACTTTGAATGATATAATTATGGTGACTAAACTAATCATAATTGACCACTGGTGTATTCAGGGAGGCTTTGGGGGACAAACCTTTCAATTTCCTATTGCCAATATCCCTTGGCCGTATTTGTCACGATGATATGGACTCTTAGAGGCCAGATGCCAACCCCTGCCTTCCCTCTTGCTTCAATGTTCAATCGCCAACACCACCCTCTGCTCCTCAATTGTCACAAGTACACTCACTTTCTCTTAGAAGCACCAATGTCACAGAGATGATCCCCCTCTCAATTTTCAATAGCAGATAAATATTAATACTGTGACCACTACTGCCCATCCTCCTCTAAACAGCTTCCTAAATGTGTTACTATGACTGTAACCCCCTATAATTGAGAGGCCAGATCCACTCTTAAGCCCCTCCTCAGAACCTTTTTCTGGATATTCCAGTCTAATGATGAATCAGCCAACTGTTAAGCTATTATTTCTATGTTTCTTAAGAAAGTTAAGCATAACTGTTGATTTTCATAACAATTTCATTATTTCAAGTATCAGATTATTTTAGTAATCTTATTTTTATGAATATCTACTATACAGGGTGTCCGCAAAGTTGGGGTTTTCCTTTACACGACGTGTAGATCTTGAAAACATAAGCAATTTTTCTTAGTACCATATACACCAATGTCTTAAGGGATAAAGGGCTTTGCAACATCAAAAATATCTGAATACCGTCCTGCAGCCGCGACCCACCGCGATATCCCAGACTGGTACCGGCTACTAGCTGAACCCGACGACAGAACTGGGTCGGGGGTCGGGGTCAGTGTGTCAGGTCAGTATGCAACCTTCAACCGATGGTAAAGGGTCACGCGTATAGAGGTAACGAACCCGTATAATCGATTGCGTTTCAAAAAAAAAAATAATAATAATGGCACACTCATACACCAATAATGAACTCGTTGATATGTTGTTAATTTATGGCGAATGTCTTCAAAATGCGACAGAATCTCAGAGACTGCACCGATTAACCATCTCAACTTCCCAAACTACGAGGTGCACTCCAATCTGAGAAAGAACGGGGGAGTTGTGGCTTTTGTCCGCAGCAGTCTTTCCTGCTCCAGGGATCTTTCTTTGGGATCAGACCGGAAGGACATTCTGTGGCTTCGCCTCAACTCCAAAACATCACCCAAATTTATTTGCTGCCTTTATCGCTCTCCCTCGAATCATAACTGGGATGACCTACTCGAATACCTCGCCGTCCAGATCGACTTCCTGAACATCAATCACCCCGCTTCAGAGGTAGTTCTTCTCGGTGATTTCAATGCCCATAATGAGCTTTGGTTGGGCTCAAATAAGACCGATGCAGCAGGTCGTGCAGACGAAGCGTTCGCTCTTACTCAAGGGCTGACCCAGCTGGTGACGAGCCCTACTTTTTTCCCCCGCGTCTCATCACACGCCAGTAGAATGCTGGATCTCTTTCTGACCACGCATCCTGCCCCTTACAGCACTGCTGTCCTGTCCCCCCTGGGTAACTCAGATCACGGTGTTGTGGAGGTTAGGTTTCGGCCAGAAGCCGCTGTGGCAGCAGAATCTCGCACAGGCCGCAAAACTTGGCATTACGGACATGCCGACTGGGAGGGGCTCAGAGACTTCTTCTCTAGCTTTCCTTGGAGAGATGTCTGTTTCACTGACGCGGATGCGTCGACTGTCTGTTCTTCAATAACCGAAATTATCCACGTCGGAATGGAGGAATACATCCCTCACACAGTGAAAGTTCCTAAACCAGGGTCCAACGGCTGGTTCAACAAATCGTGTGACACTGCTCGCCAGCAGAAGATCAAGGCCCACAGAACCTACTTACAAAACCCCACTGTAGAGAACAGACAAGCCGACGTCGAGTCCAGAAACAAATATAACGAAGCGGTTCGCAATGCCAAAAACCAGCATGATATAAAAGTTAGGCACAGGGTAATGTCGCAGCGCAATGGCAGTCGGTCTTTCTGGACGCTGGCCAAACAGATTGAAAAGAACTTCTCACACAGTAGCCTTCCACCACTTACGTGTCAGGATGGAACTATTGTATTCGACTCAAAGGCCAAGGCGGAAGTGCTAGCCAAGATCTTTGCTGCCAACTCTACCATGGACGTCCCCACCAACGCCCAAGTGCCGTCAATTCAAAGGGTTCCCCACACTATGCGGGAGGTAACCTTCAGGCATAAGACCGTAAGACGAGTGCTCTTGTCGCTCGACATCAACAAAGCTTCTGGTCCGGACTTAATTCCTGCCATTGTACTGAAGAGATGTGCAGCGGAGCTTGCTCCAGTTCTTTCGCGTCTCTTCCAGATATCTTATGAATCCGACACCTTCCCAGAAAACTGGAAATTTGCTCATGTACAGCCCATCCCAAAAAAGGATCTAAGACCGACCCTTACAACTACAGGCCTTTAGCTCTGCTTTCTGTTATGAGTAAAGTGATGGAGAGGTGCATAAATCGCGAGCTTCTGGACTACCTCGAACGTCACAGCTTGATTAGCGACAGGCAGTATGGTTTCCGGCACCAACGATCCACAGGGGATCTCCTAGCCTACGTCACCCAATTGTGGAGTAAACTCATCCAGTCTTATGGTGAGGCTCATGTCGTTGCTCTTGACATCACGAAAGCGTTCGATCAGCTGTGGCACGCTGCCCTCTTAAGCAAACTTCCATCCTACGGCCTCCCAGAAAAGCTTTGCAGATGGGTGGCTGATTTTATCTCTGGCCGCAAGATATCCGTCGTAATTGACGGATTCTCCTCTTCATCCCACAACGTCAACGCGGGTGTTCCCCAGGGATCGGTCTTGGCTCCAACACTGTTTCTCTTACATATCAACGTCCTCCTTTCCTGCACGATCAACCCAATCCACAGCTTCGCTGATGACAGCACTCTACATGCAGGAATTCAGAGTGACAAGCCGATCTCTGCCGCTGAGCTGGAAAAAAGAAGACTAGCGACGACTTCTTCTCTGACAAGAGACCTGGAGGCTATCACTGCTTGGGGACGCCACAATCTTGTACAGTTCAATGCTTCCAAAACACAGTACTGTACTTTGACGAACAAAAAGCGTCGTAGCGCTCATACAGTTTCGATGGACGGTCGAGTTCTACCAAAGAGCCATTCATTTCGGCTGGTCGGAGTCCAGATCACCGAGGACCTGATCTGGCACGAACACATCTCTTCAATAGCTGCAGCTGCTGGGAAAAAGCTAGGCTATTTGTTTAGGGCTAAGAAGTACTTTTCTCCGCATGACCTTTTCACTCTATACAAGGCCCAGATAAGGCCTAGCCTCGAGTATTGCTCACACATTTGGGGTGCTGCCGCCCCGACTACATTGTCCATGCTCGATGCTGTCCAGAGGAGGGCGGTCCGACTTATCGATGACTCTTCTCTAACAGACAGTCTCGGGACTCTTTCGCACCGGCGGGTCGTCGGCGATCTAGCTCTTTTCTATCGCTACACCAATGGGCTTTGCTCCTCGGAGCTCTCTTCCATGATGCCGCCGCGCGATGTGCCTGCCAGACAGACCCGCCTGACTTCGGCGTCCCATTCTAACCGTGTCAAGCTTCGTACATCCAGAACTGGCCGATATGACCGCTCTTTTGTCCCGAGGGTGTCTAGATTGTGGAACAATCTACGGGAGGAAGCTTTTCCCAGTTCTACTAACCTTAGGCAGTTCAAAAATCGTATTAACAAAATTTCTTTGGGATCATCATAGCAGCCGCGGTGTTCCGGCATTTAGGCTTCTGCCTGCGCGACTGTTTCGATATAAAAAAAAAAAAAGAATCGTCGCGAGTGTATGCAGATCGTTTCCCTAGACGACATCATCCAAGGCCCCGCAGATTTGTGTACCTGGTCCAGAGAGTCAGGGATACGGGCCATTTGGAGGAATTTCGAGGTGGGCACAGTGGGAGGCCTAGACAACCACGAATGGTGCAAGTTGAGGAAGAACTACTGAATCGCGTAGACGAGAATCCCTCAACAAGCACTAGAGACGTGGCTAGAGAAGTGCAAGTATCAAAAACTAAAGTGTGGCAAACGTCCAACGTGTACAAGCCCTTCAACCTGACGATTTTCCAGCAAGAGTGCGGTTTTGTGAGTGGTTGTTGCATCAACATGACAATAACCCGGACTTTTTGAAGTGCATATTGGTGACAGGCGAATCTACGTTCACGCGTAATGGGATGAATAACTTTCGATTTCAGGCAGAGACGTACTTAGCCCTTCTCGACAACTGGAGAGTGAGTACTTTTTCCTTTATTTTTTTTTTACATGGTCGCCCTCGTTTCACTACACATTACCTTTGTTATTTCAAGGGTAGTTGTTTCTGAAAAGGAAAACCCCAACTTTGCGGACACCCTGTATAACTCGATCAAAAAATGATATTCCTAATATTTGGAGCATGCAACATGTAACTCTAATAATTACTAAATCAACATTCTAAGCCAATAGCAAATTTTGAATGTTACCGTTGTCTGATTCGGACTCTCAACGTACATATATATCTTTTACCTGGTTGCCAGGACCCACCCTAATCTCGCCTTGGGTTGTTGCCATTTTTCAAAGAAATGCTGTTATGTTCTCAAGTCAGCTACATTCTCTAGAAAAAAAACATCATATTATAGAACCTTTTCAAGAATAAATTTGCAATTAGAAGTTTCTATAGGAAATTACTTCTATTATAGTTTTCTTACATCCTGACAGGTATCAGTCTGCAGCTTATACATTAAGATGTTACACTGCAATTCAACATGTCTGACAGAAAATTGTTTCAGTTTCTAAGTATCATATTTAGTTTTAGAAAAATATGTTACCAAAAGTATGTTTCACTTTTGACACAATGACGCATAAACAACTAAGCAATAGAAGGTGCTGTTGTGTCTGTAGAACTTGTGATTTTACTGTTTTTTCTTTTAAAACTTCTAGAGGGTAGTCTGATAGATTATTTAGATACAAAAAAAGTGTGGATGAAGCACGCTTTTCATGAAACATTTTTCCCAAAACACTGTATTTTTAGCTGTTCTTTCCACCCTTTATTTCCTCCGCTATCTGCCATATGACGTAGACATCTGTGAATATGTCATATATGAGAGGTGCTTGCCTGCGGTGTTGCCGATTGGGCTATGCACTTAGGGAAAAATATAAAAAGTGAAAAATTTGTATATATATATTAATTAATGAATCACAAAAGCTAAAAATTGAAACAAACGACAATTGCAAAATAAAAGGAAATTCCTAATAAGTATAAATAAAAAATTTACAGTTGTAAGCTAAACAATGATAAATTGTAAATAATTATAAAAAACAAAAAATAAAAACAGTAGTAAAACAAAAACCAATTCCATGTAATTATAAAAAACAAAACAACAAACAGCAGTAAAATAAAAAGCCATTCTAAGTGATTACAAAAAACTAAAAATAAAAACAGTAGTAAAACAAAAAAAATTATCCCATGTAATTATAAAAAACAAAAGATAAGAAACGGTAAAATAAAAAGCATTCTAAGTGATAAGAAAAAATAATAACACTAGGAAAAAAATCCATGTAATTATAAAAAGTAACAAAGGGTTGAATAAAAAGCAATTCTAAGTGACAACACAAAACAAAAAGTAAAAACAGTAGTAAAACAAAAAACAATTTCATTCCATCCAAATTGCTTTTTATTTTACTGTTTGCCATTTTTTTTTATAACTACATGGAATTGTTTTTTTGTTTTACTACTGTTTTAATTTTTTGTTTTTTATAATCACTTAGAATTGCTTTTTATTTTACTGCTGATTGTTATTTTTTGTTTTATACTTAGCAAGAATCGCTTTTAATTTTGCTACTGTTGTTTGTTTCAGTTTTCTGTTTTTGTGTTTCATTAATTAATATAAATGTATATAAATTTTCTAATTTTCATATTTTTCCCTAAATATGGAGACAATCCGGCAACACTGCAGGTAAACGCCTCTCATATATGACATATCGACAGATGTTATATGGTAGATGGATCTAGAAATAATGGGGGAAATAACTGCTAAAAAATACAGTGTTTTGGGAAAAAATATACATGAAAAGTCTGCTTCATCCACACTTTTTATGATTTAAAATAATCTATAAGACTACCCTCTATAAGTTTCAAGTGAAAAAATAGTGAAATCCGAAGTTCTACAAGATGCAACAGTACCGCATTAAAACGTATACATTATTATAAACTATATAGATTTATGGTGACAGTGCTGAATAAGAAAAAAATAACTCCTTGCCAATTCTCAATAACTACTACCTTACATATTTGGATAATGGAGAACAAACTATTGCTCATGACCAAGAGGGTTGACACAGTGACAATTGTAGTTGGTAAGAAAATTTTTTAGGTGGCAAGACAAAACTATAGACATGTCTATGAGCTTAAAGAAACATCCACACATAAAGGCAGATCACAAAAAACTATTGTTAACTTCACCAAAGGAACTCCAATTAACAAAAATACAGGTGTGAGCACAAAGGCAATTAAAATTATCAGTATTGTCAATGCAAAGCAAAAATTGTTACAACTGTTATCTTCACTTCCTGACTTCCGCATAGCGCCTAGTAATTTTAATTAACACCGCCAAGAGGTGTTTATTATTTAGTACCTTGAAAGCAATAATAATCTCATAGGTATAAATATAAAAAAGCTTTTTGGTTTACAAAGGTAGTAAAATAAATTGCGGAAACCTCTCGACATAACCATCACATCATAGGAATGCATCTTAACAAATAAACAGTAATTAACTAAGCCAATTTAGCGTTTACAGCCCTCTCGCACTTTATGACATCGTAAAAATGTGTTGCGGCCATCCAGCTCCAGTATCGACAAATCACCTTTTAGTAGAGAACAAAGGTGATCGCCAAAGAATCAAAATGGTGAATTTTTAGCGAGTCTGTAAGTCTGTATCGCAGCAGGCTGGTTAGTCGCTTGGTTAACACATGTTTAACAAGACAAAAGGAGGCGGTTCGTTTGACCCGATGTTGACCATAAGCAATTTGTCAAATAGGTATCGCATCCCCACCACCTATTAACTTGTATACATTTCAATTAGGTGTCTTCTACCTAATTAGCATATGCGCTAATAGATAATTACATGGATGTCTGAACTATATTAGTTAATTTGTTGATATTATGCGCATAAAACTAGGAAAGTTGTATTTTTAACATTGTAAGGGGCTATCATCACGTACTCACCTTTAGTAAAACAATCGCAATGTATTCAGAGATTTTCCATCTGAATTTGTCGTATGGATTAAAACTATTATCACTAAATAACTAGAGAATTATAAAACACAGTTGACCACAGATTCGCGCACCTTGAAGCATTTATTTCTATGAAAATATCCCGAATTTTTACTAAAAACACACTGTTACTTTTATCGATCTTAGGCGGCCATTTTACTTAGGCTTCCTTCAAATCAAATTCGATTCTTGCGCCATCTATAAAGTCATTCGTCACTATTTTGTTTTTGGAAATTTGAAATCAATCTACAAATCAGTGGAAATCTGCAAAACATATTTTAGGAATGATTTAAGAACTAGTTGATTAACGAATCAACAATTTAAAAATTGGCAAGTTTTTTAACTGTCAAAATGACTAAAGATTGACAACTTTCAAAGCTTTCAAACGTCGATGATGACATACCCGTCATGTGAAGACGTCATGTCATGTAAGGTAGCTGTCAAATGTTTACGTATAGTGACGTTTTGAAGGTGATGGAAATGTAAATATTTGGAATACAAAATATTCAAATATTGTTTACTTAATTTAGAAAACTGTTTAACTATGGCTCATAGAATGGATGAACTTAAACAGAAACTTCTAGGCCTTATAAACAAACAGGTAAGACTAACAAATATTTGCGTCTTTCGAAATGTTACTGACATAATTATTTGCTTTCAGCCACCAAAAATACCAAGTATGGGTTTTAACGATGCAAATTATCATTTTTCTCAAGTGCCTACATTATCAATAAACAGCAAAACGACGCCTGAAGTAGATAGACCAGCAGATCAAGATATTTTGGAGGGTATTGAGGCCGCCTACTTTTCCATGCGAGACGACTTTGATATTTGCAGATTCGAACTAGAGGTGCTTAATTTCAAATTTCGCTTTCTATTCTTTCATGCCCCATAACATATTAATTGAGCACGTACATAATACAGAACACAAAAAATGACACATTTTCTATTGCAAAAATGTCCTATCAGGTTTCTATACACAGGCACACCAAAGGATGCTACTGGAAATTGTTTTTTCTTAGGTAACTTTTGAACTATACTGAACAATTCATTGAAACTTTAACTGCCTATTTTTTAACATACTCTGTACTGTAATATTGTCATTACTTTCTGAATCATCCTGTATGTAGATGGCAGTTGTGCTGTCGTATTTCAATTGACTTTTTACCACTGATAGAGGATACTTTTACACTGCTTTCATTAGTTGCCCTACTTAGAGACTCTGACAATGGTGATGATTGCCAATAAGCATGAATCAGCACTGGTCAGGCATATAAAAGGTGTATCATCAATTTTCAGGTGTATTATCACAGATCATTAGTATACTACAGATGTTACTCGTCTTAATTCATTTCAGAACCGTCTTTGGCCACCTGAAGGAAGGATTCTAATTAAGCCAACATAAGTAATAATTTATTCACAAGGAACAAAACCACTCAACTGCACTCGTACCTTCTATTATAAGTTTGACAGTTATGACACATACACCACCTCATACTATTATTACTTCTGAATTTTGAACAGAAGTTTTTTGTTATTTGAAAATCTCTATAATAAGATTAATGTTTTATTTGCATAGTGGCTGAAAACTTCTGCTCCAAATTCAAAATGATACCACATAAATAATGGTACTTTTCTATTAAAATTTAATCCACTGCTACTAAACTTTATATATTTCAATCAATATCTGTTACATGTGCTTGCACTTATATTTCGTTAATACCATCACTTAAACAACTCTATTCCAGTATTTCTTCTAACTACCAGCGTTTGTGATGGCCACTTTCCAGTCATCTCTTCTGCTGCTGAACTAGCTAATGACTGCTTGCGTAGCAAACTGCTTCTATCCCTAGACATTCATCAATGTATGGACACAAAATACCTAACTGCTCGGAAAGCATAATCTCTCCTTCCTTCCAATTTCTTATACATATGAAACAACTACAAAATCATGACATTTATATATTTGAAACAACAGTTGTCCTATATTCTTATACACTTCTGACTCTGAAGTAACAATAATAACGCTCTTGACATTTCAAGGATTGCATACCACTATGCATTTTCACAGTCAATATGGATTGCTTTCTTCAGAGAGTGCTTAAAGCAGGGGCACAGAGATATTTATACCTTCCTGCATATTATACTGGATTCTCTTCTCCAACATTTAACAATACTAGACAGTTTTACCATTTGCCAAACTGATTTTTAATTCTTTATAATAATTTATATATGTATATATATATATATATATATATATACAGGGGTGACTTCGAAGTTGAGTCATTTATTTTAACAGTGAGTAGATCTGATCAAAAGAAATGTTTTTTTCCTTTACCATTTTTCTGGTAAAATTAAAGTAACAAAGTTATAGCCCTTTGGAAGTTTGAGTACCGCCCTGTCTCAATAATAATATCATGTACTCGTGTTTGGCAACAACGGATATAATCCACCTTATCGGTTCATCGCATGGGAAACAAAAAAGCGAGAGAATTTGGAACGATGTTTTTATTTCATTCAGTTCAGTTATACATACAGTCAGTGTCAGTCGCGTGTGAATAGTGTCTGTTGCGTGGCTCAAACGAAATAAAAAATGGCACATGTTTATGCGGATCGGTTTCCCAATCGAGTGCAACCAACCCCTCGTGCCTTTGTTAATGTAGTACAACGGGCTCGTGAATCAGGTGACTTAAGACCTCACAGGGCACCTCACGATCAAATACAGGTCCGCACTGAAATACTTGTTGGGAGGATACTTTATAAAACAAGGTAAAATTTTTTTTTTAATTTTTTTTTTATTTTTACACACATATTTTGGTTTATCTTCCTTCTACAATCATTATCTGAAAATTAATGACTCAACTTCAGTTGAGTAAATAAGAATCATGTCCACAAGTTCAGCATTTTCGAAAACATGTGCCATTTTTTATTTCGTTTGAGCCACGCAACAAACACCACTATTCACTTACGCGTTACCGACTGAAAACATCGTGATAAACGTTTCAAATTCTTTCGCTTTTTTGTTTCCGATTATATCCGTTGTTGCCAAACACGAGCACATAATATTATTATTGAGACAGGGCGGTACTCAAACTTCTAAAGGGCTATAACTTTGTTACTTTAATTTTAGCAGAAAAATGTTAAAGGAAAAAAACATTTCTTTTGATCAGATCTACTCACTGTTAAAATAAATGACTCAACTTCGAAGTCACCCTGTATATAGTACCACGACAAACTTAAGGAGAAGGTAGGCTTTGTACCGACCTCCTAAATAACAAAAACTTACCTATATAAAAGTGTCACCATTTTTGTGATATTGAATTTTTTCTTGAATTTTAAAATACTAACCTTATCATTTGTGGTCTTTAGCTGCTTGTACAAATAAGGTTATACGTTCATTTTTTCTAAAAAATACTTCTAATCGATGCTTTATCATATACAAATGCAATGTAGTTAAAAGATATTAAGGAACCATGATCAAATAAGGACTATTTTGTGATTTATAACCTTATAATATTTTTTACTCAACTTTGACCATCTGTGGTGAAACAAAAATCTACTTATATATAACTGCACTATATTGAATAAAAACATTGCTCGTTGAATGTAGATTTCAGGAAGGCACCACACGTACTATTTGGAATAGAAAAAAGTGATAGCTGCTTTTGTAAGTGACTGACACTCACTGCAATGTAATTATTGGATTTAAATTCAAGTTGCACTGGTTACCGATCAGTGACATGCTAAATAGTACAAAGCTACATTATTTTACCTGCTCCTGATATAATTTTATAAAAGTTGAGGAAACAATATCAGAAGGTTATAAATCCCAGAACAGTCCTTATTTTATCATGGTTCCGTAATATCTTTTAACTACATTGCATTTGTATATGATAAAGCAACTATCTAGAAGTATTTTATAGAAAAAATGAACAAAGTATAACCTTATTTGTACCTGAAGCTAATGACCACAGATGAATACGTTCTTTTTTTTTAAATTTAAGAAAAAATTCAATATCTCAAAAATGATGACACTTTTATATAGGTAAATTTTTGTTATTTGAGAGGCCAGTCCAAAAGCCTACCTTCTCCTTCTCCTATATATAATATACATTTTTAGAAACTGCCTGAGGTACTGGACTGTGATCAAATTCAAAGAGACTTCAAGAAATTGAAGCAACAACACCAAGTTGTGTCTAAAAAAGTACTGCAGTTGATTTTGGAGCATCAAAACGGTTGTAATGCTGAATATGAAAAGATGGTCGAGATTTTAGAGCAATTAAAAATTGCTTTAGATTTATGCAGAAATAGTAGGAAGGAGTTGAATATTGCTGGAAAACAGTTTACCTACAGCTTGGGAATATTAGCAAATTATAGAAAGAGAAAGTTAGCCCAAAACTTGTTAAATAACTTGATGATGATCAAAAATTTGGTGAGTTTCAAGGATCTTTAATTCAGTTAGGCTTTATTGTACTTGGTTCATCAATATTTCATTAAATTTATAGTACGAGGGTGGATCAAATATAAACCGGAATTCTTTTTTAATATATATTAATAAAACAATACAAAAATGCTGTTGATTATTTTTCTATGTAATCTGCTCCATGCTCTACACATTTTCCACAGCGAATTGACAGCTTACTAATTCCTTGCTTGTAGAAACTTGGAGGTAGAGTGACCAACCAATTGCGCACGAAGTCCTCCACATCCTGATCATTGTTAAATCGTAATCCTCCAAGTGAATCTTTCATGGGCGCAAACAAATGATAGTCACAGGGTGACAAATCTGGGCTGTATGGAGGATGCTCAAGAGGTTCCCAATGCATATAACCAAGTTTTTGCTTCGTTTCAGCAGCTGTAGGTGGCCTGGCATTGTCATGAAGGAGGATGACATTTCTGATGGGGACACCGCGTCGTTTGCGTCTGTAGGCGGCTTTCGCTGGCCTCCAACTTCTGGCAGTAGTAGGCAGCATTAACCGTACGTCGGCCTTGTATAAAATCAATGAGCAACACTCACGTCGAAAAAGACGGTCGAGAGGACCTTACCGGCTGAGGGACGGGTTTTGCCTTTCTCGGGGCCGGTTTCGTCTTTACTCGCCATCTTGGACTCGGAAGTGTAATGATGCAATCATGTTTCATCACACGTCATGATATTGGTGCTGCAGTTGGCAGCAGCGGTGGCCGCAGTAGTAGACTCTTCGGTCTCCTGATAAGTCGCCGTGCGCTGTGCGGGTTCGAGTCCCGTCTCAGGAGAAATTTTTCTCTTGGCTATGGATGTTATGATTGTCCGTAGGTGGTAGACGGTCTCTGACTGTCGAACGTGGAGGTACCACCAGGCGGATCTCGTAGGCGGAGCCTGAATGTGTGCATGTTGCATGCACACGTGTTCCCTCGCCAGAGTCCGTGTGGCGTTCTCCCTTTCCCCTGTATCCCCCTATAGCCCCACGGTACCCAATGGGTGTTTAGGCCTTAGGCCTTCGTGGTAGTTGGAGTATAAAAAAAATGATTAAAAAAAGTCTCTTCCTCCCGCCGAAATCGATTCAGATGTCTCCTACTGATTTGCAGTCGGACGTGTTTTTGATTTTCGTTCAGCAACTTCGGCACCCATCGAGCACAGATTTTGTTGAAGCCAAGATGCTTTTTGATGATTGTTTGGCCACTTCCACCAAGCTAATGCCTACTCCTAAAGCGACTGGATAAATAGTAAGCCACCTGTCACTTTCAGTAAGGATGTTGATTATGACTCACATTTTCTACACGTTCTTGTCCACTCTTGAACTTTCAGGCCCAATCCAGGACCGGAGTTTTAGTCAGGGTATCATCTCCATACTGAGCCTTCAATCGAGCCAAAATCTTCGTCAAAAACTTTATTATAATTCGTTGGAACCGGTTGCTCACTCATGACTGTACTGACGCATTGACTGAGTGGAACAGCTCACCACGCGTTATCCCCACTCCGGATACACTACACTGCAAGGACCTACACTGTGAGAGCGCTCGTGATTGGCTAAGAAAAGTATTTGTAAAATTCCGGCTTATATTTGATCCACCCTCGTATTTCAAAATAAGTGTGAGAAGCAGTCTAATTATGTACTGAGTGTGTTTTGTAATTTTTTTTATAATATACGATATAGAGAATTTGCATGATTATATTCTTCTAGCAAAATCTGTAAAAATAAACTTTTTTGTATAGCATAGCTTTGATAAAAGATGTCAACAGTTACTGCATGAGGAAGATTATGCAGGGGCAATTGTGGAATTAAAACAATGTCAAAAAATAGCCAGTAAATACAGACACTTCAATTGTGTGGCTGCTTTGACTTACAAACTCCAAGAGACCTTAGAAAATACAGATGCTCAGTTGGATAGAGTATTGTCACAGGTATGTAGCAAACACATGACACAGATGTGTCCAGCTGAGTTATGTTTTTTCTTTTTTTAGACATGTTATCATTTTGATAGTGAAAGGTATCAGAAACTTCAATTAGCATATCAATTGCTAGGAAAATCTCAAGTATCCATGATTGATCATTTACATGTTCACTATATTACAGCAATATACAATTCTTCATTGAATGTTGTGCATTCTTATGTGCATTCACTTGATGTTTTAGAAAGTACTGAGAATACAGGGAAGAATCCATATAAAGTATTGTGTCAGGTGAGGTTGATATTCTGTATCTTTTGATATAAGATCTTGGATTAAGAAACCTTAAAAAATGCAAGTTTCTGTAACATATACAGCAGAACTGCTTTGTGCAGTTTTGCGGTAAAACAGTTTGGTGAACCTAATCTTTATAGCAGGTATAATTGTTTTCCAGTCTATAAGTCAGGATGTATTTATCCCCTGTCTGGTCCACCTCTGTCAAGTATTGTTCAAAATAGTCCTCAGTTATCATCAACTTGTCAAATGGCATCACAGATCTGACAATGATGCAACTGAGTCAGAGAATCTGAATGTTGAAAATAAGATGAGTATCCAGAAACTGGATGACAATTTAATAAAAATATGGGATGATGTGCAGAGAAAGGTATCCAGCTTGCTATTAAATGCTGATCTGGCACATTATAAGTTTGATCAGTTTGTGCAAGTGCTCAGAGTAGTTCACAGGTAATGATTTCCATCAGTAGTTCATACTGCTATGCACAATAATAGTAATATTTGCAATACTGAGTGTTTCAAATTAGACTCTCATCATTGGAATCTCAGAAACGGTATGAGATACAAAGTCGATTAAATGAAGGCAAAGTTGCACATTTAGGTAACAGAGAATGACACTAGAAAGCTACATTTAGATAGTCACTTTCTCTCCTTTACAAGTCGTCATAATTAGAACATTTCAATATGAGGTTTCATCTCTTGTCCACAATCATAAACTTTATTTTTTATTATAGATGCCATATTGGATTTTTGCATAAGTGAACAGAGTTATTGTGATTCCAAAAATGTATATCATACTCGTACATTGACATTGCCAACCTTTAGTTATTTCAAAAAAGCTGAATATCCTAAGCAGATGTTGAAATTATCAGATAGTCATATGGTTCATAATCTCATCAGGCAAGCATTCTTTCAGGTTTTATGAGCTACTTCAAGGGTGTACATACCACGACATAAATTGGTATTATGAAACTTTAAATGTTTAAAGTCGTAGTTTCTTGAAGTCCAACTATCAAAATATTTTTTTGTAATCACCTAGGTTTGACAATCTAATGTATGACATACAGTGCGTTTCAGGTAGAACTGCAGCGATCAATTATTCTAAAAGTTGATGTTAGACAATAATGAAAATGTGTGGCTATGGTAACTGATGAGGTGAATTCGGCTATATTTTCAAAATGGTGGCCCTTCCGGTTGTACCGAAAGCAGATACCAACATTTAAAGTAGAACACCCTGCATATTATTCAACTCTCAAAATCTACGTTGATCTTTTGAATATATTGCAAGCTCTAACCGTTTTTGAGACGAGGGTCTACTTTGGTAGGATAATACTAAATTACTGCTTTTAGACTGATTCAAGTTGGAGAAGAATTTTGTCAAAGTAAATCTGAGGATTTACAGGAGTCCATCCGAAAACAAAGTGTCAACTATTTCAAAAATTACCATGCTCAAAGAATGGATGAACTAAAGATATTTTTAGAAAATGAGATGTGGGAAATTTGCCCAGTCAAGCCAACATTTGATATTCTGCAACTTCAAGTATAAATAGTAAAATTATAAAAGTGGATAGTTTTCAAATTATTAATTCTTATAGGAATTCAAGTCGTACCGAAATTCGATGAAACATTTTAAATCCAATCCACAGAGTAGCCCTACTGGACCAAATTATTCAACAAATTCTACAGAATGCTCTTCTAGTCATTCGCAAGATGGAAGTAGTATCACTGGAAATTATTTTATCAGGTAGGCAATTCATTTTTTATATATTGGTTGTTTTTTAGTCATTACTATTCATATTTTTCCTAGATATGCTGATCATGGTACACCTTTTGATGCCCGGTTGGACGATACTATAATTGAGGAAGACATTTTAGCGTCAGAAAATGAGGGATCAGGGTATTATTCTGAAGATAGCGAAGAGGAATCTGAAGAATTAAAGAAGGACTTTGTGGAAGAGTTTGGAGACGATAACCATGCCAGGTGAGTCGACATAACTATTTTTATTGCCATATTCAAGATAGTTTGAACAATGATACATGTATTAATTGTACCAAAATAAAAGTGTGATCTATCTTGTATATTGTAGGCTACTGGTCAAAGATAAAAAGGACAAACATCATCAAAAGGCCCCAATTTTGACAAACACGACTCTCTCGGTACTCAGACAGATTGGAAAGTATATCCAAATGTCCAGGTTATTACAACCAATAGCATTCCAAATAATAACTTGTATGAGTCAACTTTTTGATTACTATTTGTATGCTGTTCACTTGTTTTTTGCAAGCGATTTGGTAAGTTGCGTTTCTAAATTTACAAAAATTTTGATGTCCGAACCTTAGCTACAATAACACAGTTTAGATGAAATTCAACATTTTGTTGTAGAGTGTTTCTAGTGCAAATTTATATTCTCAAGAGCTAACCATGACACTAAATAAGATTTCTGATAATTTAATTTTGGAAAACAACTTGCAAGAAAGTGATAACATTGAGGGTAAAATACTAAAACCCTCTCTGTCACCTATGGTAAATCTTCAAAAACCTGAACATTTACATGGTCTGGCTGAAAGGATTGTAGCTGTGGAAAGTTTAGTGTTCTTAGCGGCACAGTATCAATTTTTACAAGGATACTTGGAGTATCTGGTACCTCAACCAAATAAGATTATGTTGCAGCAGTATTTCACACAGGTAGGCTTCTATACTAAGAAATATACATTACAAAAATACATTGCTGCCAATATTACTCATTTTTAGTGTTTATAGTTTTTTTCATAAGTTACATAACTTTAGTGTACATGATACAGTAAGGATTATTAAGATGCCTTATGATCAATCCTAAAGGTGGTATTGTAAATACTTTACTAATGGTGGGTCTGGAAGTAAATGCATTTATTATAAAAAAAAGCAAAATTCAACAACTGAGTTTGTAGGCTGTTAAAATATATCCACCACTACACATATTCACTTCTGGATGAGTCCTTTCTGGTAATACCTGGTAATTTCTCATAAAATTATTGCATAATCTTATTGAAATTATATCCTCTCTTGATTTTAGGTAGTTGTAGAGATCCATTAAAGGTTCTTTTAATATATTAAACACCACAAATTGTCTATTACCATTTAGAAATTGCAGCAGTTCCTTTGTTATATTAACAGGGTGTTCTTTTGAAGTTATAATCAATGAATCAACCCTATTACTGAGTATTCTGCATGCTCTTTCATTATCTATCTGCCAAGATTTTTTGGGCAATTGTTCCTCACCGTCTTCAACTTTGATTTTCTTCTGTGCAGGTTCCTCACAACTGTTATCAATTTCTGTATCTTGAGTTTTCTTATAACTGTCTTTATTTTGATAGAAACATCTAAGCACTGAGTATAGGTTGACATTGGTGCACCTTTCAACTTGTTCTTGGGGGAACTGCATGGCCATAAATGCATTTTTTTGACATTCATTTCCTGGGTGCATGTGTATGAGGTGACCCTCGGTTTTGGAGCCTATGAGGTTTGTAATGGCAGCAGGTAGTAGACCAGAGGTGCCACTGTCATACAACAGGTGATTTCCTAAAAAAAAGTTAAAAACTTTGAATTAACAATTACTGTATTTACTGATATTTTGTATGCCTTGGTATCAGTGACATCTAGGATATCTGTGGCCCAAAGTATCAAGTTTATATATGCTCCTACCACTGAGAGTTATATACTGACGCATCATGATTTTTGGAACATATATTTTGATTGCTCTGGGACCCTCAGAAACCACATTCTAGGATCCTCTTGAGTCCTGAAGCCTGGCACACAGGGCATTGTGTGTGTCATTATAGATCTGCCTCTGTCCAATAACTTACAAACTCAAAAATGGAACACAAGTTTGACATTGTAAAATAAGATTGGTAAATTGACATTTATAGCAAATATCTGTTTCAATGACATCTTAAGCTAGGTTAGCACTAAAATGCATTTAATCATGTCAAATAAATATCTTTTCCATCTATACTCTATTTCACGAGTATCCATCATTGTAGAATGACAGCTGATTATCTAGTAATTTCTCAAAATTCCCCATATCGGCACAGGAGACATAATTCTGACGGATCCGTCAACGCCAGGTAGTCAGAGCAGTATTTTGTTCTGGTTTTTTGTACGCTATAGATTCATTTTGTACTTGTTAACAGCTCTTTTATTTAGAAAAGTTCATTTGCATACAGAAACACAATGCCACCAACAAGTTTTGAGAGATTTAAAACCGATTCATTGTCAACACTGCAGAGTAACACAAAAATGTCACTTGCTGATCAGCTGTTCACCTCAGTAGATATCAATATCATGATGGATACTTGTTAAATAGGGTATAGCAGCTGGAATACTAAGTACTGACAAAGCACACCAACAATAGCTTTCTATTCATATATGCATAAATAGATCCATTTGAAATGGAGATGTTTGCTTTCTGTCTCTATAGCTATCGCCAACTGTAGATATACTGTTTCGGAGACAAATGAATGAAAAGCAAACCAGTGACATAAGGATGAAGATTAGCCTGGCAAACCAATGATAGGTGGAAATCATCATATCTCAACTACATCTGCACAGTATTTTTAGTTTTTTAACACTTTCGCTGCTAGCTTCTATGATGCAGAGTAACCCAGATGCGGGAATGTACTTTTTTTTTAAATTAATTTTTTAGGCTTTATAATTGTCTAAGTAGTAAACTGAAGCCTATATATAGCATGTGTGTCATTATATTTTTTTCTGTTGGAAAGGTTTCATCAAGACAATTTTATTAAAACTCTGCAAAAAAATCAGCAACTGAAATGTCACCCAAGTGGGACATCAGCAGTGAAAGTGTTAAAAGACCAAACTCACTTGCTTGCTTTCCATTCATCAATCTCCAAAACTATCAGAGATATACAGCACTGGCAAATTGCTAATAAGCATGAAAAAGTGCTGTCTGCAGTTGGTCATGGTTACCGAGATGGCAGGCAAACATTTCAATTTTATTGCTTATAGATGAAAATTCTGTGAAGTAGATGCAACCTAATTCTAAATGAAATATAAAACTGTAAGATTATTGGTTAGAAATTAACAGTAAATACCTTCAGGATGTATATTAGCATGGTTAAGAATCTGTGAGAGGTCATCTACTCTAATTCCCAATGTTTTTGTAGGATCTTGCCTATAAAACATTTGGGCTAGTAATCTTATAGTTGGTCTCCTTATGACAATATATTCAAAATATTTCTTTTCCTTTTTCTTCAGATACTTTTCTTGACTGTACTCTGTTTTCATATTGAATGTTTTTGAATTATTAACTAGCTGCTCTACAATGTTGCTGGACCCAAACTGTTCATCTTTTAACTTATCAATATCCTCTTTTGACAACCCTTGTGATTCTGCATTGACTTGGATGTGTCTGTTATCAGTTCCAGATTTCTCAATGTTTAAGCTTTCAACAACAGAATTTACTTCGTTCACCTTCTCCAGAGTGTAGAATTTTTTGCTGTTTGAGGTGTTTTTCATTTGAAACGTATCGAAATACCTCTCGCCTATCACGTTGTCCATTTCTATGTGAAATGAGCCCAAGATCAAGTTGCTCTGAGCTTTTATTTTATGAAGCTTTGTGTATCCTTGGCGCTGGACGATAACAAAATCACCTACTTTTATTTTGTTTGTATCTTCGTTTGCATTTTCCATAGCGAAATTATTTTTATTTACGTATTTAAACAACAAACTGAACAAACTGACGTACACCTTGCAAAAAGTGAGGTTAACAAAGACGATAGACGAAGACACATGTCACGACGTCACTCGTGTGCTATAGGTTGTATGACGTCAGACTGTTGCTAGAGATGGAAACTCTTAGAGATGGGCTGCTTGCATATTCGAAAGTTTCCTACAGTGGAAAATACGGCTAGTTTCACTGGCATACAATAGTATAGCTGGTATCATTTACAAATCTGGAAGAATTATTCCGATAACGTAAAATTGAAGGAAGTTATGACATTTTCATTGTTAGGTGCTGTAGTCGACTGTCGTCGTGCGTCGGGGTTGGTCGTGATGTCACATTACATAAGTTCGCCTTCTGAGCCATGGCTCTGACGAGGCTGACCATAGATTGTTTGTATGTTGGCATATACTGCGATATTATAGATATCATAGAAAAAAAATTGATAAAGGTTGTCTGCGTACCCATTCCCCTAATCCCCTAATCTTCCAAAAGTGGTCATAATAATAACAACGTCTCTATTAAATAACCAAGAGGGACATAAACAGCGAAGTTTAGCCAAGGCTACTCTTACTTTTAACTGTTAATGGTTAATAGTTAAATATACTATGTCAAACATTTACACTTAGACGCGCATTAACATTTATAATTCAGCCCATACGCCATCGACACCACAATGGTTCATGGTTCATCTATGTACAATACAGTATTTGGAAGTCGAAAGTGTAACCCATTGTTTACCCATTTTTACCTTAAATCGTAAATACGGAGGAGAGCAATGTTTGTAAATGGCGGAGTAGTAGCGATGGTAGCGGGTGTCTTGTGACATCATCACTCAGTCTCGTACCCCAAGATAGTTCTTCAAATAAGAAACTTCTGGGTCGCGCACCTTTAAGATATTTTTTTTTCGGTGCTTCATTTTATTTAGACTATCATTTTAAGTTAACCTCTCAATTTGAATTTGTGCCGTTTTTGGTGAGAATGTAAAATGACAAAAGCATTGTTATGCAACAAGTGTTTCCTATCCTATCCTATACATGTTTTGGCAACAAACAAATAAATCTTAAACGTTTCAGAAGAGAAAAATGTTGTTTGATTGACAAACATGAACAAAATAAGAGGTTCCATGCTACATGTTTCCAAATTTAGCCACTTTGTTCACATCCATCTGAAATGTTGATAGATTGCACACCTATTGTTTAATTACATATGTGCGGTGTCGTTTTCAGAATATTGCCAGCACGTCGTCTTTACGTTATCCGATATATATGACAGTTGCAGCCCAGGCATTTGATCTGAGGCAAATTTTGTCGTCCATGGCCAAAATTAACTGGGAAGTAAAAGACGTGATGTCACAGCACAATTCCTATATAGATATGATTTTGAAGGTAAACTATTCCACATTACATGAGGAGGAAAGTTGAAGTTTTAATTGTACTATGTTGCAGGAAGTGCATATCTTCACTGTACGACTTGAACAAGTCGCGATGAAGGTACCTATTCCTCATGCAGCTTACAAATGTTTATGGGAAAACATTGCTCATATAGTGACGCATACGCTGGTCCAAGGGTAATTTTATTCCATTTTTTACATGTCTCTATTTTTGTTGTTCAACCATATTTCATAATTTATGTTAATGTTTGGTGATATCATATTATTATATGATTGTCAAGTTGTGCGGATTGAGATTATTCATTTGTTTTAATGACTTCTTTTTTATAGATTTTCTGAGGCAAAGAAATGCACAAATGGTGGTAGAGCTTTAATGCAATTGGATTTCACTCAATTTTTGACGAAATTTGAGAAAATGTCCCAACTACGACCAGTGCCTCATAAGGAATACGTGGAAAACTACGTGAAAGCCTACTACTTGCCGGATATTGAACTTGAAAAATGGATCAAAGAACATAAGGTAAGATTTCTTGTCTGTTTGGAAGCATAATTGGCAAATCGGATTGGGCTATACATTTAACAACCACTGACTTGTGGAGAAATGCCTTTGATATTGAAATAATACAAAAATTTAACAATGCTCATAAAGAAGCAAATTTATTTCCTTTATACTTAGTTTTTTGTTTGCTGATCTGCCAAGATTTGGAAGTCTGGTATTGCAGTTTTGCATTTTTTTATTCTAGGAATACTCGTCTAAGCATTTGTTTGGGCTCGTAAGTTGCGCATGTCAAAACAATAAGAAGATGAAACAGAAGCTAATGCAAGTCATCGAAGAATTAGAGAAAAATCCTTTCAATAGATAGCATATGTTTGACTACTTGTCAGCCGCAGATACTTAACTATGAATTAAACGTTTGTGATATTGTTATATCTGGTAATTTTAAGAGTCCTTAATCCTGCAAATTTAATTTCATATGTGTATATATTGATTATATTTTTTCCGTACTTTTTCTATATTGTTGCAATATTTATAAATAAAAAACGTTTATTTAAAAATACGTCTATTTAACACAATAAAAAAAACGAGCATAAATAAAAATCTAACCTAAAATTCGTAAACCTAATTCTGGATTGAACATTTCTGTATCCGAGGTAAGAAAACTGGCAAAGTAAAGGCATCGTCAGATTGAGTACTAAGTAAAATTGGAAAAACTCTGGATATGTAATAAAGAGTTTTCTATTTTTTTGCTCAATAAAATGTCGCTGAACACATCAAAAAAATGAATATGTGACGGTTTTGATCACCCTGATGAAACAGTGTGTATGAGGGATATTTTGCATGCCGTTCCTCAGAGTGATCTCCGTATTCTTGTAGGTATTGTATCTCTTGCTGTGTTCATCCATATTTGATTGAGCTGTTATTCCGCTAAAAGAAAGCAATCTGCGAAATTCAGAGTGTTTTAAATTGAACGACTAGTCAAATTTACCTAAATTATTATCACCATTAAGTTTTGAGAATTTTGGATACAAATGAAAACCTCGCAGATGCTATTTTTTACGATAATGCCGCAGAATCAGTAGGAGAAGCAAGTCAAGGAATGTCCATAGTATTAAAGCAATCTCTATTAAGACTATATAATTCTGTCAAGCCTACTTATTTCTAGAGATTCATCTTTCGGAATCTATTAACGTTAACTTTTTTCATATATATTTGTAGGAAATAAAACCTACTTACAATCTCTATAGTTACAAGTTACTATCACATATTCACAAGAAATCGGTAAGACTATGCCACTTTCTCTAAAAATATCATATTTTATGCAGTTGGATTGTAGATTGACGGTTTGGATTTGTCGAATCATACGTTTTATGATACCTATGATAAGAGATATTTGGTCATCTTATAGGAAGTGGACAAACTAAGTTAAGACATCAAAATTTCGAAAAAGACAAATAACTGTTGAATCTTATTGTAGAAGGTATACATATAACAAAGTATGCAAATTCTGTAATCTTTTTCGAAAAAGTCGGCATATGGCTCGCCTATATTGGTCCAGTGGTAACACTAAAACGTGCTACACGAAGAGAATTATCACAATTATCACAAAATCTCTATTATTTTACCACATTACTATACTTGGCTACCAAAACGGAAGAGACAGCGTCCCTTTGTATGGGCAAAGTCGGTGCGCGCTGATCGGGCTGTATTCAGAGGGACGTCGTTCTAGCATCAGTGGTGCACTCCGTGTTATGTTACTCCTCCGTTATGGTACCTGACTATATGGTTTGCACAAGAGTATTTTGCAAGTAATTTTTTAAAATACTACTGCTTATACTAGACATAAATCTAAGGGATGCTCCTGATAGATAGTTGTCACTGATCATTATAAGAAGGTAAGTATACATAGGTATACTATTTGAATAATGGGAAAAGTAATCAAAAAAGTTTTCGGAAGTTAATATGTTCACCCTCATATTAATTCACAGGATTTACCCATCGAAATAAACGATTATAACCAAAGTCTAAAATTCAGGATTATTTTTGATGTGAACATATTTTTAGTTTTTTATCATATCCATGTAATCCATGCCTTCAAAAGAGATCGGACATTTCATATTGTACGTCATCTGATCAGCATAGTATGATTTGGAGACATCCAAAGCAAAAATAAACGTATAATATTGAGCAATAAATAGGTGTGGAACTAAAATACCAATTGACCCCATTTTGAAAATGTTCTGAAGGACATTTTTTAACATTTACCCCTTTTTAAAATAGCGTTACTAAAATATTAGAAAATTTGTACATTAGTCTAAGAATTACGTCTTTTATCGTATATCATCATATTGCATGTATCCCATTTTCTAGGAACTGTATAAGACCATGTCGATCTCTAAAAGCTTCCTATCCTGCACAATATAATACCATAATACAATGTCTCAAACAAATTGTTGTAAACCGCTGCTTAACCTTCAGTCCAGCATTAATGACAGAGTCAGAAATTTTATTATAAAGAACATTACATTCGATTGTTGAATGCCCGACACATGATCATATTCAATATGACTACACTTTAAACAAACACTGGTGATTCAGATACTATAATATACAAATATGTAAATAATGTTTATAGCAGCTGTCTGTTCCTAGTTGATAGTCCATGTGAAAATTTAAGCCATTTTGTGACATAATCAGAGAAAAGTTTTTGATGTCAGTAATCTTTGACTATTGGAGGATTTGTGCAGGATGGTAGCCTTATTGGTTGTGGCAAGAAATGATATCTGGCGTGCAATGTTTATCTACAAAATTAGTCCTAAAACGCTTCATTTATTGCAGTATATGAAACGCCAGAATAAGTCAAGTTAATCTGCAATTTGATACATTTTGGCGTTTCCTTATACTGAAATAATGCTCTCCAATGAAGTCTTCAGTCATAAGTCCTACTGTTGAACATATTCCTTGTTCAAAGGTGATAAACTACTGATATACTGCTTAAGTTCCTTTTCGTTCAAAGTAGACCTTCGCTCAGGCATGTAACTGCTGAGCTTTCTGTCTATGTTGTGAATGAATTCGTCCTGAATCCAAGGTGAGTTGAATACGTTGGTTTTGTTGGTCCTTATCCTGACGAACTTGAAAATAGCGAATAACGCCAGGATGATTCCAATTCCAAAACAACCCCACATCAGAGATCGTTCCATGAGTGGCAAGACGTTCAGATAGAGCCTGAATCTAGTTCCAAGGTTATCAGGTAGCTTATCCATTCTCTGAAAAGATAAACATAGTGTAGGGTAAAAATAGTGTATTTTGCGAAAGAATATAGAGTCGGAAAGCAGTTTCAAACTACAGCCAGACTTCTCGACGCTGTATTTAACACAATATAGGGTGTTCTACTTAGAACTGCAGACATCGATTACGTGAAAAAAAATGGGATGTGAGGCACTCGTCTAAAATATTTTCAAAATGTTGGAAATTCCGGTTGAGTGATAATCCGAATGGACCTTAAAATTTGCATATTTAGTATATCTACAACTTTGGAGATTTTTAGCATTTGCCCCCCGCCCCCTGAGAAAATTTGCTACCCCTCGCTCTTTAAAAAGTTTTTCCCTTTAGTCTCAACTGTAATCAATCTAATATTATGAAAAACTGTCGCATGAACTTACAATTTCAGTCCAAAGTAGTGGCAAGACCATGTTTTCGAATCTCTCACAGTTAGCAATACTTTTGACGTTTCCCAGTGCCATGTTGATCTGGTACCTAACCGAGAGCTCGATGGGCAGACCCGAATCAGGCTGGATAACAAAGTACGACCTATGCTTGGCATGATCAGGTTTGGGTCCAGTCACGTTGGCTGTCAATGCTGGGAGGTCACCGTCCAGAAAGTGAGGATAGCTCAAAGCGATAGGAAAGCCGTAGTAGCAACCTCTGACATCCAAAAGTCCTTTGGGCATGCATTTTTCTCTGTTGCAGAAGCACTTGTTTCTCTCGTGGATGTGGCCGTTGTCATCTGATTCTGGATCAAAGTTGTACACGTAGGCTTTTAGGCCGTTTGCGATCGTTTCGTTTACTTTGATCTGCAACAAAATTCTGATTAGTCCATTCATCTACATATTTTGTCTTTTTTACACGTTAAGTGCACATCCACCATTTTTGAAAAACGTTTGCAAAGCAACATGCCTAGTATGGTAGTTCATTCATTGTAT
Source organism: Acanthoscelides obtectus (assembly GCA_963669975.1). Taxonomy (NCBI): domain Eukaryota; kingdom Metazoa; phylum Arthropoda; class Insecta; order Coleoptera; family Chrysomelidae; genus Acanthoscelides; species Acanthoscelides obtectus. The sequence goes on along the minus strand of CAVLJG010000007.1, from coordinate 62,044,787 downwards.
GAATGACTCCTATCGCGTATACAGGGTGTTTCAGTTTATTGTTGCATAACTTTAAGATTCGATAGAACTTTTAAAATTAATGCATAAAGTCTATATAAACATGGGTCGAAAAATGCGTGGCTTCCGAAATACAGGGTGTTTAAATTTACTTATTTAAATAGTTTTTATTAAATATTTCGAACAATATTTGATGTATAACAGTGAACATTCGTATACAAGGGTTTTTTGGTACGACAAGACGAACCATGGGCATAGTTTTACTGTAGCCGCTAGAGGGCGCTCTCTACTGTACCTGTAGTGTATTAAAATGACCGAAAATTTTTTCTTAGTCCAATTTTTTGCTTTTTGAATAAAAAAACTGATTCTTCGCACTTTTCTGCATAAAAAGCTATCCTGTGAGTTTTCGTTATAGTTAGCCGTTTTTGAGATATTTCGATTTTTAAAGTTCGATGCATTTTTAATTATTTATGGAAAAATAATATTTTTTTTTAGATTTTGATTTGGGCATTACAAGTAATTAAGATGATCGTTTAGATTGCGTTTTTAAACACAGCAATAATTCCTAACTCCAAATGAACACAAAAAAAAACAGAATATTAATTTGTTTAATTTTCCAATATTATTTTTAACAAACTAAATTAATTATTTACAACTAAAATGCTATTGGATAGTTAGGACAAACATACAAAATCTAAAGTAGTTGCTCGAAATGTAAAGCCAATTGTTCAATTCACAATTCAAATAAGGCCTTATTTCATCACGTGCATTCCTGATTCTGTCTATTAGCATATCTCTTGTGGTTACGGGAGTCTGGTACACTTTTTCTTTTAGAAATCCCCACACAAAGAAATCTAATGGATTTAGGTCAGGGGATCGTGGAGGCCAGGCGACTGGTCCTCCACGGCCGATCCATCTTTCTGGATAATTGTCGTCCAGCCAGTTTCTAACTATTCTCGAATAATGAGCTGGACAACCATCAAGCTGGAACCAGGCCAGTCTTCTTAAATCTAACAAAACATCATCCCACATATTTGCATGTTCAGCCTTTAAAAATTCCAAGAAGGTCGCAGCATTTAACCTTGCAGGCAAAAGGTGGGGTCCAAATAGTCGATTACGGTAGATACCAATCCACACGTTCACACTAAATTCAAGCTGAAAATTTCTTTCCCGAACTGCATCCGGATTTTCATGCGACCAAATATGTTGATTATGAAAATTTACCACTCCACGTCTAGTGAAGCATGACTCATCGGTCCATAAAACGTTACTTAAAAACTCCCTATTATTATCAGTTCTATCAAGAATCCACTGACAAAATGTGATTCTTCGTTCTCCGTCCCCTGGCTGTAGTCCTTGCACAGGTTGCAAATGGTAAGGACGTCTATGGTCATTTCTAAGAACACGGTGAACATGGCTTGCTGAAATTCCCAAGGCACCAGAAACTCTCCTAACACTTGTGGTCGGATCTCTATCAAACTCACGCAGAATCATACGGGTAAATCTGCGCTGACGAACATTTATGTTTTGATCCCTTTGGAGATTTCCAAAACCATTTTCAATTATTTGGCGATGCACTCTTACAAATACTGAGCGAGTTGGATGTCGTCTGTTTGGAAATCTTCGTGCGTATTCTCTGGCTGCTTCTGCTGCGTTTGCATTTACAAAGCCATACACAAAATGAATATCCGCTGACTCTTGATTGGACAATAAAAATGACATTTTTATAAAACTTACAAAAAAAAAACAGGTAAAAGAAACTAAATTTCGTGCATTTACAATTGCAAAAAAACGTTTCAGGTTTCAACAGACAACAAAACTAACTGTCAACTAATTGACGTTTAACCTTATTCTGCTTTCAATTTCAAAAATATTTGCAGGCACAGCCTACTTCTAAAAATTATCGAGATAATGACTTTTTAACGTTATTTTATCATAAATAATTAAAAATGCATCGAACCTTAAAAATCGAAATATCTCAAAAACGACTAACTATAACGAAAATTCACAAGAGAGCTTTTTTATGTTGAAAAGTGCGAAGAATCAGTTTTTTTACTCAAAAAGCAAAAAATTGCACTAATAAAATTTTTTCGGTCTTTTTAATACACTACAGGTACAGTAGAGAGCACCCTCTAGCGGCTACAGTAAAACTGTGCCCATGGTTCGTTTTGTCGCACCAAAAAACTCTTGTATACCAATTTTCACTGTAATACATCAAACATTGTTCGAAATATTAAAAAAAAAACTATTTTAGAAAGTAAATTTAAACACCCTGTATTTCGGAAGCCACACATTTTTCGACCCATGTTTATATAGACTTTATGCATTAATTTTAAAAGTTCTATCGAATCTTAAAGTTATGCAACAATAAACTGAAACACCCTATATGTATAGGTAAGTTTTTATTTTTTGAGGTCAGTCCAAAGCCTACCTTCTCCTTAAGTTTGTCGTGGTACTTGGACCACTGAGTGGCTCTTACTGGTTTCAAATACAAAAATTAGAGAATTGGCTACCGTCAAACTAATTTTGATGAATTTTGATTCTGTGGAACGTTGTAATGATGAGAATTGTATCATTTCGGACACTTTAGAGATGTTTTCTAAAATTTGCGCACTTACTTAATACTAATTTGGACCTCCAGTGAAAGTCCGGCGTCTTGACAAGTTGCATACAAAAATGGAGAATATCCTATTCTAAGTTTTACCCATCTGTCAAAGAAGGGAGTAAGCGGAACCATATTCCCTTTGTGGTATTATATTTCTAGGGGATCCCAGATTTCATACAATTTTTATACTCTACACAGAATAATGCTACGTCTTTTATACACTTACCAGTGACTTTGCCCTGCACATGCTCTTTCTGAAGAAGAGAAGAGTATCGTTAGGCTGGATGTATCCAGGAAACTTGGTACCATCAGAAGCTCCGGTGACGTCGCCGCAAGGGCTTTCCCATTGTGGAATTTTCGTCGAACCACGGTATTTTTCTATCAAACCGATGTTTTTCACACCTAGCTTTTGGCCATCGTATACTGTTTCGAAGTCACCGTCAAAATCGTACATCTGAAAAAATATAGTAGTTTCTTGAGTATACTTAGGCGGACAGTTACGTGACCTAAAGTTGAAATGAAAAATTCAAGTACTGAAAACCTAGTAATGTTCAGTAGGCTATATGACCAGTTTTTTTTATATTAGGGCGTACCTGTTTTGGGCATAACAGTAGGCAATTTAGAAATGCGATAAGACGAAATATAGGTAAAAGGTCCTGTTACAAGATTATCTGGATGGTTAAGCTTCAAAATGCACTAACTCCCAACGAAAAAGTCATAAGCGTCCTATGAAAAAATGCTTTTTATATGATTAGTAAGCGGAAGCACATCAAATGAAAAATTAGTGCTTTTGCCACTGTTTCCAGCACGTATATCATTTTGTTTTGAAGCTGAATTTGGAAAGTTTCACAATATATTGTTGTTTAATAAATAAAGATTTTATCATAGTTAGCCTTCCACTAGACACTAGACACAAGTGATTTTATCCATAATTTGAGTAAACACTGAACTTAGAGATTCTTGCCGACATTAAAAATGATTTATTTTTAATTACTATGTTTTCAGGTGTTTGCAAGTTTTGAGACAAACAGGTTTATCAAGTAGTTGAATTTGATAGGTGCCGGAAAAATCCAACCAAATTATGATATTCTACATTTAAAAATATATTTTATAATGTTTTGATGCGCATTGAAAAGGTCTGTTTTATTTGTTTTTGGTACAATTAATCCTGACAAACACATCAATTACTTAACTTTTCTATCGATTGCTGTTGCGCATAAAAGGTAAATATGCATTAATTATATACTGTCATAAGTATCATACAATATCATACAATAAATAGGAAGTTAGACTATGAAATAGCATAATTTATATTTACACTGATTTATGAACTCTATCCTCTTTATTATCAAACTGTGTCATTAATGAAGCTGCAGTTCATTTATTTTCACAAAAATAGCAGATGTCTGGAAAATAGAATCAATGGTGTATGACTAATTAAATGAATTCAACAAGATCACGTTGGTGGTCAAATTCATATGTATAATGGTCTATAAGTCTACTGGCCACCAGAACCTACTGACGACCACTGTTTGCTACTAATACTGGATGCTATAACTGTTCTTGTGTACACGCGACTGTAGATACAGTTTCTGGCTGCCAGGGATAATCAAATCTAAACAAATTAAAAAACTGGGACTGTTAGAAACCTATTATTGGAAAGAACCCTTGAAGGATTCTGCTAGTAGTAAGGTAACGAAGTGACGAAAATTGTTCTAATAGTTCAGGCCGTCTATTCATCACATCAAATAAAACAGGTTTACGATGTTGGACTGTTCCATTAATTGGCCAGTTCAAATACACTATTTTTACATTTGGTTTGCTTTTTCTGTTCCAATTATTATACCTTTTCGCCAGCTAATGCCTCACGATATACTTAAAATTACACACTGTATACTTTAACTTAACAACTGGCCTGATATGGATGGTCATGATGCTGATGGTGATGTAGATGTCGACAATGGTGATGATGATGATGACGATTGATTCCGTCCTATGATACTCACTCTGTCAATAAGCCCTAATTTGTCAAAGTATATCCAGTTCGGCATGAAGGTATTGCCCAGGTTCATGAGCGCGTTACTATACCCAAACATAAATTCTTTTGCAGTCATTTGCACCAAGGGCTGTGAGTCGGTTCTTCTGATGATCACGTTCAGACCCCATTTCGTGATGAGGGATTGCTCGGAGACTACATCAGCAATACTCTGTAACAAAAAAAAAAGAAGTCAAAACACTGCATATTATGCATTGTGGAGCGAAATTTTCACAATGGGTTCGTAGAAAAACACATCTAGAAGTTGGAATTTTTGGTAGGTCGAGCTACCTAAGTAGTCGTGCCTTAAGCAACAGTCAGACTTCATATCGACATGCGCTCGATGATAAAGGATCATATATGTCACACAGATGTTGAAAGACGCAGCTTAACGATGAGTCGTTCTCGAATTTTTGATTGACTAGTTTTTTTAGCGCTTCGGGGACTATGCTTCTGAAAGGTCGCTGGTCATTTTTCAAGGACTTTCTTCCCTGTTAGAATCGGTTGTGCCATTTAAAATTTTGAGAACGGCTCATCGCTTTTGCACCATAAACTATTACCATAGTTAGTGTTTCTGTGGGTCAATTTCCAAGTTTCACCCGCAATTTAATGTTCGCCCTTTGCTCAAAATCATGGTGAAACCACCTATAAAGGAAATTAAGCGAGCACAAAAACACTAAATATTTTTGTTACCAAACGGGATGAGGATACTTCCCACAATAATTCGTGAGATCGGGAACTTTTTAACACACGCTAGTGGGCGCTGTGAATACTAGTTAAAAAAATAAAGCATCAGTTACTGTGATGGAAAATCGAATTCTGTTTTAGATGGAATGCATTGAAGCCATCATAATATAAAATACAGACTGTGAAATCTCAGCTTCAAGGTTCCCTATTCTTCCTATAATTGTATTTCTTAGAATTCATATGTTTCACTAGGATGCTTATTCGTCAATAACAGTTGTGTATTTTCAAGTAGCGTAACCACCATAAAGTTCTATAAAGGCCATGCATCAAAAGTACTCCGCGTACATATGACTGATAAATTCATTGATTTATCCGTCTGCAAACCTCTTTTAATGGTTTTTAATGGCTTTAGTTATAAGGGGGATTCTCCTTCTTTGTGGTAGTCATATAATTATACCATTTCGATGCCAGCCACATTCTATTACACAAACTGATGACACTTTAATAAAAAAATGTATAAATATGTAAACGAATTGCAGCATCTTATAGGTACTTAGTATTCAATAGAAGTGTACTTGAGGTTCGTGTTGAAATGCTAATAGGTGCCAAAGTACTTTTTTTCAGCTGAGCATAGAATTGTACGATGATGAATTGATTCACTGAAGACTAAGTATATACCTTGTATTATAGCAAATATAACTATTTATAGTTTTTATTATTGTTTCTTTGATTTGAATTATCTCTGGATAAAATCCTCTCTTTGGAATTCACGACGTTTCGAGAGAAAAATGATGAGCAACCCCTCATCCGCTCTTCAATTTTCCCCAAGGGCAAAGAAAGACCCTGGATTTCCCTCTAGGCTGATCCTTTCAGCCGCAAGCTTCGTATGTGCCCAGTGACCCCTACGTATCTTAAACGGTATCCTAAAATATGCTAAAAAATAAGGAAGCCAAATGTGATTGTATTGTTGCTTCAAACTCATAAGTACATTGAGTCGAATTCTGTCATGCATACGGTCTCTTCAGGTATGGATAAAATAATCCACTATGACAAGTAGAGGTGACCAAGGTTAACAGATTCATACCAGTGGCGGATCCAGGGAGGGGGGGGGTCTGTTCTGAGGGTTCAGACCCCTCCGGATTATGATAGTTGTTAAAAATCAATGATAACTCCCTCCCGATATTCAGTTGTCATGAAAAGCATAGATGTAGTAGTCGCCGCCACCTCCGCTCCTCAATTTTCAATCGACGATGCCCCTCACCGAGATGGACGTCTTCTTGATCATGAATCGTGCCTCCTCTCACAGAACTTTTTTGAGCGGGTAATTTCAAATTCACCCTATCGACCCCTTCCAAATTATTTTCCAGATCCGTCCTCCCTAACATAATAAAAAATCCTGAAGCAAGCAGAGGTCTTGACAAATTATGCTATGACAGAAAAGGGGTTGGCTTACTACCGTTAACGCCACTGCGACCCATATGGATCTATTATGACCCCCATATACACTGTCTAAAGCAGTCTGCCCAGCCGTGACCCTTTACTCAAACCACAAAGCCCTGACACAGGGTTTTGCATGTAGCTTTCCACTGTTGGATTTATGATTCCTAATACTCAAAACCTTAGCCTCGACACAGGAGGTACACTGGGGTTTCGTCATGCTCACTGCAGAAACCGCATGTTGTCTCATCTGCCAGACCCAAGATATGCAGATTTGGGCGACAGTGTCTTGTTAAGAGACACTATGACCCGTATCGCCTACCTCTGGGAATGTAGTATTTTGTTTGCTTTTGCCCTAATTGACTGTTTCACCATTCTAGGGACCTTTTTTCGTTCCAATTCATTATGAACTGTTAGATGCGTGTTCTTGTCCCGCCACAGAAATGCTCTGGATGCACCCTGTCGGGTCAGCTCATCCGCCTTCTCATTTGCTATGTGCCTTTCGTGTCCTGGTAACCAGAGCGACCTTACCTTCTTTTGATTTCCCAGCTCTTTGAGAGTATTCACGCAATCCCCTACTAGCTTTAACGATATTTGCGACGAGCTTGATGACTTAATGACTGTATAGCTATCTGTGCATGATGTCGAAAAGATAACATCCGTTGATAGAGATGAAACGGCGAAGTATATTCTTTTTTTTATGCCGAAGCAGCCACGCAGGCAGAAGCTTAAATGCCAGAACACAGCGGCTGCTATGAGAGTCCTGAAGAAATTTTGTTAATCCGAACCGGGAAAAGCCGCCTCTTGTAGATTGTGCCACAATCTCGCCACCATCGGGATAAAGGAGCGGTCGAATCTGCCAGCTCTGGACGTACGAAGTTCGACACATGTAGTATGGGAGGCCGAAGTCAGGCGGGTTTGTCTGGCATGTAAATGGCTCGGCGGTATCATTTTGAAGACCTCTGAGGAGCAAAACCCGTTGGTGTAGCGGTAGAAGATAGCTAGATCGCCAACAGCCAGCTGGTGCGAAAGGGTCCCGAGACTGTCTGTTAGAGACGAGTGATCGATCAGTCGGTTAGCCCTCCTCTGGACAGCATCAAGCATAAATAATGTAGTCTGGGCGGCAGCACCTCACACGTGTGAACAATACTCGAGCCTAGGTCTTATCTGGGTCTTGTATGGAGTGAGAAGGTCATGCAGAGAAAAGTACTTCTTAGACCTAAGCAAATAACCTAGCTGCCGCTATTGCCGAGATGTGTTCGTGCCAGAACAAGTCCTCGGTGACCTGGACTCCGACCAGCCGAAATCAACGGCTGTTTGGCAGAACTTGGCTGTTCATCGAACCCAGATAAACGCTAGGATGCTTTTTGTTTGTCAAGGTACAGTATCGTGTTTTGGAAGCATTCAACTGTACAAGATTGTTGCGTCCTCAAGCAGTGATAACCTCCAGGTCTTTTGTCAGGGAGAAGGTCGCTGCTAGTCTTCTTTTTTTCCAGCTCACCCGCAGAGATCGGCATGTCGCTCTGTATTCCTGCATGTAGAGTGCTGTCATCAGCAAAGCTGTGGATTAGGTTGACCGTACAGGCAAGGAGGGCGGCGACATAAGTGATGTATCACTTCGCGTAGATGATTCGAGTGGTACATCGCTTATGCTAATTCTGATTCACTCAGGAAGGCGCTGCTGGTAGAACAATTGAAGAAGTGATGTGAGCCACAATAGAGCAGACTTTCGGAGGTTGGTTGACATAGTGATCCACTAATCACGAACCTAGAATGAAGGGCACAGTTGTCCTTAAGGGGCTGAATTTGAGAAACAAGGAAAAGATCTCCTCCAACTCGACGGAGCAGAAATGCTATACGTAATATATATTTGGTTGTCAGCGTAATAAAGAACTACGGCGAAAGATGCCAATGATGCATCAAAACAAATCGTGGACACTAGTCTTTGACTTTGACTAAATTATTATTTCCTGTAGATCCACCTAACAATTTCTCCTTTGTAAGAACATACTTCTTCAAGGTTGCAAGGCTACTTTTGAATCACTCTGCAGGTATTATTTGATCAATGTAAATATTCCGTTAAAACCCACATCCGCATAATTAAAACAAAATTGTGACCGAACGTATAATTCATAATTTTAGGAAAATCTTCTTCCTGACAAGCCTATGCAAGCGATTAATCCACTTTATTTGAAACAACGTATACAGACAACGAACAGAAGAGCCACTCGATGATTTATTCAGGCTTTTCTCCGTTTGTCATAGCAAGTCGCAGATACGTCACACATGTTGCGCAACATGGCTCCGGCACATTTACACTTCTATCGTTGCAACACTTTTTCCCAAAAAAAATGCCGTGGTTGCGGTACATATTGCGCTACAAGCCACGGTATATGTGTATGTAGTTACTTAGCGTCTTTATCCCCGGCGCTTGTTCCGTCACACGTTGCGGACTGTGCAAAGGCTATAAGTGAAACTATCTATCAAAATTGCCCCCAAACGTAGCCAAATCTCAATCAATCCAAATTGAGGTATACAGTTGGCTATCCTAAAAATTCGACAAAAACATATATTTTAGTCCAATCTGTCAGGTGTCATTGTCAACATTTGGATTGTTTCCCGGAAAAAAACGCATTTTTACTGACTTTCTCCAATTGTTGTTAAATGTACGGTATACATGGGAAAAATACATGATTTTGTTATTGGGAACGCAAGAAAGCACTGATTAGTGGATGTTCAGTCTGCGAAATTTTCATTAACTAACCAAAAAGATTTCAAATTTTGCTCTGCCAAAACCTATACTTTCCACAAATCTATGAAAATCATGGTTATGTAAGATATGACAATGTAGTCACGGCGATTTTTTCGAATTTTTTTGAGTAAAAGTGTGCCTATATAAAATTATTTTCGAAAAAACAGGTTTTCAAGATTAGCCATAGCCTTTCTGGAAACTGTGGCGACAGATGGCATGCGCATGTTGCATAGCTTTCAGGCTCGAATCGTTCTCAGATCTTCGTGGCATGATTTGTTTCTCATTATATAATATAGTAACCTATATTACTACTCGTTAGAAATATTCTGCGACATAATTATTTTTTGTAGATCATGCTAGAATGTGATCAAAACCAAAATAACGAAAATGCATTTCTTTCTAACATACGAAATTGCTTATTTTTCAAATATACTGTACAATATTTTTGCTATTTAAAATCACCCTCATATTTTGCTCTCCAAGGACTACAGTATCATCAAATTCCATCGAAATCTGTTTTTGAAGTAGATATGCGAAAGCGATCCATACTTGACCTTTTACGCCAAATAACCCATTTATTAATTTTAAAAATTTGAATTTAAACTAGGTTTAGATACCCTATTATCAAAAATATAAGTTTCACGACGGGGGCCTGATATCAGAATGTTTATAATAAAAAGTTCCACAACTTCCGTATGAAAAAGTTTATTATGAAAAATATGATCACAAACATCCTCAATTTCCCCAAAATATATTTAGTATACAGTCATTTCCGTTTTATAATTCCTGCAAAAGATGAAGTATTTGGCGTGATTTGCTTGGAGTACCATCTTTGGAAAGTAGTTCCCCTAATAACTATTTTCTGGCAGATTGTCTGTCGCTGAAAAAAAATCTCATCTCTTGGACGGTTGACCATTGAAAAAGTCCTAATATGAGAGTGATTTTACTTTTCTCAGTCTTTATACTTTGATTATTAATGCAACGAGAAGGTCATTGCTTCGGATGAAATTATAACTGCTCGGGCACGCGATACTTTGTCAAAGTCCAAATTTTCCAGAAGAGCGAGAAGTGTTTTTCATCAAGGATGATCCGGCATTTAATCGCTGTATTTTAGTAAATTACTGTGATATTAGTAAATGTGACTGTATTTCTCCCTTTGTTTGCTATCTGAGACATCCATCCGGCAACTAGTAATTAGGTATGGCTAAAAATAGATTTTTGTCACTAATAAAGACAGTTCCAAGTGTTTCATTTAACTGTATTGTCAGTTTTAACTAATACATGCTTAACTGCCAAACAGAAACGTCATTATAAAGAAGACTTAAAAATAATTAAACATGGAGTCAAGTTAGTTGACTATGTACTTCCCTCGCTACGCTGTCATGAGTTCATAAAGGATCATGTTTGACACAAGTTAGCCCTTCCGATAAAAGTTAACTAGGAACATGTATAACAAAAAATTAAATGACCTCCCTCCTCCCCTTGCCAGGATTTGCTACAGGCGCACATAATCGTTTGCTATGACCAATCCCGCGTGAATGACAATATTCGCGTTCACACAGCCCACAGCAGTGCGGAAGGGATTGTTGCATGTGGTGTACGGCCACCGAGGTCGACGCTTGTCCATCGGGAGACCACGTCGCACGTCGACATCCGACTGTAGGCGATATGTCGTTTTAAGGATAAATGTACGGGGACACCTATAATGAGTAAAATATGCGTAATATGTGCGTGGAATTACTGGGGTTGGAGGCGTTTAAATATGCCGATGTTTAAGGATTGAGACATCCCTTCACCCACTCCTTGCAACCCCTAACCCCCAATTTTAAAGCCCTACAAAGTTCTTTCCGAAAATGGTCAAGATCGCCTGAAAGGTCAAAAAGGAAGTTTGAGCAATTTTTACTTTTTTTTGGTTTTTTCCGCCGCCACTGGACTGATTTCCAAAAATTACAAAGTTTTTTGGTCCTTGGCACTGCGTAAAAATTTCATCTAAATGTAGCAAACTAGGTATTATGGCTTCGTCTCCCTAAACAAAATGCCCAGAAAAATCCGAGCTACAATTTATTCAAAATGGGTGAATTGGAGGGTGGCGACAGTAATTGGGAATCAGTTTTAATTCAATACAAATTTCGGTAAAATGCGAAGGTTGTAATTCAGCATGTGTATTAGAGTGTAAAAATACCTAGTCTGAACCGTTGTTAAATATTTTGACAATAAGGGATAGGGGATATTTTACGAGTATGGTTAAATCTGAAATCTGTAAAACGTGGAAACAGGCTTTCCAATTTTGTTCATATGTATCTATATGTGTATAACTTCAGACAGTATGAGAAATTATCGGCCAATTTACTGAATTCACTAACCAGAAATGGTTGCAAAATAAATATCAAAGGAATGGATAACAAACACGTATCCAACATTATTAACACATTCGTAAAGAGAAGCATTGATTACTCAGCCTAAGCCAAATAAGTAGAAGGTAGAACTAATGGTAATTTAGTTTTGCATAATTATTTAATAGACAAGTCGTACTTGTACTGTTAATTTTGATCATTTTTAGACTTACAAATTTAAGAATGCTTGCAATAACGTCTTCAATTTGAGAAAGTCTTTTGTGATTTTGTTTGAACCTTCTTAAAAAAGATTTCCAAACAGATATAGACTTCGGACAAACAACCATATTGCACTTCTTCAAACCCCAAACAATATTATATAGCGCGCCTCAAGTTATAATAAAAAACTTGGCATTAAGAAAATACTTAATAAGTTAAAAATATATTAATACCATTTCTTTCAAATAAATTTGCTTCGATACGGTGTTTTTCAAAAAGGTCCCACCACTTATTTGTCCAAATGGTTAGCAAGCTATTCAGGGAGTGAAATTGATGCATGATTTCAAGATGTCGGCTAGGCGTCATTTTGGAGCGTCATTAAATGGAATGGGGTCGGGTGATTATCCAATTTGAAGTGCTTGATCCTAGAATATATAAACACCATCTATATAGGCCGGTCCAGACGCTCCATTTTGCACAACGTTTTATCTGCGCAGTCTCAAGACGGAATGAAAACGTTGCAATTTTCAGACCGTCCACACGGTGCAGATATATCTGTATATTTCGCTCAGTTTTGTGTGATATTGTCATGGAGGAGGTACTACTCTGGTCAGTTTGGGCAATGTGTCTCGATAAAAAAAAGAAGATTGAAACGCCTCGGAAGTACCAGGCGTTCAAAGTGGTCGCGAAAGAGGCTTCTAAAAAGGCAGCAATTTTTTTCACAACGGTTTATCGGTCTGCAGTTGCATCGATTTGTTTATCTCTGTCACTGTACTCCTTGCATTTCACACGCCAAATGCATGGGAAACTTTCATATAATTGGATGAATTCTGTGAGAAACTCACGGGAACATTACCATCTACGTGCACCGACTTGTCTGCGCAGTTCACGGATATCTATACTCTCCTAGCTCAGTTATCGCTGCAACTGTACCGCCTTCGCGCCGGAGTCAAAACTGCGCAGTTTTCCCGTCTACACGCAACGTTTTATCTGCAACGTGTCGGACTGTGCAGACAAAACGTTGTGCAAAATGGAGCGTCTGGACCGGCCTTAATGTATTGCACATCTAGAAAGGCACTTCCAAAAGAAAAATATTGATTTAGCATACCATAACGTTTTGATGATTAGTTGTTGAGTTATAAGCGGTTCAATAAACAAATACAGTCATCTTTGACAGATTTCCAGTCAGCCATTCTGTCATTTATGTTCTGGAGTTATAAGGTACTCATGAGGAGCTCCAAAACGAGGTATCACAGTATCTCCAATTTCACTAAAGAAAATGCTTTAAAATGACGCCAACCGCCATCTTGAAATTTTTAGATGCTACTTTTGCATCTCTTCCACTACTCCAGATTTCAGGTAGCTAACATGACCCGTTCAAGAAATAAGTTGGGGTGGGGACCTTTCTGAAAAGTACTGAATATACTATTCCTTGACTGTTTGGTGCAAATGAGGAATTCACTATCGAATAACTTTGCTTTCACCCGTCGGTTATATAAGAGTGTGTAAATATGATTTGTGCAAATCTTTGGTATTAAAAAGGAAACGCCTTTCAATCAAAATTATCAAATTCTCAACGTCGGCAGAATTGGACCGCATTGATTAGCAGAATTATTAGTACATTATGAAGCTAATCATAGGCAATACAGTAGTTTGCGATTTACGCTAGTCTTCCACTCTAGCATTTTTTTATTGGTATAATTGACCCCCTCAGTTCGTCAGAGATAAGATATCCCGCATATCGTTGGCCACACGAACTTACACAACACGCTTTAGCAACAACAAAATCACCTGTACGTGGACTCTGTTTCCATATCGAGAACTCGACTATGCCAGTCATTATATGTATATTTTTGTATATTTATCAGTTTTCAACATCTGGATTTAAGAAATTGCATAGAGAATTAATTGTCTTCTCGATACTATTGTAATGTATCAGTGCTTCCCAAGTGTAGTACGGTTGGCTATGTAAGCACGTTTGTTATAATCGGATTATACAAAATACGCGAAAACAATACGTCGGAAGCATCAAATTTATAAACTGTCGAGCCAGATATCCTAAAATTAAGTTAGTGGACCTTTTCCAATTTTCGAAAGCTCGTTCTAATGCAATTCATGTTACACGTGACCAGTTTTCCCATGTCTGGATCTAATCGCTAAGTGCCAATATTCCTTGTACTTGTTTCTTACCCATTATTTGACTTTGTTCTTTATTGCGCTTTTTGGCACACCCAAGGGGGTCTGGCCCTTAAGGTATACAGTGTGGATGGTCCTTTCCTTGAGATCTCATCCGCACTTTCAATACCTGTGTTACCTAAATGTCCTGCTATCCACATCAAAGTTACGTTGTTGTGTTCAGATGGTGCATTCAGTTCTCGTTCGCATTCCCAAATCAGTGCAGATGTCACTCTAGGATGTCTTAATGCTTTGATTTTGAGCGACGCTTGACTGTTAGTATATATGGCGATCATTTTATTATTGTACGCTTGCTAAGTGGTAGATAACATTCATATTCGCAAAAAACTGTGAATGCGATAGTTTGAAATACATGATTTTTAGGAATTTATATAAATTTTAACCAAGCACAAGTACGACTCTAAGGAGGACGCAGTATTATATCTGTAATCATGCCCATTCTGAATAATGAAAGAAGAAAAAAGGTCGATGTTAAATGTTCGTATAAATCTACCAATGAAAACGTATAATTTCCTATCAGAAGTTCCATGCTAAAGAACAAATTAATCATCGAATTCTACCAGCATAAGTACAATATTCACGGAATTTTCCATAAGGAAAGTATAGTATGCGACTAGGCTTTTTTTAGCGATCAAGGTAGCATCTTATTCACTTATATACATTTAATTGGAAGTACAATATATTCATGTATCCACCTGAACCAAGATTGTATGGGTAACCAAGGCTTACGTAAAGGTCGATATCTGTGCATTTTTCATTTGTCTTGACAAAGCTCATTATAGAGCGGTGTGTATAGGCGAGATTTCGAGCATACACGGTCGATAACTCTGTTATCACGCATGTAACCCTAGAAAGTTGAAAACAAAAATTATTAGCTCTTTACTTAAAATATTTAAATCCGTATGATTCATAAATACGTGCTGACCCAAAAATACATTTTTTTTAAATAAAAGCGTTACATTTCAATGCTGCTTTGGATAGGCTGTTTCAAACGAAACAATTCAATATGACATACTATTTTTTGTTGAGTTTTGCTTTCAAATTGCTGAGATGTTGGACAACCTGTTGAAAAAACACCCGACCTTGACAACTCGCGTCTTCTCTACTGTTGTAGCTAGAGTGCTGAATTTTTCGCTAGATACCATGTTTTCTTCCTATTCACTTTTTCTTTCACTTCTTTTGATAGTTTGTACAGGGTGGCCAAGAACGATTTCACAAAATTTTCTAATGGAATGCTCTGTATATATTCAGTCTTGAATTCCCCTTTATTCGAGCTTTTTTTATATGAGGCTCATTGGGGTTTGTATGACTAGTTTTTGAGTTACAGCTAAGCAATTTGTAAATCTTATATCAGAAAAAAGCTTGTAAGAAGGGGGATCCAAGTGTGAAAATATACAGGGTATTTCATTTATACATTTTGAGAAATAGTTCATTTTGTGTTCTTGATCAGCTTGTATCGACTATTCAAAGCACTGAAACAGTAAGTAGATAGGGAGAAAATATGGGATCATAAACGTTTTCTGGTAAGCATTTCAGAACTTTAAATATAATAGTTGTGCCGATTGTGCGGTAGAGGCAAAACTATTTTCCAAGTCAGGCACATACCTAGTTAGTATTGCTATTTGTGCTACTTATGACAGTTGACTTGTGCAGCGCTGATATGTCAGTATATATCATTGTTAAGCTTGAAAAAACTGAGCGGCCACGTCTTGACAGTTATCAGAAATTTTGCACTTATAACCCAGCAAAAACTTAAGGCCTTTCGCAAATCAGAATGAAGAATTATCAGCCTGTTTGATACCATAACTGATATGATAAAAGGCTTTTAATATGGTAACTTTGACAATTTTAAGCAATTGAGGTTTTTATGTGAATCTTATCAAACGCACATCCTTAAGTTCTACAGGTGGAGTACTGAGGTTCCCGTCAAAAAATCTCATCATCTAATTTCATCATTGCCTGGACCGCGCCTTTTGTTTCAAAGCGTGTTAGGTAAAAACTAGATAAGCTCAAAGACGCAGAAAGAAGAACAAGAAATGTAGCTGTGAAGGTGAAGGAATAGTCAAGGCACTGTTGAAATGACTGCAATAGTTCTAATTCTAGGAAAATAATTTTGATGGATGGGTTTTGTTGTCTGGAATTTATTCAAGGTATTAGAGTATCTTTTACAGAGGTATCTGTCACGGAAACCGACATGCCCATATTAATACTTCTTCCATAATACTTCATTTCAGACATACGACATACCAGAACAAAGCTGGGTCACCAGTTCAGTGCAGCTTACTGCGCGTTGCTGGGGCTAGGGACGTCACGAATGAACAAAAAGTAAAGGATTCGGACAATGACTGAATCCTGAGGGATGCCTGAATACGCCGTAGAGTCGAACATTATTAATTTGTTGATTACAATGTACTGAAAAGTATGGACATTGATGAGTAAACAAACCCCAAGTAGCTATTCAAGAATTGATCTAAGCTGCAGTAAGGTTGGAAGGATCAAATTTTAAGGCTCTTGTTATGTCATAAACTACCCATGTAAGAATTTTAGATGCTTCTGGCTTACATGTTGTGATTCACAACTTGCCAAATTAAAAAAATGTCTAATACTCATATACTTATACTTTATGTTATTTTTGCCGGCCTACTACCTAGATTGAGCGGCTATTGAGAACAACGACATATTGTTTGAACATTTTTTTAACCATAAAAACAACCTTTTTTCCATTTTGAAGTACAGGAAGAAGCACGTCCATGATCTCCCAAAATAAATTTATTATCGGCGTTTTTCTTTGATGCGTATTAAGCATAACATATTGAAGCGATAACAACTATAACAAAATTAATTCAACATGTACTTGTTATTTTGTTCGTTTTTAAATATTTAATGTATTCGAGATAACATGGGCACGCAAGTGGAGTGTACGAAACTGCAAGTTACGAAAAGTAAAAGCACACATCGATCGGTAAAAATTCCCTATTGACCAATGAAAATCTAGGCTCTGTGCAATTTATTTCAATCAAGGACCACAGAGGTGTATCGAAACTTCTAGACGGAGACCAAAACGGAAATTGCGACAGGCATGTGCAACATTTCGTACGGTAATTAATTTCAACTTGGAGAACATTAGAGATATGCTATGCAGGACGAGTTTCAGCAATTCTTAATCGATGATAACTAGAATTTAATAAATTAACATACGCTAACTCCAGTCAATAGCAAAGCAGTGAATATGATTGACATTTAAGCAACAAATCAAAATGTACAGACATCATCAATTTGTGTTACATGAAAAGGGATTATATAAATGTAAATGTACTATTACGATCCCTTACCAGATGCTTACTTGTCTGATGTTAACAAACAAGTGTTCTTAGTATGCTAACATACCAAAATAGCATATATGTCAAGCTCAGGATTTCAATGGAAATAGATAAAATGTCTACAAAAAATGATGGCGCTCACTGAAATTCATCAAAATATAATGTTGAACGTTGGAAAGTGTGTAGTTCCTAATGATATACTCGAATACTGGTGTCACGGCTTTAACAAATCAAAACATGAAAAGATTGGATGGAAAGGTTACAAGATGGGCTTGTAGAATTATGCGAAAAAAATATTTTTTTTTTGCACTTTTTTTGCGTCCCATTAGCCAGATCCAATCTTGTATGTACGTATATCTCTATTTTGGACAAACACACGACGTCACAACATCCATGGCTTCGAAATGTGATTTCCGAAGGCGATATTCGAACTCGCGGCCCGGCCGGCCGGCTGATCAGTAGCACGACACTCTGATATTTCCAAAGATATTTTCAAGTAAGCAGCAGGTGACATCTGCGGTCGAGTAGTTATTTTTCAGTACGCGTACACATTTTCACCGGAAAGCTGTGACAATGCTGGAGCACCGGTTAAATCATAGTATCTCTGTTTGAAGGGACTAAGTAGGAAAATAATGTAGCTTGATTTAAGGGGGTCAGGGAGGAGCATAGGATCATTTCTTTGACAATACTCGACCCAAAGTTCCGGTAGCACACCAGTGATTTCAAAAGTACCAAAGGTAGGCAATACGGAGTGTATAAACGTTTTAGCAATTAAAGTACTCGTTTTCATTGTTCCATATACTTATTGCAGTCAGGCTTACGACAAAGTTGGTTCACTGTAGCGTTTTTACATAAAACCTACCCAATCTACGTATTTATATAGGGCTCCACAGTTTTGGACGGCTCTGTTTTTGTCAGTTTTGTTTAAAATCAGAAATACCATACCTGTACCCTTGAGAATTGGTCAAATAATCCTAAGAGCCTACCTGACTATTGTGTAAAATCTAGTTCTCCAACTATAACCTCTTATCGCAACAAACGAGATACAAGTGTGGTAACCTTGTATGTGGTTAGAAACAAGTTGCTGGAATAACTTTAATGCATGTTTAAGTAAGTTGAACTTGAATTGCTCCAGAAGGAAAGTAGGTTGAAATTTCTTCTCGGGTATCTGGGTAACGCAAGTGCCGTTCGAACTATTGTTGGCCAATATGCGTTCTTATATAACAGTTACCGTTTCAGCGTTTTTGATGTGATTAGGAGTTGGTTTTTAACGTTATCGATAAAATTATGTAAGAGTTTTAGAAGTTCAATAACACTGATTGGTTCTTGTTGACATCGTCTATCAATCTGAGGCTGATTGATGACGTAGGGCGTTTTAGAATATGTGTTGAGCCTCTCAATTTTTTATAGAACACTCAGAAATAATGTCACAATAAAATACTCGGATATTAGCTAAAATAGATTGTTTATATCGATTATTTGAATCCTTTGTATTTCCCGCCAAAGCAATCATCTATTATGATTTTTATTAGCGCTTACCGATACCGGCACTTCATTCAAAGTTAGAGAATAATGTTATGTTCCTCAAAGCTGTCGGAAACCTGACTTCTGCTGTTTAGTAAGGGAGGAGTTAAAGGCGGTGCACCTCTCTTACTTGAATCGTCAGACGTGCGCCCCCACCAGACTAGCTCAGTCACCACTCTTCAATTGCCATAAGGGCATTTGTTCTCAGAAGCGCTACTTAGGTGCTCAACCATGAAGCCGCCACGCCCGCTCTACAACTTTTAATGGCCCTGGACCCTCTCCAAATTTTGAAAATACCCCATTTAACGAAGCTTTCAGGGCCTCCCTTTATAATATCCATACAGGACGATCGACTGGTTTAGATTATAGAACGGACCAGCCCTAGCGAAGCACTGCTAATTTTTATAGCCGTGTGAATATTCGGTTGACTAATTTACTGCGACACTGTACAATCTGAACTAACAATAAAAATTAGCTTGGTTTAGAAACGCCTCACATAAAATTCTTGTTTAGGAACGTAATAAATGTATTATATCACACAAAATTTAATTTTATTATATGATCTTTATTCATTTCTGAAAATATATTCATCTTCTTTATTGTGACTTTAAATATTATTAAACAATAAAAAAAGCACGTGGGTGTTCGTAAAAATAAACCTGACGATAAACTTGCGGATAAATAGATGAACGTATCGATATCAAAATTATTCGAAAATTTGCCAGCTATTCGACATTGATCGTTGAACTCTGTCGGATATCCATTATTCACGCTAATGGCGCCAGAAACTATATATTTCTATGACAAGTATCCTGGATACCAAATAAATATGTTAAACTACGATAAATGTGAGATAAACAGCTACTAAATTTAACACTATCTTCTGGATAAACATAAAACGCGCATAAAGCATACATCTCCGTGTGAATTAAACTTTTTAATGTAAATTTTATGTCAAAAAAGCAATACAGGATATGCCTTCACCATCAATGTAATACCGATCTTGATAGACAGCTTATGCTCAAAGCGTTGCTGAATAAATGCACATCTGACTTAAATAGGCATATGTTTACAGATGCAGCCTTAGAAATAATTTGCGTGTTGACAAAGGTTATCGAGATAGGACGAATGGTGCAGTAATTTTAGCAAATTAACGTACAATTTTATTTAAATGACAGAGAATGATAAGTGTATAGGTCAACCAGATAGCCCATTTGCATCTCTATGCGCATTAATACCCAAGATCAATCTATAAATGATTGGTTGAACTTGAACTAGTGTAATCCATGCGTTCAGTGTTGTAAGAATAAAGAAAAATATGATCTCCTTAAACTAGCAGCATATTCCTTCTAACTTGTATATATTTATACCATAAAACATTTACGAATATACATGTTAGACACATTTAGCATTTTCAAGATGCCTGATACCCAAATTATTCATGTTTTAGAAATGGGCGTCCAGTTGGAGGCCTAGTTCATATAGACGCGAATCGCGATTGCGAATAAAACAGATAATACTCCTGTTAGTCAATTTAGCGACATGAGAAGTGACATCTTTCATATTTCATTTTCATTTTATAATTTCCTTGCGATTCGCAAAATTTGAACTCTAGCGGGCGGGTATATTAGAAATCTTTCAATTTATTGCGACTTTGGTCTGAACATTTTCTGTTAAAACTGTCAAACTCGGAATGGCGTATGCGCAATCCAAAATTGTTTGGTTTGTTTTTTTTATATTCCAACTACCACTAAGGCCTAAGGCCTAAGCACGCATGGGGTACCGTGGAGCTATAGGAGACTCCAGGGGAAAAGGGAAACGCCACACGTCTACAGTCTACCACCTACGAACAATCACAACATCCATAGCCAAGAGAAAAATTTCTCATGGGACGGGATTCGAACCCGCACAGCGTACGGCGACTGATCAGGAGACCGAAGAGTCTACTACTTCGGTCACCGCTGCTGCCTGTTTACTTCATTTTCGCTTGATTTGAATGGTGCCACTATGTTTTTGTATTTCCGTAAAAGTTCTATACACTTCTCTTATGTGTTTCTAAGTTTGTATTATTGCATTATTTATTGATACCTATATTAAGGTAGCTGATAACATTTCATCTGGTGATACGGGTTCACGTGCACGAAAGGATTTGCCTATAATTTTAGACACTTTTTACAATAAGGTATTGATGGCTTTTATGCACATTCTATGATAGCTATATAATCGTTTCATGTTGAAGTCTCATTTCTTGGACTTAATTATGAAACGCCCTTACTGTCTTTTATCCTTAAAAATGTTAATTCTCGAATTTCGTCTACATGAGGCTCTACCCTACTGAGCGAGGGCCGTGGCAAATGCTTGTTCCGGAAGTTGTTGTATCCAGTATACAACTTCTTCCCGTCCAAGTGATTGTGCACGCGTTAAGGAATACCTCAGTACCGATTGCCGGGTGGCGGTACAAGTCCGCCAACGGGCCACTTTATGTCTATTTAACATCACTAACACGTAAAAAGAAGGTGGTAGACAAGGACCAGTCGACCGAGGCAGTACCACCCGCTAGCTTTTCCCAGGGTGTCTATAAATCTGAGAAAGAACGGGGGAGTTGTGGCTTTTGTCCGCAGCAGTCTTTCCTGCTCCAGGGATCTTTCTTTGGAATCAGACCGGAAGGACATTCTGTGGCTTCGCCTCAACTCCAAAACATCACCCAAATTTATTTGCTGCCTTTATCGCTCTCCATCGAACCATAACTGGGATGACCTACTCGAATACCTCGCCGTCCAGATCGACTTCCTGAACATCAATCACCCCGCTTCAGAGGTAGTTCTTCTCGGTGATTTCAATGCCCATAATGAGCTTTGGTTGGGCTCAAATAAGACCGATGCAGCAGGTCGTGCAGTCGAAGCGTTCGCTCTTACTCAAGGGCTGACCCAGCTGGTGACGAGCCCTACTTTTTTCCCCCGCGTCTCGTCACACGCCAGTAGCCTGCTGGATCTCTTTCTGACCACGCATCCTGGCCCTTACAGCACTGCTGTCCTGTCCCCCCTGGGTAACTCAGATCACGGTGTTGTGGAGGTTAGGTTTCGGTCCGAAGCCGCTGTGGCAGCAGAAACTCGCACAGGCCGCAAAACTTGGCATTACGGACATGCCGACTGGGAGGGGCTCAGAGACTTCTTCTCTAGCTTTCCTTGGAGAGATGTCTGTTTCACTGACGCGGATGCGCCGTCTGTCTGTTCTTCAATAACCGAAATTATCCACGTCGGAATGGAGGAATACATCCCTCACACAGTGAAAGTTCCTAAACCAGGGTCCAACGGCTGGTTCAACAAATCGTGTGACACTGCTCGCCAGCAGAAGATCAAGGCCCACAGAACCTACTTACAAAACCCCACTGTAGAGAACAGACAAGCCGACGTCGAGTCCAGAAACAAATATAACGAAGCGGTTCGCAATGCCAAAAACCAGCATGATATAAAAGTTAGGCACAGGGTAATGTCGCAGCGCAATGGCAGTCGGTCTTTCTGGACGCTGGCCAAGCAGATTGAAAATAACTTCTCACACAGTAGCCTTCCACCACTTACGTGTCAGGATGGAACTATTGTATTCGACTCAAAGGCCAAGGCGGAAGTGCTAGCCAAGATCTTTGGTGCCAACTCCACCATGGACGTCCCCACCAACGCCCAAGTGCCGTCAATTCAAAGGGTTCCTCACACTATGCGGGAGGTAACATTCAGGCATAAGACCGTAAGACGAGTGCTCTTGTCGCTCGACATCAACAAAGTTTCTGGTCCGGACTTGATTCCTGCCATTGTACTGAAGAGATGTGCAGCGGAGCTTGCTCCAGTTCTTTCGCGTCTCTTCCAGATATCTTATGAAACCGGCACCTTCCCAGAAAACTGGAAATTTGCTCATGTACAGCCCATCCCAAAAAAAGGATCTAAAACCGACCCTTACAACTACAGGCCTATAGCTCTGCTTTCTGTTATAAGTAAAGTGATGGAGAGGTGCATAAATCGCGAGCTCCTGGACTACCTCGAACGTCACAGCTTGATTAGCGACAGGCAGTACGGTTTCCGGCACCAACGATCCACAGGGGACCTCCTAGCTTACGTCACGCAACTGTGGAGTAAACTCATCCAGTCTCATGGTGAGGCTCATGTCGTTGCTCTTGACATCACGAAAGCGTTCGATCAGCTGTGGCACGCTGCCCTCTTAAGCAAACTACCATCCTACGGCCTTCTAGAAAAGCTTTGCAGATGGGTGGCTGACTTTATCTCTAGCCGCAAGATATCCGTCGTAATTGACGGATTCTCCTCTTCATCCCACAACGTCAACGCGGGTGTTCCCCAGGGATCGGTCTTGGCTCCAACACTGTTTCTCTTACATATCAACGACCTCCTTTCCTGCACGATCAACCCAATCCACAGCTTCGCTGATAACAGCACTCTACATGCAGGAATTCAGAGTGACAAGCCGATCTCTGCCGCTGAGCTGGAAAAAAGAAGACTAGCGACGACTTCTTCTCTGACAAGAGACCTGGAGGCTATCACTGCTTGGGGACGCAACAATCTTGTACAGTTCAATGCTTCCAAAACACAGTACTGTACTTTGACGAACAAAAAGCGTCCTAGCGCTCATACAGTTTCGATGGACGGTCGAGTTCTACCAAAGAGCCACTCATTTCGGCTGGTCGGAGTCCAGATCACCGAGAACCTGATCTGGCACGAACACATCACTTCAATAGCTGCAGCTGCTGGGAAAAAGCTAGGCTATTTGTTTAGGGCTAAGAAGTACTTTTCTCCGCATGACCTTCTCACTCTATACAAGGCCCAGATAAGGCCTAGCCTCGAGTATTGCTCACACATTTGGGGTGCTGCCGCCCCGACTACATTGTCCATGCTCGATGCTGTCCAGAGGAGGGCGGTCCGACTGATCGATGACTCTTCTCTAACAGACAGTCTCGGGACTCTTTCGCACCGGCGGGCCGTCGGCGATATAGCTCTTTTCTATCGCTACACCAACGGGCTTTGCTCCTCAGAGCTCTCTTCCATGATGCCGTCGCGCGAATTGCCTGCCAGACAGACCCGCCTGACTTCGGCGTCCCATCCTAACCGTGTCAAGCTTCGTACATCCAGAACTGGCCGATATGACCGCTCCTTTGTCCCGAGGGTGTCTAGATTGTGGAACAATCTACGGGAGGAAGCTTTTCCCAGTTCTACTAACCTTAGGCAGTTCAAAAATCGTATTAATAAAATTTCTTTGGGATCATCATAGCAGCCGCGGTGTTCCGGCATTTAGGCTTCTGCCTGCGCGGCTGTTTCGATATAAAAAAAAAAAAATGAACAAGGCTTAAAGCGATCCAGCAGTGCAGCGTTCTTATGCAGATTACCAGTAGCCGTTGAATAGCTTTGACGGTTCGCAAAATTTAATGAACAAACTATCAAATGTAACAACCAAGAGGGATACTGCAGTCAAACTGGCAAAGGGCTAAAACTGATTCGTGGCTGGACCGCTTTATATAAATATTATAAATATATTATAAATAATTATTCATAGTCAAAACGCTTGTTTCTCATAAACCGTAGACTTTTTAGGACTTGTAAGACGTATACTATATTTAGTACTTCGGGGTTAAAGATGCTTATGTGATTTTTATTAGGATACAATTTATGTATACTGTTCCATTGCTGGGTCATGATTCTAGACATAAAGAATTATCTGAAGACTCACCAGTAAAGCAATATTTGGCAAGACAAGCAAGTCATCTTCTCTTCTTCCTTGAGATAGTTCTGGAACCCAGACGAGTGGATGAACCGGCACTGCAGTTAAGGTTCCGTTTTCATTGAAGGTAACGTTCTCGTGACTCATCAATTCTCTGAAATTAAAGAAAAACACTGTTCTAGTAGTGGCTCTTCCACAGTATACTTGATATCTACAGGGAGTTTCATAGCAAAAGGCTGCTATCCATTTCTTGAAAATCGTAAAGTTATGAAAGTGGGGAAGTAATGGGAACGATGCGGCTAAGATATATTCAAACTCGTGGCTTTATCGGCTTTTTTGGATTCGCACCAGATTTAAAAAGAGTCTTTTGTGGAGGTCCTATGTCATATGAACTTAGACCGATTTTGTACTTAGTGCCAAAAAATGTCATTTCATATGCAGAAAAATAATAATTCTTATCAATTTAAGTTACTTTAACCGTGCTGTTTTATCTGGATTAGCTTCCTTATCTGGAGGGGCATACACAACTATGTTTGTCTAAAATCACAATGAAATTTGAATTGGAATATTTTGTACTTTTCGCCAACTTAAGATTTTACATCAACTTAACCTTAGTTTGTCCATGTGCAACAAACTGTAACTAAATGTCAGTTAAAAAGTATTATTTATTATGTCACGGCTACAAGATAACCAAAAACAAAATTATTATAAAATCGAAGATGGGTAGACACATCATAATTGTTTTCAGTTGAATAATGCTTTCACCGAAAACAAACCTGTTAAATGACAATGACTGAGCTGGTTGAAATAATGTGCAATTATCGATATATGGCGTAAACACTTGTCTTTTTCGTAAAAAAGCTGTCTCATCATCAATTACTGAGGCATGCTAATGAAATTTCGTTGTGCGAGTGAACTGTGATAACGTTTGCAATGGTTGAGGTTATGGGCCGAGGACGTTGACATTTTCAGATTCACGGTCGTGGCGCAACCATGATCTCGACTTATGATTTATTCGCGTCTCTGCAAATATTATTCGGAGATGCAGTGACTGCTTTGGCGGTCGAGTGGCCACCTGGCATCAGTGATTTTTAGAACACTACTGGCCAGATAAATGATAATGATGACTGTTATTATGTTTAAATGATGATGAACATTACGTATTCATGGTTTTAGGTTGTCGTCAAGATGCTTTCGATGTTCTTGTGACCTGAACCGTAATTGGTGTTATGCTGTAAGTAATTTTGATTTTTTAGTAAGCCACATACGCACAATCATGTCCTCAAGGTTTTTAGTAGAAATTGAACTGTGACATTATCTGAGTTTCATATTTTTTCTTATATTTCTTCTGGGCGGAAGAGTAAATAATGAGGACGCATACAGAATTAAGAAAAGTCACCATATACGCTGACATTCAGGCGTTATTGAAATCATTAAGAAGGTTGTAGAATGGCATCTGCACTGATTTGGGAATGCCGACAAAAACCGAATACACTGGCAAAACACAACAATGTAGTTTTGGAGAAAGTTTCAGGGCATTTAGCTCACGAAGGCAATTTAAGAGCGGATGAGGTGACAAGGAAAGGATCATCGCCGCCCGACTTGAGAGTGTCAAAAAGCACAATAGGGAACCAAGTCAAAAAATATATTGGCGCCTAGTGACTGGATGCAAGCATAACATAGAATTCATCTCGTATACTATATATGAAAACGGATGTGGATCTGCTTTCAATGAGCAGAAACCAACTACGCTTAGTTACATGTCTAATAAGACACAACGACCTAAAAAAATACATGCATAAAATTTACTGTAGGTTTCGAGGAGCAAGATACAATGAGTCTGAGAGGCTGAAGCGCCTTCAGGAAAATCAGTCGGATGGCTCCCGAAAAGGGCTCTTGAGCTTCTATATTATATTATTTAGTGGAGACGGGGTAATCAGTCAATAGCGTCTAAGCCTTTGATGCTTTTCTGATGAGGGTGACATGACACTTTTTTTACCAAGAAATGTATATTCTTAATCTAGCACAATTTATTGTGCTTAGTGTATCACCATATCGTGGAAATAGATAAAAATTATAGACATCAAAGGAGAATAAACAAATGTAAACAATTTTATGATCCATACTACCCCTTACTATTAGTTATTTAAGCAACAATTATCTATATAATGTGCAAAAAGGTCTTAGCATATCGTTGCAAACAAGAATTATCAGTTTTCCATTAGCGACCTTAATAAAACTCAAGTAGATATTTCATTCAGATTGTTTGTTTATGTTTGTAAATTTAGGTTGGTTGATGATAAAGTACGTTAACATTTTAAGGAAGCTGGAACAGTTACGTAAATCGGTTTCTGGTACACAAAATTTTATGAGGTTGATTGTGATTAAACCGGGTTTCTCTTATGTTTAGGTTTATTAAACTACTTACATCGATATGAAATCCCGCTCATTATCATTAGTTTATGCTGCTTCTTAAAATAATGATATCGTGCGTACCAAAGTTGAAGATTTATGAACTTATTAAAATTATCAAGAGTTGGTCTATTTTGGGTATATAATTTTGGTAGCAATGAAACTTCATTGCTACCTTAAAATAGCTATTTTAAGGGACCATTTAATTTTATTTTTTGACACACCAGATTGACGCTATTTTTCATTGTTTGCCGATAGATCGATGATTAATTATTAATTAAAGCTTTGCCATACATCTTTTCTCTACCTACAACTTCTATAAGACCTGGATTGTAAGACCGCTCCTCTTTTGATATTGATATATATATATATATATAGGATTTGTTGGATATGATATCACTTATGCTCTCAGTAAAGTGAACTATAAGCTGCTACTAGCCAATCACTTCTTACTTCCTTTTCTAATGCAAATTTTAATCATAATGTGCTCGATGTAAATCCATATAGCAAACTATTACAAAAGGTGGTACTACTCCCACCATCATCGATCATTCGAACATTCTAGCAAGTTGAATGAAGCCGATGTGTAAATATAATTAGGTAACTGTACCTATCGTACAAACTCGTGTTGCCATACCCGCGCGTCGTAACCATACAGCGTACCACGTTACACCCATTATAAACTTGATCTTTCGCGCCATGGTCGAATCTCCGGGGTAATAACCTCCGTCTACTCTTTGTGGACGCTGAAGCGGGGTTTTAGAGTCTTAAGTGTACTTTGAAGCTGTCCATGTACATTTTTTTATATTGATTTTATGTTTTTACACCATTGCCTTTCATAACGACGTTGGCCCGTTAACGTTAATCATAAATTCGTAACCGTTGATGTAAAAGTAACTTCACCATTATTTTTCCTAATGAAAGACCATCTACGATGATATAATGACATGCCTACGTATACTTTATCTGAAGTCACTTGAAACACTGTGAAATACCGGGTGCGTTTTATGTATCTATATTTAACACGCTCTGTTGCTGCAAAAATCGCCAAATTTCGCAGCAAATATCAATAAGATCAAAGGCAGTTTCACCGGTCCACGTGGAGTAAAGCACGCCTATGCGTGGACATAGCCAGAAAGCGTGTATTTCAGAGCTCCGAACAAGTGCAGGTGGCTGCTGAAAATTGAAACAGTTTAGCCAGTACCGTGTAGCGGTGAATAAACGTGTTTTCTTTATTCTGTCCGTGTTTTTTCATAGATTTTATTAGTTTATGTGTTTTTGACTTTTGAATACTCAGTTTAATTGTTGATTTAATTGTTGTGTTGATTGTTCTTGTGTGTGATAAATATAGCTCTTTGGAGACCTTGGGAAAATACTCCAAGCCACGAAGAGATGGTTGATGAACCTGTGCAGGCAGAATTCTTTCATAAAGATTTAGAGGAACAGACCCAAAGAGTAATCCTAAATATGTATGATTGTCTGAAAAACGAAAATCCAGATTCCTCGCAAAATCAAATTTTAAACAGAATTTGTATCCTGACAAAAATCAGTCGGTCTACCATTTACCGGGTTATAAAAATGGGAGATGTAGTCAACCATTCCTTCCACAGAAAGCGCATAGGGCAAAAATTAAAAAGAATAGACGTGGGTTTTCAGGAAGATATCTATTCGTCGTATAATATACGGATTTTATAAAGAAAATTTGGTGCCCACGTTGGAAATGATACGGGATAAATTAAAAGATTATCCTGAAGATTTTTATAATTACAAATGCTTAGACTCACTGCACTGTATTGCGAAACTGTGTGGTTTTCAATACAAAAAATTAGATAAAAGAATGGTGATTATGGAGTCGTCTCGAATCGTTGAATTGCGCCAAGAAGTTTTGCACAAAGTTAAAATCTATAGAGAGCAGAAAAGAAATCTGATTTACCTGGATGAAACGTGGTATGATACCCATGATGTTGTGCAGTACGGCTGGGTTGACGACAGCAACAAGTGCATTTTAAATGCACTATGCAACCGTGGAAAACGAATCATTATTCTCCATGCTGGCAGTGAAAATGGATTTATACCTAATGCCTTGCTGTTATCTGCCAAAAATATCAAAGAATCATGTGCCGACTATCATGAGGACATGACCTCCGACTTATTTGAAAAGTGGATAGAGCAGCAGTTAATACTAAACATTTCCCCAAATTCAGTGATTATTATGGACAATGCGCCATACCATTCCCGACAGAAAAACAAAATTCCGAATACAGGCACAAAAAACATTATTGATTTTATGAAGGATAAGGGAATGGAAATACCACAAAAATCAACCAAAGCCATATTATTGGATCTTATTAAAAGACAAAAATTTGAAAAAGAGTATGTTGTTGACAATCTGCTTCAGCAAAATGGCCATGAAGTATTACGTCTACCTCCCTATTACTGCATTTTTAACCCGATTGAGTTGGTCTGGGCTGCTTTAAAAAAAAAGTAAGAAAACATAATCAGACCCCTCAATTAAGTGAATCGCTATTGGCCACAATAAGAGATGCAGTATCTCATATTGCTGCCACAGACCTATGGAAGCAGTGTTCTAGGCGACCAAAGGTTTTTATGCTATTTCAAGTGACTTCAGATAAAGTATACTAGAAATAACATTTGGTGAAAAAACCTTACTGCAGATAAAATGACAAGTAGATATAAAGGCAACTCAGCTGACTCAGCCTAAAGTACAAGAAAATTGTTGTGAAAATAATAATAATAATAATAATAATAATAATAATAATAATAATAATAATGATAATAATCATTTATTTCAGGCAATATTTACATTACAAGATGTTAATTTAGTTTTCATTTAGTTAATTTGAGATGTTAATAATGATTCCTAATTCTTTATTTGATTTGAATGTTGTAAAAGTCAATGGAAATAAATAAATACAACCCAATGTTCTGTTCAGTATTTTGATGCTTGCATACTCATATAACAATGAATAAAAAAGGATAATAAATAGCTGTTTTAGACATTTGCTAAAACAAAAAGCTATTATAGCAACTACACAGTTGTAAATTGGACACTAAAGACAGCGCTGCACTTATTATTGTTTATTTGTAGTATTTCGCAAGTATTACGACTTCAATGACAAAAGCTGGAACTATTCAGTTTTTAGTAAAAAGAATCTACAAATATTATACTATTTTTAAAAGAGCATTAAATAGCTAGTTTTTAATGTCATTGCTGATTCAGTTTGGTACATTTTTTTCACAGTGGTTAGTAAAGCATTGAATCCAAATGTAGTAATTTACTTTTTCTTTACCATACCCTGCTAGTTTTTAATAAAAGGAATACTCGGTTGTCTCAACCGACTATTAATTGTGGCCCAGGAAAAGAAAATCATAAGTTAAAAGTCCATTATAGCCATAGCGTCCAAAAATATCTGGAAAACTAGAAAACTATTACTAAGGTCATGTTGATTTTATCTGATTGACCTGAAGCCAATCTACCTCCTATGTCACTCTGGCGTGTTATTTTTGGGACACTCACTTTTCAAGTTACGTAATATGAGTGCGGTACTAAATTGCAATTCGCCACTTGTGGTTGCATCCGTAAGTAGCGATTTAACTTTTGCTTGGTTGTATGGTTACCCACAATCCAAGCGAAATTCATATCTGACTACTTGGCAAAGATGCTGTTGGAAAAAGGATTCTAGGTTCTAAGCTTCCTTGAATATTTCCTATCGCTGTCATGACAGCTAAGTTGGAATGGTACGCAGAGTTCTTATGATCAGTATTTTTTGCGGTCTGTATCATTAGCATCTACTGCTCATTTCCTTAGTGTCTGTGGATTACTACGAAACCTTGTACATCGGTAATGCTTGAAGTCCTGGCTCCACGGTTAATATACAGGGTGGCGCATCGAAAACGAAACAGACGCATTTACTGGCAGCTCAGTTTTTTTTTTGAAAAACGCTCAGACCCGTCGATTTTGTTTTCGAGGGGGACACAGGTTTGGCAAAAAATTACGTTAGCACGTGCAACCCCCTAAGCGGGGGTGACACCACCCCCAAAATCTTAAATGGAAAGGGGGGTCGAGTGATACCTTATTTTAAAGGTCTTTCAATTCCCTTTATAATGATATAAAATTAACGTACTTCGGTTCAGTAGTTTTGAAGATTTATCGATTTAAAGCTTAAATAAAACTAATACATCATCATTGGTGGAGACCCCATATAAAGAAATCCAAAGGTGATAAATCTGACGATCTTGGGGGCCATTCAATGGCACCTCTTCTACCAATCCATGGATCTGGAAACGTTTCATCAAAATATTGTCGAACACGTAATGCGTAATGTGGTGGGGCACCATCCTGTTGGAACATCAGCCTATTCGCAATGTACCGCCGATCATTCTGATTTTCAATGATGGCTGTTAATGCAGGATCTATGGCGTCCTCATGATAAATTCTGGGATTAGAATCGGACCAATATCGGCAGTTATGACGATTTGCTACGCCATTTAAGAAAAAGGAACATTCGTCGGAAAAGCAAGTGTTGAATAGAAAATGTTCATCGTTTATAATTCGTTCACTCATATCTTCACAAAATTATAATCGCCGATCAAAACCGTCTTCATTAAGTTCTTGTACCAGGTGAATTTTATACGGATGAAAACTACGGGCCTTTAGAATCCGTTGGACAGTACGTCGACTAACAGCACATACAGTCTCCAATATGCGGGTACTTAACGTGAGATCTATATAAACTTGCCCTAAAACCCCCACTTCTATTGCTTCGTTCCTTATGGGATTTTCAATGTTGCGTTTTATATTGGCGACTGACCCAGTTTCCCGAAATTTAGCTACAAGTTCTAGAACATATTTTCGTTGCATGTTACTGTTCTCATGTACATCATTAAATATTTCCGAAAAATATTTCGATAATTTCAACTCTTTCTGCTGTCGAATATACCATGGTTAATTTATGTATTAAAGCGTTACAAGTTATTTCAGCAACAAAGTTTGGTCAAATCAATCGCAAACTATGTACTCAATTCCTGTTTAAAATAAGTACGAGATATTTCCTTATCTTTCTTCAAGAAATAACTTTTTTGCCACAAAAAAACGAATCCAATAGCTGTTTTCAACAACAAGATGATAAACAAACCGTGGGCGTAGTGAAGAAAAGCATTTACTTATAAAGTAAATTCTTTTAGTCAAATTTCTTCTGAAAGTAGTACAAACTAATCTGATGTACCTATTAAAGTCTACTTTAAGCTTTAAATCAATAAATCTTCAAAACTACCGAACTGAAGCTCATGTATTTTACATCATTATAAGGGAATTGAAAGGCCTTTAAAATAAGGTATCACTCGACCCCCCTTTCCATTTAAGATTTTAGGATTGGTGTCACCCCCGCCCAGGAGGCTGCACGTGTTAACGTGATTTTTTGCCAAAATTGTACCCCGCTCGAAAACAATATCGACGGGTCTGAGCGTTTTTCCAAAAAAAAAACTGAGCTACCAGTAAATGCGTCTGTGTCGTTTTCGATGCGCCACCCTGTATAAACATTTCATGATAAATACTAAAGGATCACAGTAAATACTGATTGGGTAGCATTTGTCTTCAAAATGTTTGGTCTGAGTATTCTTTAGAGAGTTGTTCAACTGTTGGGTGAAGTAGCCAAATGCTATCAGTCTGTATCCAGACCACAGTTTAGGTTTGTTACCGGCCGGTATTGGGACTGAACACTATCACATAATAAGTCTCCCTCTCTCACTTCTGCAGGCAGTAAGGTCAGGAAGGTGAGATGCTTAAGAAGCTTTCTGATTAGCCGGATGCCATGTTTACGCGAAAACTCAACCTGAGCCAATATTGGCCTTCAGCTCGCGTAACGAAGGCTCCGCTGAGTCGTATCACCTTTTTCAATAGTTAGATGATCCAGCTCTGAGTATTCTAGGAAGGACGCGTAAATTTATAATAAGAATAGCATCATCGCCCATTCGTGGAGACGTAAGATAAAGAGTTCCTTCGTATTTACACAGGAAGGTAGGTACAGAATTGCATCTTTCGGAAGAGAAGAAACCTCTAGAATCCAATTATCTAAAGGCAAATCAGCATCACATCATCATTCATTATCCAGGATAACGAATGGACGACCTTCCGTACGACGTCACAGCTTGTTCAATGTTTATTTACATTCCTTATTAGCAGACGATAAGGTGTGAGTGAGCAGGTCAGTGATACTTTAGCATAGCTAGGAAATTGCCAGCTAGACTCTTGATACGTTTATAATTATTATTGTATTGCGCCGAAGTATAATACACACGATGGAGTAACTCAAGGCTAGCAACCTCAGCATTTTCGAGAAGGATTCTATACTTTAATTGCAACCTAATTATCTAATTTTGCGTATGCATCGAGTGATTGGAAATTGTTTATTATTCAATGATTTCTTTGATTCTGGGGCAGACAAGTTGCCATATCAAGATTGATATCGAAACACTCAATTCTTGATTTCAGCAAATGTAGTGCAGTTTCAATAGAACAAAATGTGGGAGGTTGTAATGGTTTTAAATTTGTAGAACTCATCTATCATTGTCGACAAGAAGACTGACAAGAAGAAAAGAGGTTCTTCAAGCCCAGGCCACGAAGCTATCCAAGTTTGTTCTTTTCCAAAAGAATGATGTAAACAATCAGCCTAAAATATGCTAAGCATCTATTTTTTCTTTTCGAATACTACATACATTCAGTCGTCTCTTTATTAGAAGGCCTGGACATTGTATATAACTAAAAACACTGAAGGTATACGGTGAGGTGCTAAAGAATGAAAGGGCAGCTTGAACAACATATAAATATGTTGGATGAAGAGAAACTGGAGAAACAACAATACATGTAGTTAATTGTCTTGATATCGTTGTTGTCAACCTTAGTGAGGAACCTGTACAGAAGAAGGCTGTTTTGATGTTCTAGATTTTGACTACGGTCTCAAAATTCTACATTGGATTACCCAAGATTGAAGGATATATGAAGCTGTAAAAACATAACTAAGGTCTGAAAGTGACTACTGCCAATGATTTATTAAAGTATCTTCCGTTACTTTGATATGCCATTTCTCTCCCTAATAAGAAGGGCAAAAACCCAATTTGGTCTTAAACGTGAAAGAGAACCTACTATGGGCATGATGCGAAAGTGCGTGTATATTCGTACCGATAGGTTTTAATATTTCACTACTTGTTTAACCTTTGTTCTTTTTTAATGGGAGAATGCTCTTAAGCTCTTATAGCGACACTCAGGCTGAAAAGCTCGATAGTTTCTTTCTATCAGCTTATATGAAGTGTGAGATTTTCCAAAACCCGCAAATTCACGAAACATCGTCGTTCGCCATGAATCGCTTGACTTAGATCTGTATATCTTTGGTGGTTCGAGATGTCTTCTAACTTCTTTTGACTCGAAGGGTTTCCAAAACTCCATTTTCCATGCACGGTTTTTGATAATCGGTCGGCACATAAATAAAGTAAGGCATCGAAATATTCGATTTCATTGTTTCACGTGATCACATTTGTCACAATCGTCATATAGTTCAATGAGCATTTTTTATGCAAAACCGATGGCATACTTTTCACTAATGTTAGAAATAGTACACAATACATCATAAGATGATAAGCTTTAATTGATGTTTATTACGAATCGGTCATACAAATTTGAAGAATTATATCCTTATTTATTATTATTCGCAAATTGAAATCACCACTACGTGATGTGATAAAAAAATTAAATTTATGAAATATTTTTGCTAATTTCTGTTGTTATCAGTGCATAATGCGGTTTTCGCAAGGTGTGCTTTTTCCCTAAAGATAATTATCAACACCACTAATGGAATATGCAAAAAATTTTGCAGTTCGACATGCACCGCTAAAAGCAAGCATACGTCCACTTTTATTTCTTTTGCACAGCATGGTGCAGAGAGCGTTGGATTGCGTCATTCACGTGTAATTTCTTTGGTTTATTTGCATTGTGATATGTTGATAACGGTGATTAAAAGATTTAGTAACGTCAATCAGTGCAAGGCTTTAACATGAATGCTTAGCAATTTGAACTGTCACTCAAACACAAAATATAATGATAAGAAATGTCGATAATGACATTTTAAGGCATTGTACTCAAACTAGTTAGCAAAATCTAGACTGCATAGGAGCTTGCCCACAGATGTATAACTTATAAATTAAGTAAGATGTTTTAACTGGATAAAAATAATATAATAATGTACATTCTATGCGTGTCTAAAATATCTGTCTGATTACTCTCGCAATATGTTAAATTATTGATTAATTACAAAACCTATGAACGAGATAATCGTGACCAAAAGACTGCAAAACATCGTTCGATAGTGGCGGCGGGGCTCGGGGTGACAGCTCCCCTAACCACGAGTATGCCGGTGGGTGACTCATGCTTGCCGACGCGCTGCCTTGGAGTTGCATCGCAGTTACCTTAAGTGCTAGTTTTTTTCAGAAATTTAGAGTTATAGGTTTTGTGGCGGCCACATTGGTAGCAAGAGAACTTAGTAAAACTCTGGGTGTAGGGCCAAAGTTCAAAGAAGTCAGACACATAAGGAAAAGAAGAATGTTTAGAGTTCGAGGGAGCCTATGTCAGAATCTGCCCAGAAAGAGATTAAACAATATTCAAAATTTCCACTTGAGAATACCAAACAAATAATAGTATGTACAAATAACATGAATATTTTGTATTTTGTATTTATTCAATACAAAAAGAAAATATTTCTTATTCGAATTCATTTATTTCCAGGTAGACCTAAATTTTATTATAAGTTTCCTAATGATTCATTGCTTAAAAAATTAAAGCGCAAGATTATAGACCATAGTCATAAATCATATTTCTTTCTCATCTCAATTCTTTACACAGAGTGAAATATTGTATACTTACATCAAAAATAAAAATAGACTCAACCCTGGCAAATGAAAAAATTACGTAAATAATTGACATGTTTTGAGATGAAATGACTCCATCAAAAATGCTGAAAATACTTAATTGCACGAGAATTTTAAAAAATTATCGGATAGACCACTTTCTTTCAGAAAAGGACTCGCAAAAATGTTTCGCTCCAGGTCTCGCACCTGCTAAGGACGGCTCTGCTCGGTCTTGCACAAATACAGACTTACAATGAGAACTGTATTACGGTAGATTGAGTAAAGCAAACAGATTCAGTTCAGCCAGTGTCTAAGTATGCAATTTTGCAAAACACGACATTGTTGGTACCTCATATTACGGCTGATGTACTTTAAATGATGATGGCCGACATACATCCGTATAGAACGGCAGCTGTCATGCACTGTAAGCCAGAGGTGTAAGGACTTTCTGTCACTTTCACAGTATAAAAATCTAAATAATATAACCATTCCAAGTACGATCCACTTCAATTTATCGTAATGATAATGGTCTGACAATCAAATTATTTATTGAAATAACTGGGATGAATGGTCTAACTGACTAGAGAAGCAGTTCCAATATTCATCGAGGAACAAACAAACTTGATGATTAAAAAAACTTTAATAATGATTCATGTTCATGAAAATACTTAATCTCCATTAATTTTCCAGTTGATCTCCTGAAACCATGTCATAATGTGCATTCCCATAATAAACCAACACTAATGGTCTCAGTTCATTCTACTGTGTCGTAAGTTTTCTTCAATGTACATACATGGGTGTGCAATGTGCTAAGTAGTTAAACTATAAAATTAATTTTAATGAATATTAGGTATGCAAATTATGAATCGAGACAATATTACATGTAACTAGATCCTTGGCACATATAGAAACATTATGGTGATCATTTGGTTTCGATTACCAGGATATTGAACTACAATAAATTCGTGCTGTATTTTGAACACAAAGGTAATTTTGGATAAAATAAGAATGAGGCTTTTTGTTAAAATTAGAGGCATACCGGTCCCCACGAGGAGCCGGCGCATACGCCATATGATGGACCCTTATGCGTCACTAAGCCTCAAGCTCTGCCTCTCTAGCCAAGTCAGTATAGCCTCCAGTTCTCTAACATTCTGGGGATCCAAAGTGTCGGAACCCAGTATAGTCTGCCTGTAGTACTCAGCGCCTCGCAGAGACACAGAACACACATAACATCCTCTGCCATTCCCATCATAAGCAGGTGCCTCATCGTGTTATGGCCAGACAACAGCCGCGCCACCTACTTTAGGTTGGATTTATCAAAAGATTCACAAAAGCGTCATCCTTAACACAACACCCTGATATAAGCTCCCGTTCCTGTTGAAGTTGTCTAGAGATACTTCTTTATTTCAGAGAGTGTTGTCTAGATATCCACTCCTCCGTTAACCTCCTGACTCCTTGTGCGGTCACAACTAGGACCGGCTCAGGTCTAACACAAGCCTGTCCGTTCACCCTACTCTCGCAAGAGCGTCCGCCATTCTTTACCCTTTATCCGAGCGTATGTCGGTACCCACACAAATGATACCAGATGGCTTCACTGCTAAACTCTGCAGAGCCTGCCTGCATTGTAACAGAAGGCTCGAAGTAATTTTGCAGGCCTTCATTACAGCCTGGCTGTCGGAGAAGATTGTTATAGTTCTCCTAGGCCCTTCCCCCTGCAGAATATGAGATACGCAAGACAGAATCGCACAGATTTCCGCCTGGAAAATAGTAGTGTATCTACCGAGAGGCAGTGAGAGCCTAGTTCTAGGTACAAAGACCCCGGCGCCAGAGCCCTCTTCAGTAATCGAGCTGACCAATTTCTTCAGAGACCTTCCAAATTCCGGAATCTCACTTCACTCTCGTCGCATACTCCACATTGAAGTTGCAGCTAAAGGAATATACAAGGGTGATTAGACCTTTTCAGGATTCGTGCTGGCCCATGCTGCCTTGGTCTACGTTGTCCACGGTTAGTTAAGCTTTGCCTTCATGGAGGCACAAATATGGGTACCAGATAAAACTAACGGTTAGTTCATCTTCTGGTCAAAATTTGCAGTTTTTAAGCCCAGTCTTGCTCTTTATCAGTTTTGAGATGTATTCAAGAATTGTATACTTACTGCAGTAAGAATACAAATGATAAAAAATTAGACCGGCTCACAGACATACTGATAAAGATTAATGAAAATACTATTTAATTTGTTTTAAATATTGTGTAATTTGTAATTTTCAATTAATATTCGTCAGTAAATAAACGTGCTAGAAACACATGCATATATGTGTCATATAGATCACCATATCATTGAAATTCTTCTCACTTTTCCTGGAGGTTCTGTTACATTATACAGCGTATATTGACGCTATAAATGCTTGGAAATGCATACCATCCACGTTTACTGCTTGTGTGTAAAAACTACAATAAGGAAGAATCATTATAAAGTTGTTACAAAATTTATAACGCTTCCGTTATGCTTTGCATATTATAATTTCTTCTTGAGTTAGACAATGTATTTCTTAGTTAAGAACCTTCCAATTAGGTTCTTTATGGATTCAGTGCTTACCTATAAACGTATGGCCCAACCTCCTCAAGTTTCAGTTTGTCGTCCTCCCCACTCATGTATGCTTCTTTATTTGTTACGTTCCAAAGATGAACCCTGAGGTACAGATCTACTGGCGGGCTTCTCCATAGTTCAAAGATCTCACCACCTTCTTCAAATATGAGTTTCTGGAATAAAGATTGACTCTAGGAAGATGGCTTCAAGCTACAAAACAATATTGAATGGTCTCATAGAAAACGTAATTTTGACTACCTCAAGCCATCGTGGGTTTAAACTTGCACCTAATGTATCAGTAAAAGAAGTAATATGTTGTTTCATATGACGCATAAAATACGTTGTTGAAACCTACATAATTATTCATTCTAGGTTTTCGATATACTTGAGCAGTAGGTAGAAACGGATAATTTGACATACATTGGAACCTGGAGAGATGCGGCGAAAATGACTGCTGGCTTGAATTTAGCTGCTTTCAGGATTTGTGGTATAGAGACATAGAAGTTGTTTTTGTCTGTGTAACCTACATAAAATATTTTTGCAAAATATTCAGCATTTTCACATCTTGATACCTCAGACTACATGCAGACAGCTTGTATATAGTTTTTGTTTATTTCTATCTATAGTTTTATCTGTTATTATTGTAAATTCTGAATAGACATGATGAGTACTACTCACGCGACAAGCCACTTGATCCTCCTCGGACAAAGTTATCATGGTTAAATATGCGGTAAACAATAATTTTTCTATTTTGTCATAGTTCAACAAACCATTCCTATTTTAAAACTTAATAAACGATAATTATCATTGCCCTGTCCAGGCTGAGAGCCTTATCGCGATTCACAAAAAATCTGAGCGGACGCTGCGATACTGAAGTTCAAGATTTCAAAACAACGGTATAGATTTGTTAAGATAAATCGCCAATATATAGAGCAATGACCCATTACTAATTAGTGTTAGAACCTATTTAAAGCAGTTATTAATGATATCCACAATTGACATTTCAAAACAGGAATACATTACCGCTAATTACTATTGTAGATAGTGGTAGTAATGTGCACATTCTTCATCAATGTTTGAATTTTAGTTATCTGAGGGCTTTTAACCAGTTGCCATTTTGATGTTTTGAAAATAAAAACTTAACGTGATATCCGTGCTGTTCATTGCGGTAATATTTATTAATCATAAAAACCAAATTTATTGAAAAACTGCCACTCAAATATTGTTTATTTTTACGCATGCAAAAATTTGTGTTTTTTCTTTACTAAACCAGATTGTCCATCAAGAAAGCCCTTGACCTGATGTGGGCGTTTGGGGCTTTTTGTAATTTTGAGTTTGATACGAATTTTGAAACAAACCCACCTTTTTCATTCAGCCTTTCTCAACAAAATGCTTTGTGTTTGACAATTCTCCATCCTAGAATTTATAAATCTAGAACCTATAATAATGTCGACCCTTAGGACATGAACAGTAAAGAAAAGTATATCTTGTGGTTTGATTTGTGAAAAACGGCAGCGATATAGACTTTTATGTTACTTTTCAGGGAAATATTAGAGAGGTGGATTACCTGTTTACATTGTTTTATTAAATAAGAATAATTTGAAGGTGCAGTACTTCTAGAAAATTACGAGCACTGAATGATGTTGTGTGGACTTACCCATCTGTATATGAGGTCGTAAGGGTTAACTACGTTAATGAAAGTTCCAACCATCAGCCCACCAAGACCCAGTAAGGCAATTGTTATGGCACCTGGAATAGAAAAAGATAATTTACTTCAACAATACGTAGGTTTAAAATGCGATATCCTTTTCATTAGATGATCATTGTCGCTGGAGGCAAAATATCCTACCCTCGCTCGTATCCTTTACTCCTAAGCTATCTTCGTGATACGGTGGGTACCTTAATGTCGGAAACAACATTCTTGAGGCATCATACAAAATTGTGCCAAGAGACTCTATCAAGAAACTGAAATTAAACGCATTTGAGTCACAGTGTGGTTATTCACCTTATATCCGGGCTATTATACTTAATTTAAAGCTATTTTCTCTAACATTTAAGCGTAGTAGAAGGTGTACACTCAAACGATCTTATAGAAGAAACTGTCCCAGCAACATCCATTTAACGGTGAAAAAAAATAAAATGTTTTGTTTCAATTCTTCTAAAATTCATATCCGGAGACCAAACGCATATTACGGGCGGTAATATATTTGAGTAGCTAGTGTATGTACTATAAAGAGTACCTACTCGTTTCACTTGATATTACAGAGAACGAGGAATTCCTGTATAATCATTTATTTGTGACTACCGACGAACGAAGAAATTTAATAACAATAAATTTGATAGACACAAAGTGCTTTGTTTAGAAATTAACATTCACAAAATAAGGAAATTATGTTGATTATCTCGGTGAATAAATTTGCATGAATTACTTGTTATAGCTTATACAAAACGAATACATTTTATTTAAATGTTCAAATATTTTTGAAACCCTGCTTGAAATTGTCGCCTCTTAGGATATTTTTCATACTGATGCTGCTGCAAAGGCAGAGCCTAATACTAAGGTACGCACAATGCTATAAAAAGTTAAGGATATATTGATGATCTACCTACTGCCTAACATTAGCATGAGTAGAGAAACCTATATAATGATATATCTATAGTACGAAAAATGGATTTTTTATGCTATTTTGGGATTAAAGTTGTGCTAATAACTATAACAAGACTACTGAACATTAGCTTCATCGCATTATGTAGATTGTGCACCAAACTTCAATATATTTTTCCGTAAAACTATCGATTATATGCAAGGTAATAAGGACAAGGTCCTAACATATGGTATATAGGATCATTGGTACCTAATAATAATAACGTTTCGATTACACAAAAATAAAACAAACTATATACACTACTGTTCCAATCACGACATTTCTTATAGCTATTATTATCACATCATTGATCTTCAGCATAGTATTTAAACTATCGACAGGCAATGCATGAAAAAACATATGTTAGATCATCCATCATGCTTTACGTTAATGGCAGCTAAGCTTATTCTTGGAAAACACATGTAAAAATAAATGGGGTTTAACAGGAGACTACTACACATAAAGATGAGGTCGATAGCGAACCCGTCAGTGGCCACTGTAATTCCCATCTCAGCTGCATTACAGTTTCTCACAGAACCTTGACTTTTAAAAAAAAGAAATCACGCTAGTGCGTTGCTTGGGAATACCCTGTATTCAGATCTCGAACGCGCCATTGGTAGACCGTACCCTGAACCCTGTTAAAAAAAGTACAAAAAGCACGAAACAGTCCGATCGACCCATGAAGTAACGGTTTGATGACTAAGGAATATTCCAAAGTGGTTGGTGTAGATTCTGATTGGATGTACTTAACCGGTTCCGACATAAAATACAAATAATCTTTATTCGTCAAATACTCCGATGATTACATTCAATGCGTGAGAACAGAGGCAGGAAAAACACATTAAAAACATAACAAGGTTAAAATATTGTAAAAAAATCCACAAGCTCTTGAACAGTGTAATACATTCGTTTGTCAGTCGGTCTATGTTCAATGTAAAATAAACTAATAAACTGATCAAAACAAATTTTGCATATTGTGTGGAGACACGCGGCACAATGAGATCATCCGATGAAATGATTGGTACTGTTTGACTCGATATTTGTTTCCATGATGTTGCGTCCCACTTTCTTCTCTTTTTTTTCGCTATATTACCTGCATCACATATAATATAACAGTTCTCATATGCTATTAAGTTTTCTAAGTAGCGCAAGATTGTAGCTACTTCGGCCCTATAAATTATACAGGGTGATTCACAAGTCGTGACCAAAAATGAAACATACGCAGGACCGCATTTTAAGGGGGGTCTGCTATGTAACATTTTTTTCTCGACGGTTTCATTGAAAAGATACGGGGTGTTGAAGTTTAAAAATGAAAAAAAAAATTTAATATCTTCAAAACCGTCAACTGAAATGAACTAAATTTTGATATGTGGATTTATCTAAGTATTCTCCATATGCAAAAGTCTTTACTTAAAATTAACGTGTACCAATGGCGGAGATACAGAAAACTAGTGGCATTATTTTGCCAAATAAAAATAGTAAGCCATTGTTTTTTCGGATGTCACCTTCAATTTGCAACAAATAATTACTTTGGTATTTCGTTAAAATAAAAATAAAACAAATTAGATCATTTATGAAGAGCCGAGATAAAATTAGCTTCAAAATAAAATAGGAGACCTTGATACCAACTTGACGTTTCTTGGGAGATAGTTTGTCAAAATTATGTGCTATACGGTTGTTATCGTTACAACTACCATTTTTTTTGTAAAAAGTAAGTCAAAAGTATTTTTTCCCTATTTTTGAGTGTTGTGAAATGGAATTTAGCTAAGATGAGTAGGCCGATATTATTTTTGTGTATGGGTTCTGTAATGGAAATGCTTTAGCGGCTTCACGGGTGTATCAACGTAGATTTTCTAAGAGACGCCAACCTACCCCAAAGGCTTTTACATGTTGATTTCTAAGACTTCGGCAATATGGCAAAGCCAAACATCCCAGAATTAGAGGCCGTGGTGTCCAGAATACTGTTCAAGATGACCTGGAAGTGATTAATCTGGCGTTGGATGATCCTAGTACAAGTACTAGGCGGATTGCAGACCAGTTACCATGTAACCCAAAGTCTTGCGTGGAGAATTTTAAATCGGGAAGTTTTACATCCTTACCATCGGCAAATTGTGCAATGCCTGCAATCCGGCGACGAAGTGCAACAGCAAAATTTTTGTAAGTGGTTACTGCAAATGCAAAATAAAAATGCAGATTTTATTAATTTGGTTTTGTGGTCAGATGAATCGCTCATAGTTATTTTTAGTTTCAATTCTACGAGTATTTAGAATGGTTTCACCACTGAGACTTTTTGTTTATTCTTTGACATAAACTAGCAACACAACGAGAGGGCACTGAAGTTCATAAAGGCTTCTTGTCTCAAAATTGTGTCATATGATCGTTGACACAATTTATAGAACTGTATAAAGAGCAAGACCAGCAAGTTACAGCAGAACCTGCACCATTTGTCTGTAAGAGCGAAGGGACCCAGCGGCAACCGAGGTGTCAGTTAGTTGAATATTTTTTGCCATCACTAAAGTGGGCCGTGCTGGCAACGTTGTGATAGTACGCCATGACGGATAGGCATGTTCAGAGAACAGTAGTAGGCAATGTGTTTGGCTTAATAATAAATTTAGCCCCTGTGCCGCCACCTTGCGGATATAATTGTTCAAGGAGTGGGAATGATGATCGTTAACAATCCAATAGAACAGTAACCTGAAACCGGCTCTGTTCAAACATCTTTGCCAATGCGTAGAAGTGTAATACAGGTTTTGGGGTGATTTCCAGCTTCCTACCAAGGACGCAATTAACGATCCTCAGACTTGCATGAGAAAAAAATGACGAAAGTAGTATCTGTAATTGCAGTAGTGCTGCACACACGGACAGAGGCGTTCGCCAACTCGAATCTTTGTTTCTTGGGATGATGGCCTTTTATTTTTTATATTATGCGTAAAGTACAAGGTATAGGTTACACTTGATTGACACATTCATGCTGAAAACCGTGTACCTTATAATATCTGCAGACACGTTTAAGAAAGCTCATATGCGCTTGTTGAAGCATTGATAGATCCAGATCAATAAATGGTGTATAGGCGAGGATCGTTCCTTTGTTATCGACCAATGGAGCAATTTTGCTTTAACAAAATGGTTTATAGATTTTGGCAGAGCTTTAGCAATTCATAGAATTGTAAGCTCAAATTCTCCCCATCGCAAAGAAAATGCCGCAGATAGGTAGCGCGGTGGCTGGTGCTGTGTGTCTAGCCGCCGTGAGCTGCGAGGGTTCGGATCCCTTCCCAAGAGAATTTATAATAGATAGAAAAACAATAAAGGCAAAATCCGTAAAAAGAACGAAAGTTGATTCAAGCTCAAAAAATGATAGGTAACCCGAGCAAAACGTATACATTTCTGCTTGT
Source organism: Acanthoscelides obtectus (assembly GCA_963669975.1). NCBI lineage: Eukaryota > Metazoa > Arthropoda > Insecta > Coleoptera > Chrysomelidae > Acanthoscelides > Acanthoscelides obtectus. Next base: position 62,000,014 of record CAVLJG010000007.1, on the reverse strand, counting down.
TGGCTTGATCAGGCCCGAAATAAATGTACATATATAACTGCAAAAGTAGACACACCCGGATACTTGTGTAACCTGAGGAAACGACGATGGAGAGGGAAAAAACTGACACATGAAGTCACCAAGAAGAGCCAACCTATACATTGTGATATAATGGCTAGAAGACCTCGAGTAAAGGTATTGCTTGGGTTACCATTGTTTTTTGCTGCTCGAATCCACTTTCGTTCTTCTTGCGGATTTTTATTTGTTATATACTTTTCTCCGCAGGATACTTCCTTTTTTGTAGATCCTTTGGGCTTGGAGTACCGCGGTAAGTGGCTATAACCGGCCGCGTAGTTGTAATTAGATGTCGTTTTGAAGACTCGAGGTCTTCTGGCAATTATACCACATTATGTAGGTTTGCTCCTGGTGCTAGCTTCGTTTTGTTTCCTCTCCCCCTTTGTTTCATCCGGATATATGGGCATTTGTGTCTACTTTTGTAGTCACATATGTTCATTCATTTAGGGCATGATGAAGCCAACAAGCAGAAAAACGTATTTCTCAGGCTAGCTATCCTTTCCTGCTTTTTGCCCATTTATTTGTCATATGCCTTTCTCCGCGTGACGTGCCCCCATTCCCTGTATCCCCTATAGCCCCACGGTACCTACGGGTGGTTAGACCTTTGGCTTGAGTGCTGACTCAAGTATATAAAAAAAGATCTCGATGTAAATGTGCCGAGCGTGCCAGACAGTTTGATACTCTGCAATATACTCCCGGCCAGCATTCTGCAACTTGTTATATTAGAAACATGCCCGGTGCACTTCGAAGCTGTAATCTTTAACAGCATTCTGAATATTTTCAGCTACGTCCAATGAAAATATTTACTAAACCATTTCCGACGCACGTTTATTGTCACTTAACACGTTCTGACTATTAACGCGCATTGAGACTAATAAACCACTTTAGCAAGGTAAGCGCTGTCTTGCACATCTGCATAACAGCTTTGCAAAAATTATATTTAACGATAATAGGTTCCTGTACTAATTCACATGTATGAGAAATGGAATAAAATATTCATGTTTTTTGATAAAACCTTCAGATTACAGAATTTCCTGGTCATTAGCTGCCTACATTGGATCGTTGGCATAATTCTGACAGGACTACAAAAGGTTGACAGATGACTAGGAAGAAAATCGTCAGTCTGACGTCATAGAACCATATTTGTTCTCTAGACAAAGCTCGGTTGCAATACACGACCTTGCATCTAACGCAATTTTTAAGTTGATTCCGAATTCAGCTCATCGGTATTTTTTATAGATGGGTCAAACGCGGATAGGCGTGTGATCGGCGTTTTTATTGGCGATTACGCGTTTGATTGTTTTGTTTTCATACGTCAGTGCCGATTTTATTTCAAGTATAAGAACAGACATACGAGCAAGTCTTATTATATGGTTTCGACATTACTTTGAACAAAAAGAAATGGTACTTATAGATATAAGTTACTCAACGGTGAATAACAGCGTCCTCAATGACGTAGATAAGACTTTTTAAAAGAAAAACTGTTGCCTTTAGCTTCATATACCATAAGGATTCGCGTCTATAGGAGGGGTCTTCGATCCCGAAGTAACTCAAATTTTCAGTTGATCAAATCTGTGAAATGTGTGCTTTTAAGTATTTTAGCATATATGTATTTCACATTTATAATTTTTTATATTGCTACTGCTTGTTTGTTGAAAGCCCAAAGTTTGCAAGTTTGGCATTTTTGTCCAAAATTCACCCATTTTTGCGCACTTCACTTACGTATATATATATATAACATAAATATGGTTTTTTCTTCCTAATCCAACCTCAACAATCCAGTTTTTACTCGTTGACTATGTGTTATCAACTACTTCTTTCTACGAACAATTGCAGCAACAATCTCGCCGACTTAGTAGGTAATGATACTCCCTTTTAATTACCTATTGTTGCTACTTTCCAAATTTTCTTCCAGCTCCCGATGATGATGGCATAGACCGTCAAAAGCTTGAGTTTAAGTTAAAAGAGTGTCCTTTTGCAAAAAAATTTGCCTTCATCCCAAAGAATTTCAAGGATATGTATATATATATATATATATATATATATATATGTGTTCGCAACACTTTCTACTTCAAATCTTTAATAAAACACACTTGATACAAAACATATATATGAATATAGAAGCATGCTCTACTGGGCACACATTAATAATTGAAACAAATCAATACAGAATCATAGTGAGACTTCAAATTTTGTTGTACACTATAACAACACCTTTATTTATTATATATGTTTTGTATCTTAGTGTGTTTTGTTATAGGCATATCTGAAGTAGAAGATTTTGCGACCATGCGCTAATATAGAAACGTATTCCAAGAATGCCAAAATTGGTAAGTATGGATTTTCAAAAAACAATCAAATACTAAAATAAGGAGAAAAACATTGATGAAAGTTGAAATATATATGTTCTAAAATATTTACATGCAAACATTTAAGATGCGATATGCAATCAGCTTGATATTTAAGTTATTTTAAGTTGCAAATATACCCCGCTTATAGACAAAACAAATGAACTAAAATTGTGGATGGCAGTCGTCGTTCCCAGTAGCACGACGGTCTGTTGAATTGGAGGGGACCCTTATACCGATTGATACCAAATGTCAGAGAAGTAGAATAATTTAGGCCTTTAATGGCTTTTCGGATTAACACATACAGAAACAACCGTTATGAAATAAAAAAAAAAAACTGGCGAATCTTCGGCCGTATATGCAGTTAGCCTGATAAGAGTATTGGCAGAGGAATTCACATTGAATTAACGGTGATCTGCGGGTATAAAAAAGAACGTCATCAATATACTTTAAATTCCTCAGGATATTTTGGTAACAGTTATGCAATATATCCAACTTAGCAAAGCCTGTCGTGTCTTCTCATATATTACCATGACTGATGCCATTTGCAAACTGAAGAACAGCTGTCATGGTTGAATAGAAGTACATGCCGAATGAAATACTAGGCAGAGCTAATCGAATTTCTTTCTATCTTTCATTCCTCAGAAGAATTATCGATATAAGTCAGCACAAAGTCTCATCTGTCACCAGAATCGACCATTGCGAGAATCAAAACAGCAAACTGTCTGTTGGAAGTCACTACTATGGCCGCTGGATGCCGCCGATTCTGGTGCTATAGTAGAAACGGTCGACCCGTCATTGAAGAAACTACTAGTGTAGCTTACGTTTTCCAGACTACAGACGGCCAATTATGGTCAGCTGTGTCGTGCTATTTGGCAGCTCCTCAGCATGATCTAGGTTTGGACTCAGGTAATACAACGAATGAAAGTTGAGCAACCGTCCTCTAATAAGGTCTATCGAAATGAGACAGCAAAAAGTGACATCTATTACCAGAATCGGCCACTTGGAGAGTGAAAACAGCAAGCTCTTATAAGAACCGTATCCTAGTTCGTATTGTCAGCAAGGTCACCACTGTCCCCTCTAGATGCATGCAATAAATAGCACAAGACAGATGTCTCTATTGTTGGCCATCTGTGGCCGCATGAACGATATATTACTAGCATTTTTTATTGAATTAATTGTCTAGTTTGTTATTGACATTTAGGTCAGACCTGTTCGAAGACAACTGGGACTAGAGTTACGAAAAATTCTTTTTAGCGGATTGTGAACTGATATAGCAGGGCACCGAACATCACAGTAGCTTCGGAGAAACAAGCTTTTTTGCTCTTCATGCTGTGATGGAGGCGGGGGCAAGATTTTCTTTTATATTGAAGATACGTTAAACTAAAATATTCAAGAATTATGTCACTATACCTTGCTAAACTATCTTTAATTCATAATAGATGTGAATCCGATGCATACGTCAATATATTTAATTTGCAAAATGACAAATACTGAATTTAACAATTTACGCGAGCAGGAAGTGTTTCAAGTTAGAACGCGTAATTTCATATGTCTGAAGGTCCTTTCGGAACCACGGATTTTTTTCTCACCAACTGGAAGGTGGTTCGCTTTCCGCAAACTGTTTTGCATATGGTACTACTCTAATTTTTACAGCCTTCATGCATGGGTCAATGTAGTTTACCTTACATAATAATTACTGCTTATCGACGTTATCTGTCCTTATAGCACCCATCAATTATGAAATTATGATAAATGTGTCTATACGCACATTTGCTCTTATTTTTTAAGCTGAATGATACAATTAATGACTTCTTTTAGGTGACTGTTTATTGATTAATAAATCCAATGATATTCATGAATTAGAAGTGTGCCTTGTAAATCATGTGTATGTCTATTTTTAGCTCCAGTTCGCGAATAATAATTAATAATGGTTGTGAAATATGTTTATTGTCACTAAAATTCTGACTTAATTTTCCGGCTAACAGAAAATGATTCTGGCATTTTATTGTTCGAGCAATTATTGGTAGCAAATTGAAGGTAGAATTCGAAAAAAAAAACAGTGGCTTACTATTTTTATTTGGAAAAATAATGCCACTATTCCCCTGTATCTCCGTCATTGATGCACGTTAATTTTAAGTAAATACTTTTCAATGTGGACAGGTCTTAGGTTAATCCACATAACAAATTTTAGTTCATTCCAGTTTAATTTTTAAACTTCAATACTCCGTTTTTTTTTAATGATGTCCTTGAGGAAAAAATGTTACATAGAAGACCCCCCTTAAAATGCGGTCCTGTGTATGATGTTTCTTTTTTGATCATGACTACTCTAAAGAGTTACAAAGTTTTAAGGACTTTTATAGTAGTTTTTCATATAGGTCCAAAGCATAAAAATATATTACTTAGATTGTTTGTTAAAGCGATAGATGCATTTGATAATTTCTTACGTTCCGTAGGCTTCACTTTTTACCAAGTCGATTTCCGGATCATCAAATCAATTTAGTACACAAATAACGCCTTCACATCAGGTACCACCACCGGCATGGAATAAAAAATCTGTCAACATAGCTATTCAAGAAAATAAAAAACCATAATTCCTATAAAAGGTAGCTGAAGGTTATACTGATACTTGAAATAATAAAGCTTCCCACAAAAAATGAACATGGAATTCGAGTAGCAGCAGATCCGGTTGAATATGTTATAAGAATTGCATGTATGCAGTAAGTTGAAAGCTCTAATTACTTGGAAGGTCCTTCCTTTTATCCTAAACGTATAAAACATGTTCATTTAATTGCCAGTGCGTGAAGAATGTTGCTCTGGTATCTGGTTGGACTGCTTTGTTTGTTGATCATCGATAGTTTACATGTGTCTCTTTGGACACTTTGTACCTCCCGTCAGGATTGGATCATCAGCCACCTCAAATCATCCCTTATGCGTCGAGGTATTATAGTGATTTATAGGTCCTGAAACCTATCCGGTGGTTTGCATGTTCATAGGACTCCATAGTCTGGTACGACGTTTCGATCACCACTGTGGTCCTTTTCAACTACAACTGTCAATTCTGTTATAATATATTTCGTTTCTTTTCCCATATTTCATATTCCCATACAGTGTGTTACTAGCATAGTCTGAACGGTTCTGTAACATGATTCGGCCAGAGTCTGGAGTCCTGTCGCTATGGCAGTAGCAAGCCGGATTTGATTTCCTGAACTCAGACATAGCGAATAAGGAGCCAGACGTATCTTCTCACATACTGTATGTGCAGGTTACAATAAACGTACCAAATTTCAATGAGTGCGTAGTTTGGAAAGTGTTTTTTGGTAGGGCTTGGGAAGTATTAGAGTCAAACCATACTTGCACCCATTTTTTTAAACAAATTTTAGTAAATTTGCACGTCCGCTGAGGAACGCGATGAAAACGTAACATGTCGCTCCATTCACGTCGCTTCAGTGCATAGGCTCTCATTTGATTAAAAGTGAAGGAATCTCGCCTCTCTTGCCTTCGCTTCCATTCCTTTACCAGAAACCAAGTAGAGGATTCTGGGAACACGTACTGAAATCTTCCTCCCCTCAATATTAAAACTTTTTTTTTATGAAACCGGAAGCCACCCAAATATATAATATTATGTAAATAATGATGAAGCTAAAATTAACATATAGATGGTGTATTAAACAATATGATAGTTTTTGTTCTGTTTTGGTATCTCAGATAGTGCTACATCGCTTATTTAATATTTTAAGTATCCTGTCATATTTGTATTATTTTATTTGATATACGTTTTCCTAGCAACACGTTATTCTACTCGTGTATGTGGAACTATTAACCACTTATCGATAGATAAAAATATTTTAATTTCCACAATCATCTCTCCTGACGTCAACTGGATACTTCCTGTTCTCAGGTTCCATAGTTTAACTCCAATTCCAAAAGACGAAACGTGGATAAATAAATCACTATGCCTTACCAGCAATGTTTAACGTTTGTGGAATACAGATGCAGTTTTTGTTGGATTTTGTTAATTTATTCATTTTATGCGCGATAATAGATCAGTTTGAGTTTCTAATAAGGTGGTATGCATATTCAGGATGTTAATTGATTTATACCAGGATTCTGAGAAAAAGCGAAAGAAAGGGAGAGAGAGAGAGAAGGAGTGTCTGATGACAAACGATACTTTGTTGTCATTCAAAAATTTTTGACATTTAAGACATTTAAGTTATATACAGAATGTTAAGAGATTAGCAAAATTGCGTTAGGGCTAGCTTCAACCCTGGCGATTTAAATGTATTAATTGTTTTCTGTGGACACCACCTATTGGTTGCAGCGCTTTCAAAATTTTGTTGAATTATAGTGTTCAACAGTCATTCAAGAAAAGCCACTCTTAATCGGAACATGTTTTATATTCATCAGGAAGACTGCCATGATTTCAAGTAAGAATATCTATGAGACCTTATAACATATTCTTAAAAAAAACACTGAAAGATATGATACAACTAAAACCAGAGTCAACACACGCTATTTTCAAGAACCTACCTCGAGCGACAGCAACATTTGAATGAAAAATTGGTAGCGATCTACGAAATCCCGAATTCATAATATAATAATTCATAAAAATTCGTAAACGACTACAAAGAAAAGATTGATGATTATTCAGTTATATCTAACACTGATATTTATTAGAGCGAATTAATATTTAAATTTTGCGGGATTTTCCGATACTTTGTGTGATGTAGGCAAAAAAGTTAAAAATGAAATAACTACGACTTATGATGGATGCTCGGTAGAATTATTATGGATGAAGGAGAATCGGAAAAAGTAAAAAATATTACTCACGTAATCACTATCTATACCACCCAAGTCGAATAGGTAAAGTTTGATCTCTTCGGCTTCCGCTTTAGTGCTTACATAATATTTCCCTATAATGTGACAGCATTCAGAACGATAGAACAGAGGATAAGCATCGTTGACATATCTCTAGAGAAGACCCAGATTACCATCTGATGATTGATGTGAGTGAGAAAAAATGCATAGAAATCTCAATTTAAGATGGGCTTCGCAGGATCTTTAGGTTATAAAAAATCTGGATTTTAAACTGACATTCTCTTTTGATACCAAACTGAATTGTGTAATCTCCCGCGTGTGGCCCTAAAGGTCAAACAGCTAGGGGACAACGTATAGATTTTACGAATTATTTATGTTTTCTTAAGTTTTGAATGACACTTTTCGCAGGTGCTTTTATCACTGCGAACCCCCGACTTGATAAATTAAAATTTGAAAAAGAACTGCGTAAATCCTAAATGGGTATGACAACGTTGGACAATCACCTAACTATCGGATCGAATAAAGAATTGACCAAAAAATACAACTTAAACGATGTTAGGTCGATTCCTGTTTGACCAGTTCACAAAATTTATTATAGGTACGTTTTCAGTATTTTATGCTGGCTGGGAGGATTTGCAAGAAGTCGGCGTATTTTTCCACCAGACTCTGCGTAGGTAGAAGGACCAGGATCCCGCTGAGGAATTAATACGAATTTGAAATTTGATTCGGGCCGATGAGTCCAGAGGCTCTCAATCATGTTAAAACCCCAAAAATCTCTAGCAACCGCAAATATTATTCAGGTACGGTTTGCGAATGATGAAAAAGTAGAAATGATATGGCAAAAGAAAAGGCAGACTTGCACGTTGGGCATTATTATACGTCATCCTTCTTTAGTTGTCGAAAAAAACGCAGCAGAACTATGCAGCATTCAGCTTCGTATACCTGTAGTTACAGGACTTCTAACAAAACAAAATGGTTTAAAAGAACACATGCAGAAAATATGGCTACATAATGGCTACCTCAACTGCAGGCAATCTAGATTCATGTACTCTGTGGGTGTGATGCGTCAGACCATAACAGTCTGCCAATCTTTGAAGAGACCAAAATAGTTCAATAAAGCAAGGGGAGATAAACTGTATCAATTAGTTATTAGGTATTGATTAGGATACTCTAGCCGAAGACAGTCAACCATGTAATTTGAGAAGACTTAGAGTGTTTGGTTCTGCAACGTATTCTACTTTTATGCCTTTTTGGGCGTCGGAATACACTATATGGTTGAAATACGTTAATTAATGTCTGTACAGAACTCAAGGCTGTTGGATTTGGTACTATAAACCACGCTAAAAGAGCCACAGGCGTTGGTCGGAGGTCTTTCGTAAAGAACACTGGAAGATTCTTGAAAAGAAACAAAATGTAGAAATATACACTTGAAAACCGCATATGATCAGCTCTCAAATATTGAAAAGGACTGAGACACCACCAACAACTCTGACTCTTGAAGAATATTTAACTGTTTTCTATTACACTTTACTAAACATCAATTTCTGTGCCAAAATAGCTTGACGGCAAAATCAATAAGGTCTACAGATATCAAGATGTCTATCCAAATATTTAAATTTCATAAGTAAATAACTTTAGATGCATAATTAGGACGGTCATTAACATCTGTGGATATGATTGTAAATACTACTCTTTTTTCCATTTATAAAGTCCGCCGAAATCCAGTTTCAGACTCGACGACAGCCACAAAAAAATCGTGCTTATGGTTGCAGCCCTGGTCTTAACCATTAATCTTCAATTAATAAAACTGCCTTGAGATAATAACAAATCGGTATACTGTTTACGGGTAATTTTCTTCAAATGACTAAGTTAATTCAGATCATTATACATTTTTGTGCATATCTCTGGAAATCCTTGCACAATATGGGTTGGCAGTAGCCAGCGTTATCTCCTTGAAGATAATGGGGTGTGACAATGGAAAACTAGAGCAGCATTAAGGTAATCGCTAATTACGGGAAAGGCTCAATAGCAGTAAATTACTAGTCGTATTTGAGTTTTCAAGGAATATACCGTCAATTGCACAATATTTTCAAAAAACTTTCCAAATGAAAGCCCAAGGTTTAACGACTGTTCGAGAAACTATTGTTAAACATCTAAGTGCACCAAGATGCTACCAGTAGGTAATAAAAGTTGGTCAATAGTTCCAGATTGAGTTTTTGAGCGATCTCTTGATGTCCTGCCGGTTCTGAAATAGTTTGTTGGAGATGTTACAGTGCGACCGAAATTGAATGGTATTACAGATTCGTTGAATAACGGTTTAAGAACTACAACTGACATTCTTTTGTGGGGTTCTTAGTTTTTACGAAAGAAACTTCGCTTTCAAAAAGTCGCTGAAACTTTTTCGTTTTTTGGAACTGCTGCTGTCTCATCCCATTTTTAAATTGAAGTAGCCATGCAGATATTAAAGGAATCTCATCGTCCAGTGTTTTCAACTGCTTAACGCACTCGGCAAGTCAATTTTTCATCCTTAATAGATACAGCAGTCTAGGTACTAATTAACACCTAAAGCTTTTACTGTGGTTTTTATGCTGATGATCTTTCATGTTTAGCCGCTAAATGAAATCTGATATAATATGTTACTGTTCTTACAAGACGGTTCGACCACCATTGTGACCTCCAGGTACAAATGACAATATATTTATTTTAATTGTCTTCCAGTTGCAGTTCGTTTCTTATTTTCTATTAAAAAAATGTCGACAAGTACGGTGACTGCGCTTCATACGCAACGCTATCATCAGTTCATAAAGGACTATGTTCAGCACAATTAGACCCTATCAGAAACTATACGTAGATAGTTACGAACATGTAAGATATAACTGAAAAATTGAACGGATCAAGTTAGTCAAATATGCCCATACAATTTATCCATAGACATTGCATATGCAATTGAATATAAGTAAGCCTAAGATTATGAGTTGTTATAGGATACATTTTGACTATCAACTTGAATCTGTAGTCATTATATCTAATACGTAGATGGCGGAACTACCGGGGTTGAGGGCGTACAAATATAAATATACAGGGTGTTTCTTAATGATATGTGAATATTTGAGGGTGTGAATCTACATGAAAAATTAATGTTAGTTTGCTTTATAAACTATGGTCAAAAAATGTGTCCTTACAAAAACTCGGGGTGTTGAAGTTTTAGGAAAAAAATGGAAATTAATTAATAGTTACAGAACCGCTTCAGATATTTCACTGATATTTGGTACCTAGTAAAAGTTAATAAAGATGTATATTTTTCAATGCAAACATAATTTTTTGCTTTAACAGTGGCGTGCGTACGGGTATTGACTTCGATGTTGTTTAAGAAAAAAATGGTACGCTAATGTTTCTTTGCCAAATAAAAATTATTTTTGAATTCACCGTTCAATTTCAAATAAATGGTCTCTCTTGAATTGTTTTCCATGCGCCATTTTTGAGTAAAAAAATAAAAACCGTTCTGTTGTCCGAGAAAATTAATGTAATCATTGAAGAATGCAATTTAGCAATAAATATCTAGTTGCTCTGGAATATGTCACTGGATTTTGACATCTGACAAGTCTCTGTTATTCAAATCTGTTAATAATGGTGATTTATTCAAATGCAGAAATGCATTACGTATATGGCCTTGCCGACGGTAATGGTGAGCAAGCCAGACGGATTTATCACCAGATATATCCCGATCGTGCTTTGGCAGATAGTCGAACCTTTTCTAATATTCATCGTCGGCTTGTTGAAACTGGTTCTGTCCGAAAAGGAACATCTGAAGGTAGACGTCTAAGTGTGAGAACATCTGATATTGAGGAAGCAGTGCTGCACGAAGCCGAATAACATCCTGAAACGAGTACGAGGAAGACCGCTAGACACTTAAATATTTGCCATTAAATTGTTTGGAGAATTTTAGTGGATGTTTTGTTATATCCTTACCATATTTTAAGAGTACAGGCATTACTTCCCATTGATTTTCCAAGGTGTATGACCTTTTGTCAGTGGTATCTTCAAAAAAATACACAAAATTCGCAACTTGAATCAATGATTCTGTTCACGGGCTAAGCTAATTTTTCTCGAAATGCCATTCAGAATTTCCACAATAAGCATTTGTGGGCAGAAGAAAATCAATATGCCGTAACCGAAACCCATTTCCAACACCAATTTTCGGTTAACGTATGGGCAGGAATTATTGGCAACCACTTTATGGGCCCATTCTTCTTGCCGGGACGACTTGACGGACAGACTTACCTTAATTTTCTTCAACAACAGTTGCCTTTGCTGCTTGATGATGTTCCCTTAGTAATAAGAAACAATATGTGGTACATGCATGATGGTGGACCAGCGCATTTCAGTGTAGCGGTTAGTAATTATTTACAAACTGTTTATCCAAATCGTTGGATTGGCCGCGGTGGGCCTCAAGAATGTCCACCAAGGTCCACAGACCTCAACAGTTTAGATTTCTTTTTGTGGAGCTATCTTAAGATACTAGTGTATACAAGTGCCATCAACACTGTAAAGGAATTAAGAGAAAGAATAGTTCCAGCAAAAAACATTCCAGGGATATTTCAACGAGTGCGCAATTCCTTGAGAAGGAGGGCTGAAGCATGCATACTAGGTGAAGTGGGCCATTTTCAACAATTTTTGTAATCATTTTTTTGGTTTTAATGTTATGTTTATGTTATCAGTTGTTGTTGTTCATTACCCCTAATGTGTTTAATTTTTCCAATTAAATTTATAATAATTTTGCAAGTTAGACAATAGAACGGTTTTTATTTTTTTTACTCAAAAATGGCGCATCGAAGGAAAACAATTCGAGAGAGATCATTTGTTTCTAATTGAACGGGGAATTCAAAAATAATTTTATTTGGCTAAAAACTATTAGCGAACCAGTTTTTTCTTAAAAAATGTAGAAGTCAATACCCGCACGCCACTGTTAAAGCTAAACATTATCTTTGCATTGAAAAATATGCAACTTTATCAACTTTCACTAAGTACTAAATATCAGTGAAATATCTGAAGCAGTTCTGAAAATATTAATTAATTTCCATTTTTTTTCCTAAAACTGTAAGGAAACATTTTTGGACCATAGCTTATAAAGCAAACTAACATTAATTTTTCATGTAGATTCACACCCTTAAATATTCGCATATCATTGAGGAACACCCTGATAATATACTGATATGAAAAAATTGAGATATTGCTTTTCAACCCTTACAAAGGTTTTTCCGAAAATAAGCCTCTGAATGTCAAAAAACGAAGTTTGGGCGGTTTTTAATTCTTTTTATTTTGTGCCTTTTGCCAACGCTGCCACTAGACCGATTTTCGAACGCTACAAAGCTTTTTGGACATTGACATAGTAGTAACATAGTGTGCTAGTTACATCAAAATCCAAATTATAGTGGTTATGTGGATCATAATATAGTATCTTAATATCGAAATTTTTTGCGATTACGACATTCCATCGCCAGTGAGAGTGAGAAGTAAAACGAGAGATAATCTCATGCTCGCTTGTCGATATGGGAAGCTGAACGTCCTTTTGGGAGCAGGCGTGCCTACTACAGTCAGTTCAGGGTTTTGCTGCCTTAACGCGGTGCCACTTTAAGTTTTAATGATGACTTCGCGCAGTCTCAGCATGGTATATAGACTGATGTAACAACACTGTATAGAAATGCAAAAATCAGGGAAGCAAACCCGAAAGACAGATAAGCAAAATGTATTGACATAAGACTTGTCATTTGCACTTGAAAAAGGACATCGTGGTGGCCGAAACGTCATGTCCGTAACAGTAATTTAAACATTATGTAGTTTCATTTAGCGGTCAGACAATCATGGAGCATTTTCCAGATACATTTTTGACCTAAGACCTACACCGCAATAATGGCTAATAAACACGAAACAACGCCGTCTGCGGTTGGTTATGGTTGCACAAGACGCAAAGCAAACATGCTCTTTTTAGCATATGCATAGAAAAGGCCATTGTGGCTCTACTCTGGAATTCCGACCACTTGACACGTTGACCGTGATGCGTGATGCGGCATCTCTGCGTCGAGCGCTATGAGCTAGAGAGCGTTAGGGTATCCCTATCGTCTTCATCACGCGACGTGATTGTAAGACCTACATCGAATTAATGAGTTGCCAATGAGCACGAAACAGCGCTGTCTGCGGATGGTCATGGTTACAGGAGACGGAAAGCAAACATGTTCTTTTCAACTATTTTGACCGTTTGTGGTACAGTCATCATTCTGTAGTCTGTATTGATGGGAGTGTAATATCAGCCAATACGCAGCACTTAGATCTAATGGGACCTCTTGCATGACATTTACAGATATCACCCTAGTGCTGGATCATCAGCCACATTAAACTATTGAAGAAAATGGTGATGTGATACATCTGAGTTGCTTTTACTTCAGGTATAGATGGCTAACGTTTCCTCACAATACGTTCTCTTTGTTAGATCAATTGGGGAGTCGCAAAGCAAGTGCTTAACAGCACCAATAACTTCTACGACAGATTAAATCAAAACCATCTCCGGTTGTTAGATTTTATAAAATGCTGCGGATCAACCGAAACAGGCGTAACCAGGGAACTGCACAGCTTGAAGCGCTTGAACTAACCAAAGGGAGAATATTTTTTGAAGGAGTTCATGTTCCTCCCAGAACATTCGCAGATTCTAGATGCTTGTATTAGAAATTTTCCACCGATACGTAGCAATTTCAGAAGGTAATTGGTTATACTCAAACGTGGGTAAACATCCTTCGGAAATTTTCGTGCAGAACAGAGCGACCAATGATTTATATCTGTAATTTGCTGTTTTTTCTTCTTATCTGCGTAATAGCATGATCTAATCTCTCGTATATCTCTATTTGTTAATTTAATAGTATTTATGATACAGCAGATTGATGAATCTACTCCATATATAGACGGTTGGTGTGCAGAAGACAGTCTCAATTCTTGGAAATTAGATCATAAAACTACATAAATGAAAAATATATGAAACGTGGATAAGTTTTCCGACTCTACCTTCCGTATAATAGAGAAGGGAACAAATGTTTTAAAAATAATTTTCTGTTTGTTCTCAAGAGCAAAAATTTTTGCCAAAGCAAATATGGTCCTGTCCTGGTCTTTATATTTCCGACTTTAATGTACCTTCCCTTGGCCATAGCTATCTATCGTCAGAGTTGTCCGGATATATTTCAACACCTCAATCTATTAATTTTTAATCCTTTGTACAGTTTGGCATTAAAGAACGTTCTACTATATCCGGCACATGGAAGACCATCTGATACCAGAAAGAATTGGTGATTTTTCCGAAATCAGATTAAATTAGTTCAAGTCAATCTACTCGACTGCATGTTTCTGTACGTGTCATACAAGTGTGTACTATACACTTAAACAACTGATAGATACTTTATGAGAGAAAGCAACATTGTGTGGAGTTCTATTTCAGTAATTATCATTAGGTAATCAAGTCCGTTCGAAGGTTCAAGCCTTTTTTGGGATCAATATTGCCTCGAAAAGAAAATGGCGTCAAGTAGGTTGACTCTGCATTTCCTAAGCACCACTGTGATCAGTTCATAAAGGATTATGTTCGGCGAGAAAAAATGTGAGCTACGAATATGTATAAAAAAAATTAAACCGATCGAGTAAGTCAAATAGATTCATACAATTAAGATTTGCACATTTACTATGTTTTTTTAACAATTTTGGGGTTCTTCAGGATTTGTCTCCCTGGGAAAATATGCTTTCTCTTGCTCTTCAAAAAGTTCTGGAAGCAGTTACGCCTTCACATAAAAGATATCTCTAGATGGATGGCTCTCCCTCGGCACATAATGTGATCGAAACTATGTGTTCATCAGGCGTGGATGACGATTGATTCACATCCAGTCGAGCAGCGGGGGCCGACTGCTACACACATGCATCGGCAGGACCGCGATACATATGATCGACTCGCGAGGGTCGGAAACACTTCTCCACCATTCTATGTTTTAAGGATAAATGCACGAAGAGATATGTGTTGTGTGAAATATGTCTAAAAGGTGCGTAGATTTGCCAGTGCTGGAGGCCTATAAGTATATCACCATAAAAAAATTGAGATATACCCTTCCCCGCCTCCCTACAACCTCCCATCTCTCAATTTTTCAAGCCTTAATTTTTTTTTCAAAAATGGTAAGGATCCTCTAAAATGTCAAAAAAAGAAGTTTGAGCTATTTCGATTTTTTACTTTTAACTTGTGTTAAAGTTTGACCAAAATCCGGCAGACCCTTTCCACGTTATAGAGGATCAGCAGTCAGACAGTCACACAGACAGATAGACAGACCGACGGAAATGACTGACATGGTTTTTCGTGATGTACTTGTACATGTTATATAATATCCAAAAAACATAATATCTTATTTAAGAAATTTTTCGAGATTGCAATGCTTCCACGCCAGTGGCGTAGGAAGTAAGATATAACCCACCACCATTCACCAATAACAAACTTACTTTTATATCTATTCCAAGTCCAGCGAAGCTTTTCATTCGCCCCATCTAATGTGGTCCTAGTTTTCCTATGGCTAGTAGAGGTAGAAGGCTTGGTATTGACAGCATCATAAGTTTTTCCCCACAGACCATTCCACACGGTCATAAACTCTTTCATTTTATAGCTTTAATTGCTTTTGTTATATTGGATTCCTCGTTTTTACTTGAGTCTCGAAACTGTGTATCTCGTTTCAAAATTAAAAACAGGCTGTTACGTATACAATGACTTTCAATGCCAGGATCAAGTTCAGTAGTGTTTCCTATTCCACCGCTTCTTTTTTTTTAATTTGCGATATGAAATAATATGGAGCGTTTATTCACTCAGAATATTGTGTTTATAGCTGGTTTCAATGGCAAGTTCAAGTTCAGCTGTGTTGTGGCAGCCCTGACTTTTATCGTGTTGTCAGTATTTTCTCCTGTTCTGATAAAAATTCAGAGATAAGGAACATCGCAATTATATTTTTGTACACTATGAGGAAATCAGTGAGGTGGTGTGCTTTACGAGCTTTGACAAGATTTGTGCTTATCCGGACTCAGTTATGTAGGTAGCTGTAGTAGTAAATGTTTTATATTCATAGCCAGAATTAGGTAATAATAAGCACTGATTTTGAGGATGGTTGCTGTGCGAAATGAGAGTGGCCTAGTCACGTTAGATAAGTGAAACCAAAATAGTCTTTCCAATACACATAGTTCTATCATAACTCATACCGCTTATTGGAGCATACATGAAACTTGGTCATATTAAATAAAGATTTAGACTTAACGCAGGGAGAGAACTTTTCTGTTAAATTTGTTTTACGGGTAAAATTACAGTTTGAAAATATGGAATGGAGGGTTCAAAGGAGGCAACTGTCTGTTCTTTAATTCTTTTAACTGTTCTTTTTATGAAATACAATCAGTCAATTTTCTATTCAAAATAAATATTTTTGAATCATTCGAATGATTCTTCTGAGCTTCACATGAAACTTGAATTATTGTTACTTTAACTACATACGTTGGAATAAACAAAATGACAGCTTTTGGTTACGTTAATTACTATCTTGCCGGGAAATTAAAATTGCACATCAGGTGTTTAATTTTTTTTGTTGGCAGCGAATATTCCAGACTTCAATCAAATCATGGTCAATGAATTATTTCATATCTAATTTGTTGTATTTGAGATTGATAGGACGTGTTGTAAGTATATACCTATATCAGTTTAGTGTAATGTTGATATTAGAATTAGACCAGCACACGAAATGTTGTGGATCTTGGTGGCATTTTATTATTTTACAGCAGATTAATAGAATATTTTTGATCTTTACATAAACATTTATACACGTGCGAGTAAATAGGTAAGTAATAGTTAGCAATGAACAAGAATTTTGATTAAATTATTGCTAGCAAGTGCATCAGCGTAAAATGTAGATCATAGGATATAAGCTACATGTGAATGAGATGAACAAGCATAAATGATAAACTACATATAATTCATCAATTCTAGCTGAACTAGGAAGCATTTGTGATCCTATGCAGAAAAGCCCGGATTATAATCAAACTTTTATTAGCGATAGAACTTTCAAACACGAAAGAAAAATCTTTTTGAACATGCATTTTAAGGCTAAAATTCATAAATAAAGTTCAATATGTTAAACAATGTTGTTGATTGGACTTGAATTAGTCATGGTATTAAAAAAATGTTTAAATTTTATGTTCAATTTTCTATTATCTTTTACCAATTACAAACCCGAACTTCTAGTGGTACGAACCAAGAAACCGAGGAATTTTTATATGCCTTGGAACTGATGGCCTTTCCTAGAAGTGAGGATTATCTCAGGCAGCTAATATCAGTAACTCCAAATGGAACGAACATTTGCAGGGAATTTTACTATCATTTAGAGCATTTGGAACCAATCAGTAACACTAAATTAACATCAGTGTCTGAAATTTTGTGTAGGTAGTTTTTTGTCAATATGAAATTCAATTAATAACAATGATCAATCAAAATGGTAACCAAATTAGTATTGAAAATCACAATCAAATGCACTTGCAGATATGATAATACAATTAATTATTGTCTTCGTTTTTCCATGAAGTATTTTCCTTTGTTTTTCATGGTTGCAAAAGTATATTTTGGTTATGAATCTAATACTGATTGGATATGGAATAAGTCAAAAATATTATTTAAAATTGTTTATCTTTGGTTTAAATTAAAAAAAAAATCGGCGGATCAAATATATAATAAAATCCTATTGTTTGGAATGCGTTGAAGTTTTAGAAATCGATTTCATCGCAACTGCTTCGGAATTATGATTTTTAAGTTTTGTCAAAAAGAAATGGAGGGAATGAAACAAAAAAGATCAGTACCTGCCCGATTAAAAATAATCCAATCCACCACACCACAAAACAAAAAAATAGCAACCACCCCACTGTTCTCCTTCCAAAACGCTCCAAACTCACTATTTTTTCTTCAAATCACACCACCAAAATATCGATAGAGAGTTCAGATCACTCCAGCACTTAAAATCCAGCGAATGACAAGTAAATCCAAAGAAGTGACCGCAGAATTTCAGCAATACGGTGCGTGCAAATCTATCACCGGAGCGATAGGTGTTTTGTAAATATATACATAGTTAAGACCGATGTACTTTCGCTGGCCAATCAGGCAGCAGCATTCCGGGCAATCGGACCCCCACCTCCTGGAGCACATGTGCTTACTTGGGGGACGGGGGTCAAGTTCACTTGCACTGTGCGATGCGTTTGATGCCAATTGCAGGCAAGCCACATCAAGTAATTGATCGCAGTCAGGATTGTGTGTGCTCCGAATCTTTGAATTCTTATTACTCACGTTTTTTTCATGAAGGACGACTGTGATTTTTTCGAGTAAATAACAAGATTAAGTTGGTGTACTGCATTTCCAACATGGTAAGCTTTACGTAGGGCTACGTAATGTAAGCTATTTGGCTTGTGTACATAGTGAAACCCTCTCATTGTAATTTGTATGCTGTAGTTGTAACAAGTTTCAATAAAAAAGCGCAACGATGCATAAAATACTAAAATTTAGACGTTCATAAAAGTTGAGATGCCCGAAAAGAAAAACTATGAAAAACTAGTTTAATTTCTTACATTCTTGGTATATCTTTTTCGGATATTTTAACAAAGTTCCCATAGAATCAAAGCTGTTTTCCTCAGCTCGTTTTAAAATATTTTCTGTAGGTCGTATGACATCCGTGAGAAACAAGTTCGCATTTTCTTGGGATATTTGATTTTTGTAAAATCAGTCATTTGTAGTTAAACAGGTTAAACGCATCTCAGAAAAGATATAACTTCAGACCACATTCCAGAGTTTTTCGAAACGCCCTACTTTGTCCACGTTCAAAAATACTGCTAGGCGTTGTGGAGCTTGCAAATCTAAAATCTGAATTTTCTATTTTGATAAACAGTCGCACAAATTTTTACTTGCGCATATTTTTTGGGAAAACGTATTGCTAGTTTGACTATAAGTGCTAGGTAGGGATTTTGCTTGTAGTTCTTGTATAAAATGCAGTAAATATAAGATGTACGTAAATCTACAGTTTCCTTGTACTACAGCTTTCATTTTCTCCGGGTGCCCAGGACGTGACGCTGGGGACCCGGAGTAGAGAAATAATTCGTTTTGAGAACCATGAAATAGTATTGATCATAACTGATCATAACTAAATGTAATTTTCATCGAGCAATACCAAGATTTCTCGTATGTCATTCAGTTGGTCATTAAAAGTGACACTGGCTAAGTCTGGTTTTTGAGCATTTTCAAGGTGAGTGCCTCTTCAGTCATACTGGCATTCTTTAAGGAACTAGACTTTTTACTTTTTTTATTTCCAGCTGATATTCATTTGCTTCCATATTTTGGTGGAAGCAAAGAAAACTTAACTGCTTGCTTTTTATGTAAAGCATGAGATTCTGTAATATTTAGTATGTTTCCAAGAGGATGCGTAAATACCTCCTGGACCATGAGAGCAAGTTGAGACTCGAGAAGAACCAAACTGAATGACAACAGTTGATTTCACTAGAAATATGAATATAGACATATTTTTTGGGTATTGTTTGAATAAGAAAATCGTTCGTTTTACTACCTATAAATTGTCTTTCGTCCTTCAGTATCTTTATAAATGGAACCAATGAGAGCATATTTTTTACATCTTTTCCAAAACAATCCAATTTTTCAGTGGCTACACGAGGCAATATCAAGGAATTGAGTATTCCTCCAATTGATATAAAATGTCGGCTCATTTCTTTCCCATTAGCTTAAAGACTAGAACAATCATCTGTACGGCTTTGTTTCTTCATTTTAAAATGAACCGAACTAATTATGCAATAAGGCGCTAAATTTCCCAAATATCACAAACTTAATATTTTTTTAATGTTTTGTTTTTTGTTTTTGTTAATGATCCTTGTGGAAAAAGTCATTATTTGTAATGACTGATTCGATGACTCATCCCATGATCCATCCAGGGTTTTTTGAGCAGTTCATAACGGGTGTTCCAAAGAGAAGTAAAAAAACTGTTTTTTTCTGGAGAAATAATCATCATCGATCGCAACGGCCCATTGAGGAGTAGCGTTTCTCTCCATAGATAGGAAAATGGCGTCAAGTTGGTTGACTCTGCACTTCCTACGCAACGCTGTCATCTATATATAAAAATTAATCCCTATTTCGCGTGGTCATAACTTGAGAACGACTTTATCGATTCCATTCATTTTTTTTAAGTTTCCTAATGCTGTATACAAGGTTCTTATGGAAAGAAAAATCAAGAAAATTGCGCAGAAAATTGGGAAATCATTGAAAACGTAATGATTACTTAAGATACGCGCGATTGTCAGTTTGCATGAGCATGGAGTACGCACAGCAGAAGAAATATCTCAAGTACCAAAACAGACAGGCACTCTTATCCGCCATCTTTATTCCAACAGCTATTGACAGTTAGCTATGTGAGAGAAAATTGCTTATGAAAACACGGTGCTTTTGTTTTTGAACTTACATTTCTTTACCATCAGTACTTTGTGATGGCCTCTTTAAAAGAAACTGCAGTGTTGCCTAATTATCTTTGTCAGTCAACTCTATGAATAAAAATGGCGGATGAAAATACTTTTCTTTTGCTTAATTGACTTTCACTAGCATTTTGAACTTGACAGCTCGCACGGCACCAATTTATATTATCGCTTAACTTAATCCCAATCGAGCTGCATTCAATTATGACGTGGCAATCGATCACAGTTCACAACGAATCATTGGTTTCCTGAAATGGGCCAGATTCTATACATTTTTTGACTCATATCCAGCAATACAATAATTGATTTCAAATGACTTCATTTGGCGCACCAAAATATTATTCGACATAATTTCATGCCTACTGTCAAGGTAAGTTGTGGGGGTGCTGCCAACGTATTTTGCTAGCCAAATGGCGGTACAAACACTTCGCTATACAATTACCTATATTCCATATATTTGCCCTTTTATTATACATTATTCATCACAGTTCATAGCTAAGACAGGACAACGTCTGTCGGGTCAGCTAGTCAGTTCATAAAAATTAGCTACGGAAATGTATGACAAAAAAAAATTGAATCAAGTTAGTCGAACAGGTTCAATTAAAATTGACATATTTAACATTCTATTCTGCAAAATTATGGGGTTCTTAAGGATTGAGCTCCCTGAGGACATATCCAAATATTTAATCGCTTATACCTCGAAAGCTATCAACAATAGAGAAAAGTTTATCAGTACCTCTCTGCAAGCTTTATTTAACCTGACCTCTTTTTTGCTCAGAAGCGCCCCAATAAACCTGACAGCTGTGTCCAGAGCAAAAAGAAAGTTTTTGGAATTTGCTTAAACGACTATATAAACAATTTTTGACGCAATTTTGGGCCTGGAAACATGCAGATTCATTAAATGGAGTCCTTTTTGATTAAGATTATACAAAAAACAGGATATTTTTATCAACAATTATCAGTAATTATCCAAGATGGACACTAAATTTCCCAAATATCACAAATTTAGTATTTTTTTAATGTACTCGTTAATGGTTCTTGTGGAAGACGACATTATTTGTAATGACTGATTTGATGACTTATCCAAAGACTCATCTAAGCTTTCATTAAACTGATCAATGGTCCATTGAGGAAGAGCGCTTCTCTCCATAGGTAAGGACCTAAATGCACACTAATCACTACCTAGTCTGCAAGATAAAGTTTGTCGTTTTTTTTACGTTTTTTAGACTTCTTACATAATACCCCTGCGGATCTGTTTTCTATTGATACTAGGCTACTAGACAAATGTAAAATGAGTATTCAACGTCATGATCCTTGATTTACCTACATACGTATAGGATATACAAAATATTTAAATCATATTAATGACTGTAGTGGCATAGATATTCCAGAATACCGTTTCAGTCTCTCCGAAGGATATAGTTCCTATTAAAAATATACTACAGGCCATTATGGACGTTACCGGAAATCGATGCGCTGTATAATTCAACAAAATTTTTACAGCATAGTAGTCGGTTAGGTCCTCATATGTAATGATGAGCATGGAAAACAACTCATATAGATCGCCAAAGAGGGCTAGGCCTAACGAAATGATATTTTGTAATCTATATACATCATATTTTTAAAAAGCCTGACCCTTTTGCTGGAAACAAATTGAATACAATAAAAGAAGCCGTTTTGAGAAAAAGAGTCCCGTTGCAATATTGTTCCTATCCGATTTACACCGCAGCCGATCCTCAAAAAGCACGACAAATATCAAAAACTGGACCAACTGATCTAAAAATCTAAACTCAAAGTTTTTTAGGGTCGTTGATTACGAAATTATTATCAGATACATATTATGTATTCTCAAAGTAGCGTAATCAGTATTCAGTATACTGAATCCTGTGCCAAAAATGACACTATATCTTTCTCTTATAAAAATATCATCGAACTTCTATCGCGCCATTGCCGTACATTTTAAAAATCTTTGTTTGCGGAGAGGTGATTTTGTAAACGCAAATCACCTTTCCAATTTTGCGAAAGCAATGT
Source organism: Acanthoscelides obtectus (assembly GCA_963669975.1). NCBI lineage: Eukaryota > Metazoa > Arthropoda > Insecta > Coleoptera > Chrysomelidae > Acanthoscelides > Acanthoscelides obtectus. Next base: position 61,977,203 of record CAVLJG010000007.1, on the reverse strand, counting down.
TGTACTTCTTAATGCATTTTGACTGCTGTTGATTTTACTAAAAATATTTTGGGAAATGCATAATGATTCAATCTGAGGTCAATAAAAATCCCAGTTCTGACGAAACTGACTAGTGTTTGGTAATTAAATCACAGTTATAATTAGCACGAAACCAATATATTTTTCTATCAAGAACGGATTTCCGTATTTTGATTTATCCAAAATCATTACTAATTGTATCGTTCTGTATTTCCAAACTAATTTTGTCAAATGCCTACGTAAATAAAGAGTCCAACATTTATACAAATTTTATATGCAAATTAGTCTGAAATAATCGGATAATCCAGCATATTGAGTCACTCTTTTATAACTTTACGAAATTTATTAGTTTTTATTAGTTTATGTTCATATTCGCACATTAACCGTAGTGTAGATGTTGATCCAAAGTTATTCTGCGTTACGTCTCCAATTGACAATGTCCAAATTCTTGAAGAGACACAATATACATCATTACAGAAAGTCAGCAATTTCCGGTGTGGAAGTCGCGAGTTTAGTTCGCACTGTATGACTCAAATCGATAATCGCTGATTTTTTCGTAAATCTAGGCAATATATCTATGTTTTGTTTCAAATCATGAGAATTGTTAGTTGTTACATGTATAGAGGAGGCTGTTTGCATCAAATGCGCAAGGCGGCTATATCTCCAGTTCGAATTAGTCCAGGAAGTATCCTTGCGTCCGTTCGGAAAAATCCTTCAATTCGTTTTTTTCTGCCTACCAGCATGCAGATTTGATTAATAAGATTATGCAGAAAGGGATGCAAAGATACTTCCTGGACTAAATCCAGGTATCTCTGATCTCATCGTTGATTTTTGACACTGCAACTATTTAACATAACACCAAACGCCCTAGATATAAATAAAAATCCAGACACTGATCACCAACCACTTAGGTCGACAAGCGATTTTCTAAGACGTCAAGCGCAAGACCAACGAGCATGTTTTATTTTTTAAGCTCATCGAAAGCAAATGCAAATAACGTCATATTCGCTGAGCTGTTTTGAAGAACGAAAATACCGGCACGGGTATTACGTATCTTGAAAAGCGCCGTTATACCGATTTTTCTGACATTATACTGTTTTTTTACATCATATAGGTTTTTCGACAAGATGTTAACTTAGCATTAGGTGATAGACACTTTTGCAAGTTCGTTTTGTACTGCATGTTACCTAAATGTCATGAGGCTTCAGTTATCAATGTTTGGCCATGATGTGATGTAAAATCTGCTTCAGAGATAGTATTACTGGAGATAATAATAGTGAGGATTTGTGTGCTAATAAGATGTGTTGATGATAATTCCATTGGTTTCTTGTCTCAAATACACTTACTTGAGATTCAAAGCTAGAAACTCATTCATTCTGGAAATTATAAATGCAAATTTGCTGAATTTCAATAATAAGAGAGATAAAAAATAATTATATTCACTGTACACTGTCGAATTACAAGTCATATACGTGCTAACAGTAAATAACATACAACGCGGGCGCGGTGGTGATTTCCCGTAATTCTCCTAAAAGTTTTTGAAAACACAAAAAAACGTAAAAAATCGTAATTTATTATTCAGTAATGATTTTCTCACACTGCAGATATGACTGATTTTATACACATGCACACCAATACACACAATCATCCAGATGCGATCTTGCTATTCAACCAAGTAACCAACTTTCTTCTCAGAGACTCAGAGATGAAAATTATAGACTAGACCACTCGGCTTCACAAAACATATGCAACCAACAATGTGTGTACTTGTGGTTGAGCCATTCCTCCATAGATCGACGCTCGCAACGATCCTAGTGAGCAAAAACTACCTAGTCTGCAATATGACATCTTATAGTTTTTTTTGACGTTTTATAGGTTTTTTAGGTAATACCCGTGCAGTTCTGAAGGTGTTAACAGCCGGGTGGCGTCAGTTATTCCACAGCGACTAGTAAGTAAGTAGGTACAAATGTTGTGGGGATTAAGTGTATGAATTCACATTTTTTTTTATTTATTTCTCCTTCTTTGTACAATAACTTCAACTACAGGTAATAAAAGAATAACTTCACTAACATTCCTGCACAACAGGTGTTGGTTTGTGCTATGATCAATAACTCTTGCTGCTCGGGTTGTACTCAACTGTGACGTAGCCAAATCTTTTGTCTGCAATTCTGCGTAAAAAGGTTTACTGGGGAAAGACCAAATCAGCACAGTATTAAATGCCAGCTTGGTAACTTTCCATCCCCCAGACGTATATACATTCAAAGACAAAGTAATTTACGTTACCTGTCTCATAGGCTCACCGCAAAACCCGGTTTGTTGTAAGAAAAACCAGACAGCCCATAAAGTGGGAAGATGAAGGCCTACGCAGTCGATGGCCTTGCACTCTAATCAGACAGAAATATTCAAACGGGTTTATAAAATATTACAGCGTTAATTATAGTGAGTGTCTTCATACCCAACAACATGTTCGAGATATGTTGGCCGCTGTGTCTGGATTGTGAGAAGAAAGCAACTATTGCAGTAGTTACCCTGCGAACAATAATCATCACTCCTAATAGAGTTGCAAGAGCATTCGTACAATTTTTCTTAAAGCACATCTAATACTACACTTCAGTCACTTAAGGGGTTGTATAAGGGATGCAGGTAACAGTTATATAACAGATTGCAGCTGCTAAAGACCCTTAATGTCAGTGCAATATTTAGCCAGCATTTTTGTGGTCAGGCAACAACAAAAGATAGCCTTTACGGTCTAACAGCTTTCTTAACAAGAGCTTATATTATCACTTTGCTAGATATGGTATGGGTATGGGATTTGAACTCTGCTATACTTTCAGGTCTCGATATCTCAAAAGCTACCCTTGAACTTTGGGTTGGACAGTATTTTTTGAACAGTAAAAAAAAATCCATAAGGATGAATCAAGCTTTTCTTGAGTTTGTCCTTCTACTCGGCCGACAATTTTTCATTGTTGTGAATGTGCACTTATCTTGTGGTTATCTTGCTGCTATAAATCGTTAGAAAAATTCAACAAATATGATATCAAACTCTAGGTTCACATAGTAGACCCTTGCTTAATGCGTTGCCAACACTGCCACACCAAAAACAATATTGAACTTGAGAACGGAAGTAACCATTTCTGTTGTTTGAAGAGTGCAAATTGTAATTTTGTGTTTACAAAGCTGAACTTTAATGGATGGTACGACAAACTACAAGTTCGAATGAAACTGAAATAATTTCGCACCGTTTCCCTTCAATTTTTGTTTTCGCGACATTCGCATTAAAATTAAGTTTCCTGATGTAGAAACACTCATTGTGACTCTTGGGTAGGAAGATGTAACTGTGTTACAAGATCTTCAAGCTGTGATTGGGCGTTTGCTAGATACACGAACCATTTGTATACGATGTGTTTTCCAAAAGGTTTCTTAAACTTATTTTCTGAGTGGGTCAAGCTATGAAATCAAAATTTGGGGTGATTAAATGGATGAATGAATACTATAGCATGAAAGAGACATTTTGAGCGGATTCTTTAAATGGAATGGACGTCATGTGATATAACATTTCGGTGCTCTATATGAGTGCCTTAGAGCCTTAGAATATACAATCACCATCCTTGAATTTGGTGAACTGGCATGGTGTCAAAGTTGAGCATTTTTGTCTATTGAGTCGCTTATAACTCAACAATCATCAAAGCGCCAAAGTGTGTTATAAGTATACTACGTTTGTTGGTATGTCCGGTAATGCTTGGATCTCCTATAACTTGGAAAGTACCGCTCAGACTTTGATGAAACTTTGACAAGAGGTTAGTACTCTTCTAAGCGTTGAAATGCTGAAGATCGATCCAATGACGGGGCAGCTACGAATATGTAATAAAATCGCGGTAATTCCATTTAAATCAATGGCGTCAACAGTGTTGCTACAACGCTGAGGCCAAATTACTGGCTTGTGCTACTACATCCTATCACTGTCAATTGTTGGAAAACCACGAGAGCCCAGAATATGGCTACAGGGGAGTATCCTAACCACCATAAGCGTGTTGGACCTGACAGATTATTTTATCTATAACTACTGAAGATTTAACAAAGCTCTGCGATTTGGCGTTCCATCAACAGTTTGTGAGAATTTAAAATAGACAGTAAATATAGTTCTGTTTTGTCGGTTTTCTCTATCTGTTTGGCCATGTCTTATCTTATCGTAAGGCGCAATAATTATTGAAACGAGAGTATTTCTTTCCCATTGTAATCATATTGGACCACAACCAACTTCTACCAGACCGGCATGGTTTATATGAAGGACATGGATTTCTGAAAGTAATTCCTGTAGCTTGTCAAAAACCGTGAAAATACCTATATATAAAATAAAAGTACAGAAACCGCGCATCCCATGATAACCTGGACCAAACTGATACCACCCGCTCATATTCCTAAAACCGTTTAAATATAAACACGGAATAGGAATTTTAAATGTACCAAATACGAAAACATGGTAGAAAACCCACCACAAAACATATACATATACTGAAAACCACCCAACAATCACAAATCACAAAATATGAGGCCATAAGAGAGAAGCGAGACAGGAGACAAAATGCACAGATCTCAAAATGATTAAGAAGAAAGGCAGGAAAGACTCAAAGCGTTGTGTGTGGCGTGGTCAGTTCGGCTCCATGTTATTATATCTCCGACTTGCGAATAGTCAAATATGCAAATATAGAGAGACTGTTATGGATGCTAAAATTTAGAGAAAATGAAAGGTATTGATATTTCTGGCAAGCATGAATTCCCGGCAATATTACTGGCAAGTACCCGCATTCCTGGCAAGTGCCAGAAATTACTGGAAGAAAAGAAAAAGACTGGGTGACAAATAGGTTGATTCTGAACTTTCTGCACCACGCTGTCATCAGTTTAGATAGAATTACGTTGGGCACAAGTTGGCCCCTCTAAGCTACAAACAACCTAAACGGATCAAGCCAGTCAAACATGTCCATACAATTAATCTATAGAAAATTGTCTCCGTCCTACCGATAAAGAACTGACCGTGTGGCAAGTTGCTATGACTCACCTTGCCGTTCACCGCAGTCAGTCAGCCGTTCGCAGTAGAGGCAACCCGACAGTTAGGCGATATTCATCTGAGAGACCGTAGCGCAGCCCAGAGGTAGTAAGAGATCTGAGACGCGTATTTCTCTTATCATTCGGCTGTGGGAGCAAATTAAAGATGTGTGAAATATTTCTAATAGGTGCCTAGAAGTACCGGGGTTGGAACCATATAAATACACAGATATACATCAGAAAGTGAAGTTTGCGCGATTTTATTCTATTTTTGTTTTTTGCCTCCAGCTTGCCGCGACGATATGAAGATTTCATCAAAACCCTATCAGTACTTTCCAAGTTACAGACGGACAAAGGGTTACCGCACAGACCGACGGAAAGGAGTGGCATGGGTTTTCGTCATATCAAACATATCTCATAATCGATATTTTTCACGAATGTCAAATGTTTTTAATTTTTGCTGTTGAGTATCCTTTATTTTACTGCACATTCAGATAGACTCTTTCCAAAAAAGAGGATTGTATAGCATATAAGAAACGCTGAATTTTGACACCTAGTCGTCCATTTCGAAAGATAACAAATTGTATATGCTAGTGCTATAAATATTTTAAGGTACCCTAAACTGAGGTATAACTGTTATTTTTCAATCCATTAAAAAAAGTAGAAGGTGGGGACATTTTTGAACAGCTCTATATATTTTTACCTGTGCACTCATCAGGCCACCGCAGGGGATCGAAAAAGGTAACAGATTGTAACAAGTAGAGATTTTCCTAAATTATTCCCAGCAGTGCGAACTGACGAGTTCAACGTCCATATCGACAAACTATAATTACTATGAATCTGATGCAGATTGCAGACGCGCAGTATTGATAAATGTACGCAAATTAGTCCAATCGATAATTATACAATTACTTGTTTTGTACGGTGTTTACATGTCCACATTATGTTACACTTCAAGTGGCCACTGGTGAGAGTGATGACGTATTTGGCTTGGTGGACTAAATACTGCTATCCAATTATGTGGGAATTATGACAAATCATTACATACGAGTGATATTTCGGATTAATGTAGGTAATGACAGCACTTATCATTTAATATGATCAGCTGGGGTGACAGTAGTGGTACAACACGGCACGGATATTAGATATGTTGAAAAGTGACATTATGTCGATTTTTTTGACATTGTATTGTTTTTTGTGACATTATGTAGATTTTTCTACAAGATGTTAGCTTAGCACTAGCTGAAGGATACGTTGTGAACTCGTTTTGTAGTTGTACGTGTTGCCTAAACGTCATGAGGCTTCAGTTGTTAATGTTTGGCTCTAATGTGATGTAAAATCTGCTTCAGAGATGGCATTACTGAAGGTAACGGCAACGCTTATGTGCATAGTGGGGACTTGTGTGCTAATAATATGTGTTGATGGATTGGATTCTTGTTTCAAATACGCTTACTTGAGATTCAAAGCTAGAAATTAGTTCCTTCTTCTTTTATCCATTCTGGAAATTACATATCCAAATTTGCTGAATTTAAAAAATGAGAGAGATAAGAAATAATCATATTCACTGTACACTGTCGAATTACAAGTCATTCTCCCCAGTTTTTGAAAATACAAAAATCTTAATTTATAACTTTGAATATAACCAGTCTTTAGAAAGAACAACATATAAGTAACCCGTCGGGCACAGCACATACGATATACTTGCTTTATTCATTCAGTAATGATTTTCTCACACAGCAAATATTGCCCATTTTATACACATGCAGACCAATACACACAATCATCCAGATGCCATCTTGCTATTCAACCAACTTTCTTCTCAGAGATAAAAACTACAGACCCGGTTCACTGAGCCTCACAAAACAATGCAACCAATAATGCGCAGTTTAGTTGAGTCATTCCTCTATAGATGGACGTTCACAACGATCCTAGTGAGCAAACATGGAAGGACTGTTTGCGCCCCAAAAACTACCTGGTCTGCAAGTTGACATTCTATAGGACTTTTTTGACGTTTTATATGTTTTTTACATAATACCCGTGCGGATCTTTGTCGTTCAAAGAATGATTACTAGTTTAATTTACGGTCTAAGCCCCAAAAACAGCTGCAAGCCAGCTTTTGTCAAGGAACATTTACTAATCATGACTGCGCTGTTTAATATGTCTCAAACAACATTGAGATGACTTTAAGAGCGTTATAGTGTTACACAGTCAGAATCACTCGCTTAGATTTGAACATTTTGCGGTGTACTATCGCACCAGTTTTTATAATAAATTACCCTTGACACTAAAGACACTGAAAATATGCAAATTTATAAGAAACAAGATTTAGATTTATTATATAGTAGGGCATACTACAGCCGCCAGGAATTCTTGGATGATACCGTTTGAATGTTAATGTGCATTATTTTGTACTGTCGGTTATATTATGTCTGCTTTTAAACTGTAACTGTCTATATGCTCCCAAACTTGGTAATTCTAGGCACTTATCAGATATATTTGACATACCATACATTTCCCAGTACATTCAATAATAGTAATTAAAGGTCCTTAAAGCTTAGAATGACAAAAATGTTTTCGATACGCGTTCCCACTTCTGCTCTCTGGATTCACTGGCGGGCACGTTGATCTTCATAAATGTCTTGGCATGAATGATGCTGTGCCTTGGTTCTTTCGTTCATCTGACCAAATACAACCAGTCATGGACAGCTCCTTTGCGCTTTTCTGGCAACTCATCTAACTTGTTGAATGTAATCATTCATGAACTGATGACGGCGTTGCGTGAGAAGTGCAAAGTCAACTTACCGCGTTTCCCTTTCTCTCAATAATCGTGCACCTTAAAGGTGCAAGTACATTGAGAAGAAGGGAAGAGTTTCGTGCTGCGCGAAAATTTCACTCGACAATGCTTGATAATCGGCTGTCTCTTCCTGTCTTTATTGTTGTACATTGTTAATCGATATTTTGTCGCGATACGTGTCGCTTTCCTTCTCCTCAATGTGCATGAACCCTTAGACGTTGACCGAGCGCTAAAGGTAACTTTCGTGATCCAGCACTGAAGTCTCCAGTGAGAACAAGGACATTATTTGGCTGTGGACACAAATGCCTACAACTTTTTACCAATGATCCGAAAAGTTCTATACATTTGTACCATCCTGATAAACATAACAATGTTGTTCGGTGTTGCAGACTATTTGATTGCTTAAGATTGAGTGGATATATTTGAAGCTTTTTGTATAGAGTAAAAACCTCTATAATACTCCCTCCCGCCTTTTCTAAGAGTTCAGTAAGTCCTAGCCGTTAGAGTTGTTACTAATGTGCTAATCTTATGGCACTTATATTTGCCATGAAATATTTTACGATGGAGCGCAAGGTAATTTTTTTAAACTTCAGGTGCGGCGTTTTGTATTGACATCCCTTGACAAAATGCCTCAGTTCTGTTACAAAATGCCCCGAAATAATAAAATGAAAGAAACCATTAAAAAACAACAAACATTCTTTATTTTCGGTTACAATATCTCCCATAAAATAAGGAAAACCCTAAAAAAAATATTTTACATGAAGTCATCATACCAATCTTCCTCGCATAAAAGAAACAAAACTTTGAAAAAACCACATAAGTACTATTCCAGTCCTATTAGATACCTATTTAGTTGAAAAAACTTTATAATCCATCCTAACAGTCATCATATCAACTCGTGTATCCAAAAAGAGAAAGATGGACCTTAATCCAATCTTCTTTAGAAGTCATCTTATAATTATTTTCCATGCAGCGCTTACACCTGTTTTCATCTTCTTCTGATATTTCTTCATCCGAACCATTTCGTCTTTCTTCCTCGTCACTTTCACTATCTGATTACTCATATTTTGGTTTATTGTTCTTTGCTTTGGCATTTCCTTTGTCTTTATTTTAATTGGTTTCTTTGAAGCTTCATTTTTTTTATTGCTTTGGTTTTTTTAGAAGTTCCCGCAGGTTTTTCTTTTCTTCAATAATCTTCCGGTTTTGTATATTTTCTGGTGACGCTAAAATGACAGCTATCTGTTTTCTCTTTAAAGTCATTGAAGGTAGCTTCGGTACGGGGTGTACTTTAGCTAAAATCTTCGTCGGCGCTTATTTTTCTTCAGTAAATTCGCAGAGTATATCCGGACGTTTTGGAGGCGTTACTTGAATTGGTGGCTCCAGTGGTACTATATTTGGCTCCGACAATTCTATACTAGTACGTGGCTCTCTTCGTCAATCCTTTGATGATCACTTATCAGAAATCCTCGTAAAGTAGCCGATGGTACTTCTGAAGCATTGATATCTTCTTGCTCCAAAGGATTTTGATCCCTCTGCACTGGAAATAACATCTTCCTCATTAGGTTCATTTGCTACTGAATCTTGATCTTTTAGAGCATCAGATAAAGAAAAATAGTGTTCTGGAATAGCATTTGGGTCGTAAATAAGAGAAAATATATTATTTTAAAACTGGGGCATATTAAACTATGACAGCCGGAGCATTTTGTAAATTTCTAATTACAATACGCCCCAGGGTAAAAGTGGCCGCCATGAAATGTTTATGACTGTGTGCAACACGTAAAATTGTATCTATCACTGTTTCCATAGTCCTAAATGTAATTTTGTTACAAAAAAATAGGTCACTATATTCAAAAATTTGTACAGTACTCACCGCAATATGTTTCAAGGTCGTATTTAAAGATTTCACTATAATTTAAAATTGAATGCAAAAATCATACTCTCGCAGCAGTCAAGTCGTTGTCTATATCTGTCTGTTTGAGCGACAGCGTTGTGGCGCATATTGCCCACTGGGGCATATTGTAGAGGTTTACTAATACGATTTGATATTTGTTATATCAATGTAACTTTAAGAGCCTTTGAGAAAACTTTCAATGAAAAATGAATACACGAAATAAGATGCGCTCTTTTTACATCTTTTAAGAATTTTGCAGCATCTGTTTTATATATAACCATAGAAAATTAATATACCAGGCATGTACACTGGGAGAAGTTTAAAATATGGGATGTAGGAATTGAGGCAACGTCCTCTTTGGCAGTCTGTTATTAGCACATAAGAGCATGAGCATATATGGGCATACAGCTGTCAACAGCGCCATCTATGGAGACGCTAACCGTTTCTAGTTATTGTGGAGAACTATGATAAATTGTCATTGTAGAGGCCATGGTATCTCATTTTAACACGGATAATTTTTTGGAAGCAGGAATACAGTTTTAGTTTGGGTATCTTAGTTTAGGTTAGTTTTCCTTGTAAGTCAATCACGATCCTCCACTGTGACTCATTGGTCTTATATGGCTCACACCTTTTTATATTTCTCCCAGTAATTCCGGCCGCTCGAGGAAGTCGATCAACTTATTTGGAGGAATATAGGTCAGGTATCTTTAGGTGAAATGCAATCAATGCTGGAGCTTAATTTATAACTTCACGTTCGCTTGTGGGATAACTTTATTAAGGTGGTACTATATTTGTGGTTTTTGAGAAAAGAACACCGGTATTTTTATAATTTGTGAAAATGTGCGACCTATGTAGAACTCAACCGATGATTAAATCTCATGTTAGTTTTTAAATGGATACAATTAGAATACCAATTAAAATCCATAGGAATTATAGAAACTTCTAGAAGGTCTCGTGAAAGACTGCAACATAAAAATAAAGTGAGAAGTATCAGATAGTTTTTTATTGAACGAAAATGGGCTATTGTTATATAATTTGACAAACAAACATCTCATTTACAGCTGTTATTATACAGATAAGAAAAATGCTGTTGAAGATCTAAAAATTAAAATGAATATGACTTAATTAGTAAATTGGACGACAGATACGACTCACGTAATGACATGTTTTACAATCGCTTGATTACTCAATAAGATTTTAAATATTGTGTGCATTTAGGACAGTGTTTAAAGGCCCCCACACTTATTTTTTCAACGAGTTTGGTTAACTCTTAGAGCGATCGTCAAAGCGTTACAGTGTGTTATGAAACCTCTACTTTTAGAAGTGTATATCTAAGTATACACCAAACTAAGGAAACTGCAGCTTGAAAATTGGCAAGAGAAGAAGATTTATATAGCGTACTTTTGTTTTGAGAGTTATTGTTGAATAAGAGATTCAATATATACGTACAAAAGCGCCCAACTTGAAGTCTAGTAATTGCGTATTGATTCGTGAAGCTACAATTTTATTTTTATACATTTTATTTGGCTTAGTGTGTATTATTATAGACTTGAAGTAGAAAGCTTTGCGGCCACGCGTTCATAAAAAATTACTAAGTTAAATATTCGATAATGGGTGAATCTTGGACAAATATGCGGAAATTGCGTAATTTTGGGTATTAAGAACAAAATGTTGATGAAAGTTTAAAATATACATATATTGAAATACATAAATGCAAACATTTGATGCATACAATCAACTTGAAATTTGAGTTATTTTTAGGACCGCACACCAAGCTTCCAGACACTGAGCCTTTTATATTAAATGGAGAGCAACATTAAGCTCTGCAGCGTGGCAGCTTGAAGTAGCTACTGGCTTAATGAGATAGAGGATTCAGAATTATTTCGACAACCAAGAACTACAAATACTTTAAAATTTATCAAGAATAGCCGATCAAGAGAAAAACATACCGGATTGTTAATAAATTCTTACAATAGTCCTCCCTGTTCTCAGCTCTAAACAATATATTATTTGAGCTATCAGGTAGCTTCCCACGAGAATTCGCAAGGACGTATTGTAATAGTGAGATGGCATAATATGTTTTTTGGATCTTATATGACATATAATATGTTTAATACGAAAAACTATCAAGCCTTCCGCCGTCCCCAAATTCTTGGTTCCTCTTACTTGGAAAGTACCGATCGAATTTTGATGAAATGTTGCCACGAGGTTACTACTATGCCAAGGTCAAAAAGCCGCTGTATGGGGTGGAAAGAGCATATTAACGTAAATATAATTTCAATACACGCGTCGAATGTAACAAACGTAGGGGGACATACCTATTTTGTGGGACTGACCACTGGCGTGCGACGTTCCATCATAGCAACGTTGCCAGATGGTCGGTACTATCGTATGGGCGGGGGAGGAATTTCCAGATCCAGAAGATTAATTGCATTGGCCTGTTTGACTGACTTGATCCAGTCAATTATTTTGTTATACATGTTCGTAGCTAACTCTTTACTCGGTAAGGGTAACCTGTACCGAACAAAATCCTTTATGAGCTTGCTGTAAATGTTAAAAAACCAACAGCAAATTATCCGAGGGCTTAAGGTTTCTATTTTGATGCGATTTACGAGATACAAGCGGGTTAAAGTTCACTTCTTCTGATGTAAAGCGTTTTACCTCTCTGTCACTTCTGATTGCGATTGGTTTGACCTTACAGAAACTAAACTATGCATATGAAATCCTGATAAAAAATGAAAAGATTGAACTATACTATACATTTTCGGCTAATAGCATAAGACAAAAATGGCTATAGCAATTATTTTCTTAGCATAAAAATATATCCATATCATAATAACCTGACACCATAGATTTTCAATTCTGCAAATCTTCCCACTTACGTACGTCCATTACGAAGATTATGCGTTCTGAAAAATTAGCTGCTATGAATAATTATATCACGATTATTGTTCATCTTTATAAAATATTTGCGTAAGGTTGTAGGTGTTATTTCGTAATATAAAATTGATGACACATTGGGAAACCATTTTTTATACCTTGAATTTTCTTAAAAAACTGCGGAAAGCTGTTTGAGTAATCAGGTTTATGATTTGTTAATTCTTTGACATTATACATAAAAACACTTCTAATTCATGTTAAATCGCACTCATCTTATCATATCATATTCTTCCATATTTGCAACGGTATGTGCCTTGAATAATTTCGTCTTGAAGGATTTTGTTACAAATTATGAATGTTTATTATGTTTAACGTTATTTCCATTAATTTGCTACACATGAGTTCCTGATCTTTAGCGTATCATTGGGACAAAAATAAAACCCACATCCGGGAGACAAAGAAGTAGACTCGCTAGTAAGCTTTTCTTTATGACGCTTCTGCGTTTTAGGCTTCACAAATGGGCATATGTTATTTCAAAATTAGCCAGCATAAAGTAGTACGTGGGCTAAAAGTTTGAACTTAATACCCAAAAAATCTATTCATGAGGTGCAGTTTACCGTTCCAAGATAGACAAATACGAGCCCCTTCCCACTTCAGTTCGCCCACTTCAAGATTTGTACCAAAATATGCCTTTATGAACTGAACATGACGAAACTATTTACTTCTAAAACAATTTATTTTCTCAAAAAATTTTTGGATACACTCTAGTCGTAAAAAATGCATATTTGAAATCACCTATAACTAATAGAACATCTGAACAAATAAACAATGTGCGAATAAAAGCGCGAAGTTAACAAAGCAACAATTGAAAGATTACCATTGGGTGACATCACCTTTACTTTTTATTACGGCTGAAATTCTTTGGGGCATAGTGTTAACCAAGTTTTGCCAAAAATTTGGTGTAAAACAATCCCATATTTCTTGAAGCTTTTGTCTCAGTTCGGTGATTGTACGAGCAGGATGTTGTCGTAGAACCTTTTTCATCTCGTGCCATAAAGTTTCCATAGGTGACAGATCTGGACTGCTAGAAACCGATTTCAAAAGTGGTACATTATTTTCTTCCATCCATTTTATAGCCTTTGTTGAGATATGACACGCGGCACCATCTTGCTGAAACAAAATCTTGGCCGGATGTGAAACATTCTTCCATCACTGGTAAAAGCGATTCTTCTAAAATTGCCAAATATTTGTTTGTATCCACATTTTCATCAATAAAATGAAGCTTTCCTACACCTTTTGATGACATACTGCCCCAGACCATAATGGATGCTGGAAATTTCACTTTTCTCTTCAGACAGTCAACATGGAATGCTTCATTTGTTTTGCGAATAACTCTACTGCGACTGTCACCAACACAAACTTCGAATCGGGCCTCATCACTCCATTGTATTGCATACCATTGTTGAGGTGTCCATTGCCTATGTTCTTTAGCCCATCCCATTTTTCTTTTGCAGTGGAGCTAATAGTGGCTTTTCTTTGGCCTATAAACAAGTTGTGCAACTTTAGGGTTTTTACTTCACTTTTTTTATAAGAAAACTTACCTTGTAAGTGCTAAATCTCAGTTTGTGGGCCTCTCTGTGAGTTGTGGACCTCGAAATTCTCCTTCTCACAGGGTCACTCCACAGAGCACTTAATTGTAAATAATTGGCACGCCTGTTTTTCACGATTATTCTTCTTAATGCTCTTCGGTCGGCATTTGTGATATAACTTTTTTTCACATATCGTGGCTTTATATTAACTGTACCAGTTACGTTATATCTTCTAACAATATTTCTCACACTGTACCGCGATAAGTCTAACAAAGTTGCAATTTCTGAGTTTGATTTCCCAGAATTAAAAAATTTAGTTATCAGTAACCGAATTTTCTCACTAATAGCCTTTCCTCTACCCATTTTGAAAACCTTAACTACCCAAAACTATTTTAAACGTATTCGGACAGCTGTGATTAATAAAAACAATTGTCATGGCTTTTATTTTTCACAGCCATTTTTTGCACCACAGCACTCTATATGACTATACTGTATTTTACTGAATCTGCTCATCTATTAGCGTTATATTAGCCCTAACATAAACGTGATTCAGAGGTCATGACGTTTCCTATCAATTTAATGAATCGTCTGAAATATTTAGTTGCCTTGCCAGACTGACAAGTTCAAATAATCAGATATGCGCGACATTAACTAATCCATTTACAATTTTCAAGGGGAGTAATGTGCTAAAGTTGATTAACGATCTGTTACTAGCTTCAAATGCAGTTTTTCAAAATGATTCCGATCGTAGACGTATAAGGACAGCTACATAACGAGTTATATCTCGTTTTACTCGTATTCAAACACCTAGGAATATAAAGTTTAATTGTCTAACATAATGTACGACACAATTTTAAATAACGTTAAAAAAGCTACTTCACAGCGTGGCATCGCGGTTAATAACGGCGATATCTCCAGTTAGTAGTGGAAAAAAATATAGTTGCATTTCCACGACAAGCTTGTGGCGCATCATTTCCGTATAGGTAGGTTTTTATTTATAATAATCGCTTCACTAAACGACCTAGAGGTACAAGACACCAGACATCATACACTCATTGACATTTTTTGTGGATTACTTTCATGAGATGAGGCCAAGGCGACAATCGGGTTTGTTAAAAAATATCTCGCTTTGGTTCTTCCGTCGGAAATTACAAGGATATCTGGTAAAAGAATATGGACATATTCAAGATATATTCGAATTAGGAAAGCTTTGGGGAACACCCTTCCGAGTGAATTTCTTATTAATATTCATACGAATCTCATGGTTAGTGAGTAGAAGTTGTTAACAGCGGAATGAACCTTAATCGCCGCTCTTATTGTTAGTTTTTCACGCGAAAAATTAAATATTCTTTGTATGGTTAGTCAACTATATTCGCGCATCAATGAAGAAATGGGAAGTCTTTCACAATAGAAAACATAGTTTTTCTTCTTTAGTGTTGTATTTCACTTCTTACGTTAATTGAATATTATTTGGTTTTGGATGTTATATGGCATGTCCATCACAAAAACCATGTCACTCATCAGTTTGTATGTTTGTTGGTCTGTCTGTCCCCAGATCATGGGCTCATCTATAACTTTGAAAGTATCTACCGCTCAGGTTTTGAGGAAATTTTTACACAAGGTTACGACTATTGTCACGTGCCAAAATCACAAAACCTTTTTTTTTACTATTTATCACTTATCCGTAATTTGCCAAAAGAAAATCATTGAAGAGGGTTTGGCCTAGGAATGGGCACTCTGTTATCAATGAAGAGAAATTCAAATTACGGATAAGTGCTAAATAGTGAAAAAAAAGTGACGTGATTTTGGTACTTAACACTATGACAAGGACAAAGAGGCTTTGTAGTCTTTGAGAATCGGTCTAGTGACGGAGCTAGGGGAAAAATAAAAAAAAATAAGAATCGCTTAATCTCCGTTCTTTGACTTTTCTCCTAACCATTTTATAAAAAATTTTTTAGGAGTGATTCTATGCACCTATTAAATATACTCCACAGGAGACTTCTCCGTATATTTGCTTCAAAACTTAAAAGGGTTGCGGAATATTTTGAAGATACGCGTCGGTGGACATGCGAGTACCTGATTCGGCAGATGGTGTCACGATTTTCTTGAGGAGCCCCCCTCCTCCCGATCGCCAATAAAAAATAACTGTTTTGTGAGCGTGTATCTACCTTTAAAACTTTTCGAAGGGCGGAGAGAGGCAAATCCTCTCAGGGGGGGTTCCTTCTAACCATTTTTTGAAGGACCAAGTTAGCAATCTGAAATTCGGGGTAATGAGCTTGATGCGTGAAAGTGTAAAAGTGGCAGCTAAATAATTCAAAATAGCGGCTGGAATGAAATATGGGCTTTTTATCAGTGCTTCATAATCCTGGATTGTAAAATCACCATCCTTGCAAATGGTGAGCTCGCTGTGAAATTTGATCGTCTCTGTACGTTGAGTCCCTACAACCAATCATCAAAAGGCATTGTATTCACTCCAGTTTAGAGAAATCTTCATAAATATGTTCTTTCATATGTAATGTTTTCTAGTTAGGTACCGTAATTATTCCATTCTTGATCTGATTGTATCAGACTATAGGCCAATTTCTGCATCCTCTCAAAATTGGCAGTTAGCATCAAGTTCAATACGGCTTTTGAATTTCATTTTCCAATTATTGCCAAATATCCAGACTGGTTAGATCAAATTCAAAAAATAGCAGCATGGAGAGTAATTATATGAACAAATAAATATAACTTTACAATAAATTTCTATTTCATTGACCGATTAAAACAGATAAAACTGAATGAAATAGTGCTAAATTAATTTCCGTGGAAGTTTCCAGATTCCAAAGTATCGAACATTTACATATTTAAAACATAATGGTACTGATATGAACGAAATAAACGCTTAGTGTTTTTACATTATTTTTATTCAAAAAAAAATTGTTGCAAGCTTTTAAAAGTTAACCTGTGGAACAATTATTCGATATATCGGTTTAGCTGTCTTTTAACAAGGTGTTTCGTACTTGGACATGAGGAAAACGGTAGGTAGTGTGACCCAAGATCCTTTCATGTTTGAAATAAAGAGAGTCCTAAATTCAGTTTTTACAGATAAACAGGGTGACTTATCTAAACTCGCCAAATCTTTGATATCACATATCTCAACCCTACTGTACCGTTTTTATTAAACTTTTGCACGATAGCGTGAATTAAACTCCGAATTTATCCTTATTTCGCAGAAAAAAAATCAATACGTAATATAAACAAAAGGAAAAATTAATGTTATGTACCCTGTTTACTTATTTCGGTAGCTTTTCAATCATTTAATTCTACCAGCTGATAATGCACAACAACATGAGTGCTGTAAAAGGAAACAGCATTTAATGTGCAATCTCAGTAAATTTAATCTTCCAGACCAACTTGAAATTGAATTAAAAATCTTCAAAAATGTAGTATGTAGCTTCATGTGTGCATACATTTAACGTAGCGTTGTGGTGGCGAGAGAACGTAACGTAACCTTGCTATTTATTTATAAAAAACGACATTTTGAAAAGTACTCTACGTGTGATAACATCAGAAAAATGTTTTTCTTTCTTTGGCATTTTTGTTAGGTTACGTACATACTATGCAAGTTCACAACACATTTATTTCATTGACCCCACAGTCGGAACTTAGTTTAGACTAACCTACCACGGGATCCCTAAGTCAATTACGATTTTGAGGATTATATCTCTACACATCTGGTCACACAAATTGTGTAAAATATATCCACCTCTCTCAAAATTGTTTTGACATATTCTCGTGTGAATGTCGGCGAATCAAATCTACGTGCCCCAGTTGTTAGGGGTCAGTGAATGTTATCTCCATCATTAAAACAAAATAACTAATTAGATTAATGATTATTAGATTATAATGACGTCTTATTCTTGATATAAAATTCGTAACAAGCTGTTCATGTAATTGATCTTTTCGAGGGTTTACTTAATTATTTTTTATCTTTAATTGGGAGTTGTGCCAGGAAACGTGACTAATTTACGCTTCTAGATAGTAAACCAGCCCCATTTGAGACATAAATAACTGTTTTGTTATAATAGCTTTAATACATATTAGAATTAGAATAATATGTCACCCACAACTTACAATATTGGAAGAAGTAAAAAATAATTTGTTTGAAGTAAGGAAGTACTATCAGCAAAAATTAAAAAGCCCTAATTTCAACACGGTATTCGACAAAAATAAGATCTCGGCAACCATGTTCGAAGTCCATCGGCTCTTACAAATAAGGAATTTCTGACTATCAGTGACTACCAAATATATACAACCAAACAAATTAATGATATGACTAGGCTGTTAATGACTGTTTGGGCCTGTCAGAAATTCGTTGTTGGACATAACCGGTTGTCAGTTCAAAAAGTTTTTTCAACGCAATCCTTGGCAAAAGCGAATTGATGTCAATGTCGTTTCGGATGTCTGTAATGTTATAGCAATTTTCTTATGATCTAGGTATAAGAAAAAGCTGGCAAATCTACTAAATACTTAAAACATAGAGAGTGAAAGAACACCAGTTCTATCTACTCAGGTAGCAACGGACACACATAGGTGTAGCAAAAATACTAGCTGTTTTCTATAAGACCTTGTAGCTTTTATATGTGAAGATAGCTATCCCAATGAATCTGTCCATATTTGTCATGTTCTCTAAGGTATCGGCCCAACCTTACCGCTTTTCAACATTATCTATGAAATTTGGATGATTAAAGCTTTTCTTCATGTTACTGGCACATTGAAGGTCATCAAAGGTACAAACGCAACGTCCAGGTTTGCTGTTGAACAAGAACTATGCATTCAAAATATAACTTGATGCACTCTGACCAATAGAATCACTGCAAAAATAATTGAAATTTGTAACTGTAAACGGTATCCGAAACTGTGTGACATTTTAGTCTCCTTGAGTAAATAGTCGCTTCATCTCCGTAGGTGTTCGTAGCTTTGGTTTCTGATTAAAATTACTGCTAGCTGTAAAAACTTGTGAAACGTGTTTGTCTCATAAACATGTGAACGAAAGTTCCTACAAAGATATGTCAAAAAACTAGTTTATAGTGAAATTTTTAGAAGAGTTCATTCAAAGATTTAAAGAAGTTAGCATAAATTACTTTTAGCACTTATTTTTTGTGCCTGGCGAGCTGAATATGGACGAAAACTTTATTTTTGATTTGAGTAATTTCGATTCACAATCAAAACATGGTATTCTCCGAAACAACTTTGGAAGTAATCTTAGATCAGTTGTTTTGTAGATGTTATGAATTCTTTTAACTTTGTGCTATTTTTTCATCCGAGTGGAGTATAAAGAGTCGTAACGTGAACTTTCTGACCCATAAAGGATTCCTTTATTTTTATGACAAGAGTACGCTGACGTCAAAGCAACAGTTCACTTTTAAGTTACTGTCCTTAGAATTATACTGCTTTAGAATGTGTTTCTACGTTATGTGTGAACTGTTGCGTCGAATTTACTATTTTCACTAAAATTATAGTATACCTTTCAATTTTTCAAAATATTAATTTCGAGGGAATATCAATATTTTTCATACAAACAGATTTTTCCTGAGAAGTTCCACTTTTTTCTATCAACTAGGAGTGAAAAGACTTGTCCTCCAAAGATCAAACCTAAAGTTTCTTGCCAAAGCTCTATCATAATTAGTTCTAGTATGGCGTATATTTTTGTACCGAAAAGAAAGAGTGCAGCTACTCCTGGCGCAGCCGATGCGCGCGCATCTCACCGTTTTCAAAGAGATGCCGCGCTGGCAGTGACGTGCGGTGTGTTTTGTTGCTTTCTTATTTTCCTCTACCCGACTGTAATAAGCTGTACGCCCTATCGAGGAATGTGCCCCTGCTTCCGAACAGCTTCTGCCATGGAACTAAGGCACCTGTTTATTTTCTGAAGCTGACAGCTTGGCCATGTAATGCTGGCTGATATGGCCGTTTTACTGACTGATTCATTGAGCAGAAAATACAATTCATATTTAATATATACACAATTCTAAATACGTTTTTTCAAGCCCAAGAGCGAGAAACGTGTGATCCTTGAAAAATGGATGTGGAAAATACCCCATTGCATGATGCCATCATTATCAAACAGTAAAAGTCTAGCATTATGCTCAACGTGGAAACATCTAATAATTTGTAGGTACGTATCAGGGTGAAGAAGCATAAATGAGCCGTCCCATTTTATGCAGTGTCAGGCAAATTAACAATTCATTACAGGCTAATTAAACATCGTGTAAAGCATAGCATATATATTATTTACGTACAGATTTTACTTTGTAGGAAAACATATCGGTTCTTGAAATCTACGAGGCATGTCGTGTATTTATATTAATTTTGGAAGGACCGTGTTTTCCTTTCTTGCGTGATGGTGTCAGATTATCAGCTAATTTTTACAAAATTATTTTAGCATCGGAGCTTATTTTTATTGCTAAGAGAAGGTGATATAATTGTAATTGTGTCAAAATAAGCTAACTTCTGATTCCGAAGTGATGTCTGACGAAACGCTCATTGCTGACAATGTTGCTAGCCATGTGATCTAGGGAAAATTACTCGAGATTCATTCATCGTGAAGCTGACTCCTATCGGACGTTGCCGATCATTAATTGCATACGTACGAAAGCATAAATAAAAATGGCGTCAAGTGAATTGATTCTGCAATTTCCACGCAACACTAATCAGTTAATAGAGTATTACGTTCGGCAAAAGTTAAACCAACTGAGCTAGCTACAAACATGTATAACAAAAAATTAAAGTCAGCCAACCAGGCTCGTATAATTAGTCCATACTCCATAATCCCCACCCATTTGGGGTTAAGTTGAAAAACGCTTTTTAGCGACACTTCGCCTTTTTATACTTTGTATAAATAAAGCCGGATTATTATTATTTAATAACGCTAACGCGTTTTTTCGCTGGCCTAAGCATCGACCAACTGGCAACGGTGCTGAACTACAAAAGTCTACTATGTCGGAAGCACCAGCAAACTATAACTCCAGATCTAGAAAGCCGGTGATGAAGTCAATGCAGCCAAATGCACACATAGTCTGGCGCATGAAGGTTGCCATCTTCGTGACTGGACGCGTGTCGCGTCTGTAAATATCTCTCTGTTTAAGGCTAAGTGTACTGGAAAATCTATGATGTGTGAAGTATCTACTAATAGCTGTGTAAAATTATCGGCGATGGAAGCGTACAAATATACTGCCGCAAAAATGAGATACATACTTCACCATCAACCCCTACTATTTAAAATGATCAGTAGCCCCTGAAACAAAGTTGACGAACATGTCATATAACATCCTAAAAACACAATATCTTATTTTCGAAATTTGTCATGATTCCAAATAAAAATAATGAGATAAGGTCTGGTATGGTTACTCCTGATTTTTGACGCTACCCACCATACTGATGGGGGATATATGACGGACTAGCGGCCTTAGCGAAATATTGCATTTTAGGAGAATATTATTTTTCGATCAGGAAAGGTCTGTATTGCAACCGTATCAAGCTTTTTCGTTTGAGAGATGCTACAAGAGCTGTCCTCTATCCAAGAAAGCATACAACTGCATTGCTCATCACATTGAAATGAATACTGAAATTTATAATATGACGGCAACAAGGTCAAGGCTAGACAGAGAATTTATCTAATTTTCTGCTAATCAATTTAGCATATTAAATAGATTTTTCATTCAAATTCAAAGTACTGATTCATGCTGAGAGATGACATTATTGAACTCATCAAGCCAAATTGTTTCAAACGTGTTTAAAAAGAGATTGTCGAAGTTAGTTAGTAAAAGTTTTCCCACCTTGGCAATTGACCCATTGCTGATAGTTTCGTTAAACATATACTTGAGGGCAGATGGATGAACGGAGCAAAATTTGTTACAATAAAAATATGCGAAGCGACTTACAATATTGTTTAACTGAGATTTGTGCATAAATATAACAGTTTAGGCACTATGCTATTGTCACGAGTAACCACCCTGTAAGGCTTTACATGCGTTAGTTCGCTAGCCTATGAGCAGATGTCCTAAACCACATCCGCTGATGAGTATCCACAAAACATCAATGGTGTATTCTTATAAGCCGAAGCGGGGATATCATTGACTATAAAAACTAGTTTTTCACTTTTACGTCTAATACAGTATTTACTTGTGAGTACTTGCGAGGTATGCATTTTACAGCCATTTCCAGTGAACAAGCGAGACTCTGCTCAGCTCCAGGCTACTAGCCCCAAGTCACAGTTGTGACATATTTGGTGGAGCCGCCAGGTAGAATGCCAAGAGAGACCCCCAAACCAAGAATGCCTTCCCGTATCACCCAACCTAGTTGTGATAATCAATGAAATGGTTTAGGATAACTCTTCTTAAGCTAGCGAGCTGGCGCGTGTAAAGCCTTACAAGGTGGTCACTCGTGACAGCATAATAGCGAAAAACCTTTGGTATGATATCTAGCATGGGGGAAATGCGGCAATCGCTGTCATGGTAGGGTAAAAGGTAGACTGGAAAGAACTAATAAGAGAATCTCAGAACGATGGGACAACTTTATTGAGCTTTTCTGAAGGCAAGTGGATATAACAACTTATCCAAAACTTCAGTGAGTATAATAATAATGTTTATCTGTAAACTAAATAAACATAGAGAACCCGCGGAAGGCATTAGCCTGTACGCGGGTTTTAATTTACATGAAATATTGTGTCATCTGTAAATGCCTCTTGTGAATAGTAAGTGTAAAAATATATTCTCGTATAATTATACGAGCAAAAATACACAAAGAATTTTTTTTATTTCTATAGGTTGAAGGGTGAGCAGTATCCAGTGTTTTATTAGTTCTTTATATGTATATCTCATATCAACTCTACATTTATCAGGTATTCGGTGTTTGTATATTTTTACTGTATTGTATGCATACTCCTGTAATCAGATGTATTAGCATATGTAAGTTTCAATGTAAATACAACAGTGCTTAATAAATTGTTTTACATGGCTACATAAATCGGTACAACAATAATTTCGCATTTGTTAATTATTTTTTCTTTCCGTCTCAAATGAAGGTTGGAATCATTTTATTCCCATATACAAGCAGCGTCTGAGTCAGAAGCACTGTTCGATTTAGAATATTCATTGAAAAATGTAGGCCAAACGACAGATACCATGTCAAGACACTGCAATAATTATACGTTAGGCCTCAAGCAAAAGTCAAAATGAAAGGTAATCGTTCGTAGACTTTTCCAGAACTACCTTGAATCTCGCATGTTGTGTCGATCAGGAAGCAGACTTTTCAGTAGGTCATTATCACTGTGAACGAGATGTATGCACAGATAGATGTCTCAACTTTAATAGTGTGTACCCTAGTACTATTTGCAATTAGTTATCAAAAACTATCAACTGTCTTTCGATGGGTCTCAAGAAGGTGTGAGTACTGAGAAACATTCCAAGAGTGTGTTGATTATGACTTTTGAGTCCAACGATTGATTAACCTACTATATTCGAAGATAGCGAACGTAACGCTACATTCGTGCGTCTAAAAGAATATCTAAGTTAAAATGAGATGCCGTATATCGTCATCTATGAGAATCTGTCACAGATGTTTATCTGTTTACTAGATATTCTTTGGAAAAGTTAGTGTCTCATATATGGCACTGTAGCCAACTTTATGATTATATACGTATATAAGCATATAGGCGACGCCATCTATGAGACAGCATCGTCTTCAGAGTAGATGTAGATGGAGAAACAGCTGTGAAAAATGCTCATAGATAATGCTACATTATATCGTTCTATCTCGGATAATTTTTTAGACACCCCAATATCGTAACAGGTTAGCTATCTTCAAGTAGAATCAATCCAACAACACAGAAAGTATGGAGAGATGGCAGAAACTGTATAGAAATTCATTTTCGATTGTCCTGCCTTGAGTGATAGGTACTTGGAAAACAGAGGTTTGTCAAGTTTGCCCAAAACTGAACTGAACTTCGCCTGATAGCTATAAGTGAGGGGTAAATAAAATCCTCTGAAAGGTCATTTTATCCTGTGTGACAAATGTCAAAAGGGTTACAAACATAGACGTTCCTTACTTGGGTATAAACCTATATTGAAGAAATCCTCATTTGCTATCAAAAATGAGATATTAATTTATTTCCAATTATAACTTCTGAGAAAACGCAAATAACTCCAGAATTTAATAGCATAATCCGGCAAAAAATTTATTCGCGGCTTTCATTTTTTTACACAAAATATATGTTGCGTTTATAAATACCATGCATCGACTATGCATGACATTTAAAAAACGTTTAACGACAATAAAATATGAATTATGAAACCCATTCCAAGAAAGGAGAAGTTGCCGACAATTTTTGTGGTCAAGTTTTTAAAATATTGTAACGTCCTCGTAACTGGAACTTTGTGAGGCACACCTATCGCAGCTTAGGCTACCAAAATATCGGGAGCGTTTGCGGTGGCGTCGATCTGTCTGGAAGGCTCTGGATTGATCAGTTTGTGGATAAATAGGCGCGCTGACGGCAAATTGCAGAATCAGCAGCAGCACGAGATGCGATAGTCCAGTCAACGTGGACTGAGATTTTGTAATAAATTAGACTTTAAGTAGTGAAAACGGTGTTTCCATTGCAATGTCTTTAAAATAGCTTCAGACCACTAACTCTCCCTGTATGTTTATTTGTAATGGTTTCGAACCGATTGTTCACAAAAGGCATCTCTACCTGTTACTGATATGTACTAACAATTTATTTTATGATTGGTCTTCGCAAATACCGCTGATCTGTTTAGCCTAGTTGTGGCGTTAGGTTTTAGTTCCGTTCCTCAGTCGTTGACATTAATCAAAGTATTTGATCTATAATATTAAATACAATCTGAGTGTTTTTGTTCATCGGGAAATCAGGGTTATCTCAACATTCCCATCTCTGGGTCCTCACTTAACCCATCTAGAAGCGGTTGTCTGTGAGAGAGTATATGATGTTGTTGTATAACTATTCTCTATGTCATACTTTTGCATTTCAAGCCATCGTGGAGGTGCCATCATTAGTATATATATTACATATTCTTCATTGATTCTGCAACTTCCGGTTTTAAAATGCTCTGTTTATATATAAATAGATAAGCAATATCATCACATCTGCAAATTAGGTGGAATAATTTAAATTTTTAGATATAAACAGTGACAACATTATGATAAATTAAAAATCAAATCATATAGCTACGCGAGAGTGCTAACTTCTCTGAAGCTCTATTATGATTGAAAATCGATTAATAATTGCATCAAAAATGATTTATTGTAAACTAATCGATGCATAAAAACTAGTAGCTCATGGACTCATTCCATCTATCAACATTAATGTCTATACAATATGAAACTATTAGTAATTATTTTTGTACACTATATTTAACACTGTAGTGTTATACCATCACGAACGTTCTTAATTTACAAAAAACTGTTTACTTTAGAGTTGTTCCTAACTATTCCTTAGTTTTTTCCAATGAATTCCATTGACTATATAGTAGTTGCTTGTATCTTACAGTATTTCCAGTCAGACAGATATAAATATACTGGTACATTATAGGAATGTGGTGACGAGGAGCCCTGTGTTCATATTATAAGATCACAGGGTTGCTTAAGGTCATCTTGGTTTTTGCAGAAAAGGTCGTTTTTTACGTTATCCGCTTTACCTAAGATCACTTATTCAAAAGTGTTTTTGTTTTATACCAGAGCCGTTGATTCAATCTTCTCCATCTTCATGACTGAGAGAATCCTCTCAGTATATGTTAAATACCGCAAAAAGCCGTTCATATACACACTATAAAATTGGCATTATAATATTGCAATGTAGTTTTTGAAAATCTGTTCAGGTACGGCGGGCAAAAATCCCCAAAATAGAAAATAAAAGAAATCGCTCAAACTTTATTTTTCGTCGATTCAGAGGATCCTGATCATTTTTGTACACTTTTTTAGTGAAAAAAAAAAATGACAAGTGAGTGTATCGCAATTTTTGATATTAGTATGTCTGGTCTGGTCTCTGCGATATAGAATCATTTTGAAAAGCACTCTATAAATGGTTCCTACATCCGAAAAACGACTAATTACAGTCCGAAGTTAATATAATATAGTCACATGACAGTCTAAAAGCAGGTAGCAAACGACGCGGTGATACGATTCGCGCGTACGAGTTGGGCGCGCTTTTATCTATATAGATAAGATAAGATATTTACCAGCATCATGCTTGGAGTGTAATTTAATATGGTGACTTGATTCAGTGAGGTAATATTATATAGCATAGTATATAAAATATGTATATAAATACGTACCAACAGCTATTATAATCAGTTATCAAATTTTGTTGACAAACAACGAAATGAGACTGCTATGTATGGACACAGTCATTGCTGCAACCCGAGAAATTTTTGTTTTCGTGAAAAGCCCAAATGAATGCATGAATGAATCGTGAAATGAGAGGCCAGTGCATAGGCCGCTTAAACGGGCCCTTATGCACCTCTACATTCCTTAGACCTCAAGCCTCGCCTTTATAGCGAAGTTGAGTATGGCCTTGAGTCAAAGCTCCTTGACGTCCTGAGGGTCCAAAGTAATGAACCCCAGTATAGTCTGCCTATAGTGCTTCACAGAGGCACAGAACGTGCGTCGAGGTCTCCTCCTCTCCCCGCAGCGCTCACACAAGGGATCGTTAGCCACCACCATCACGTGCAGGTGGCGCCTTAACGTGTTATGGCCAGCAACCTTAGGTTGGCTCTATCCAGAGATAAGCAGAAACGTCCATCCTTAGCGATAGGCTTGTTGTCTTGAAATCCATTTCCCTCCTAACTCCTTGCGCGGGCACTCCTAAAGTTGGCTCAGGACCAACGAGCTTGCTGACAGATCCTGTCTTCGCCAGAGCGTCCGCCGTCTCATTGCCCTTTATCCCAGCGTGTCCCTGTACTCACATTAACGATACCGGATGCCTCGCTGCGAGACAATCCAGAACCTCCCTGCATTACAATACAAGGCTCGAAGTAATCTTACAGGCACTTAGAGCCTTCATTGCAGCCTGGTTGTCAGATAAGATTGTTATCCTTCTCCTAGACCTACCCTCCTCCAGAATGCGAGATACACAAGCCAGAATCGCTAAGATTTCCACCTGGAAAGTAGTGGTGTATGCATCAAGAGGCAGAGAACCCAGCGCCAGAACCCTGTTCGGTGACCAAGCCGTCCCTGATCCAGACCTGCCCACTCACCGCAGCTACCCTGACTCCACAGTCGATGAGCGACTATCTCGCTTTACTGCGGATCACTAGATCCAGCAGAGCTTCCATTGCACTCAATGGCGTTGTTCGTACTGTGCTTGTAATGCTGATAAAAGCCCAAATAGTGTACTGACAAAGCCTACGTCTTTTGTAAGCAATTTTACCACAAAAAAAATAGTACTAGAAGTTATTTCGAAGGCATGGAAAATACAGAGTCAATCTGCTTAACGCCAGTTTTTGGATCCACAATATCTGTTGTCTGTTAGCCTTTGACCTTTCTAGAAACGTGTTGCTAATTTTGATGATAGTAAAGTAGAAAACTCTTCAGGTAATACGAATTGATAGCCATTTTTAGTTTTGGCATACAATAAATTCCGCAAAGAACCACAAAAAACCAGTCGGGAGATGGTTAAGTTGAAAAACTGGATTTCACCATTGGAAACGATGATTTAATACAATGCTGTTGATATTGACTATAAACGTGGAATGGAATTCGATGATTATTTTAATGGGTGTTTTATGATTCATGCGGGAATTTGGTTTTAGCGCAGATACATGCATCTTTTACGATCTTTCTTAATATGTCAAACATAAATTTGGACATAAATCTTAAGCCATCAGTTCCGGGAAATAGACGAGACGAGCATTCGTGGGAGAAATTTTCCAATACGATTTTTTCCTCACCATTACGTTTGATAACATAAATCAAAAGGTTGGCGGGTGGTATCCAGGTGCAAATCTGTATGCACATTTCTTTAGGCGAATTGCAAAAAGAATATTGCTCCGTACAGCACTTTACGTTTTTGGGGGCATTATGAACAAAAATGACCCTCCTTTGTCAGTCTGCTCTAAAATTTACCGTTTTCGAGTTATAAGCAGATTGAAGTCTGAAAACACTGGAAGAGGGCATTTGCAGTAAACTCGTTTAATAGATATTCTCAAGATGCCAGGTGTCTAAATTTCTAATTATAATATAATAAAATAATTTTCTTTATTTCCTAAAGTTCAACTTTCCCGTCCCCGAGGAGCATTTTGCACTTGTTTATATTAGGCATTGTATTTAGTGGTTGACAATGGCGCACTATAGGGGCAAGTTACATTTAACTTCTACTTTCATAAAGTGATAAATCGCACTTTTACCTGCGAAAATTGTATATTGTAAAGAGTATAAGTTGTGTATTTCATAGTATAAGTAGGTACCAAAGTAGATTTTAACAGGTTTGCAATTTCCGGCCTTGGCACTAAATGGAATGAAGATGTCACGTGGTCGTATTGTTAATAATATTTGTTTTTAAGTTTATGGATCCTATTTTACAACCTGATATGTGAAAACTTTAAACAACGCACACCTTCACCTATTATGACAATAATTATGTAGTATCATTATATATGATATTAATTCCACTTTTCTAATAAAATATTAAATAATATTTTGTTCTCTCTTTGGCTCGAACAAGAAAATGTGCAGTAAAATGTTAAATGTTAAAATACGACTCTTGATTGATCGCTACAAGTTTTAGTATGTTCAATAGCACCTAAAAATAGGAGATAACTTTCCGTTAGGTACATAACTGAATTGAATAATGTTGAAAAGCAATTCAGTGCATATGCTACAATGCACGTGTAGGTGTTTGTAGATTTGAATTTACATGCATGCATGCTTGGGAACTGGAATAACCATGGGCGCCCTTAGGATTTTTTTTCCAGAAACGGCCTACTAGACTTCGGCTACAGGAAAGTTTTAGTTTGTCGTGAAAGTGTATCAAACCCCAAAGATTTTTCTAAAGCAGAAGTCAGCAAATTTTTTCACTTGTCCCAAACCATCAGAACCTCAAATATTGTGTAAAATAAGTTCATTTTTGAAAAATACAGGCTTCCAGACTAGAATGAATAAATATTTAATAGAGCAATCAGTACTAATCTAAGGATACCTCAAATATCAGCCGTTAGGGCTGTCAAAAAATCGATATTTTGATTAATGAAATTTCAGTATAGCCAGTGTCATTTTACACTGTCGAAATGAATCTAGACAAACCATATGTCAAAATCCACTAGGCCATTTAAGCTGTAGCTTGTGAAAAAGGAATTTCAAGGCACACTTTTCTTTTTGAAATCCGCCATTTATCTATTATAAAACTTTAATATTGACATTGCCACTTGTACTGGTAAGACGAATCTAACAACGCCTCATATGTCAAAATGTATCAAGCCGTTTGGGCTATACCTGTGGAATATAATTTTTTTCCACATACATACTTCTGGCACCACTTTATGGGCGCACATGCAAACAAGGTGCGTCTAGGGTAACGAGACTGGTTCCAAATTCTTACCCTGGTAATTCTTTGTTGTAAAGGATATCACGCACACAACGATGTTTAAAACGTAGACGAAATGATAAGATTTATAACAACAGTATGCAATCACCAATTCACATCCATACAGGAAGACATCCATACCAGAAATTATCACAATTCACTATCTTGTACTCAGTCATTATGTAAATTTGCATATTAATTTTCCATCCATTTTCGAGATTTTGGACTTTGCTGATTGAAAGTGTACCAAACAGGAACTTTGGACCAACATTTAGATGTACTTCTTATTCGAATAACTAAGATTGTACGCCTAATATTTGTATTTGTTGACATATTATGGGTCGTTTCGTCATCATGGGATCCAGGAAATCTTAACAATCTGTTTAGACTTTGATACACAAAGCGGTAATAACATACCCATTCAGTGTAGCATCTTTACATAGGAACACATAACTTTGATTATTAATTGGTATTTAGTGTGCGGGGCAAAAATGCTGTATTCGCAAGATTGCTCAGCGATAAGGCTTTCTCATTTTGCGGTTTAAATTGCACATTTTTGGGGGAAGACGGTACATTATTGGCTTATAAAAAAAATGCATGAAAAACATCATATTCTGACACACCTCAATTACGCGTCTCAGGGGAGCAATTAATTTCTTTATGTAATAATTAAAAATATTGACATCTAATAGTTTTCAATACGTGTGTGGTTTGTGAGATAAACACTATGTTCGGCAATACGTGGAATTATGACATATGTACGTATAATACGTGGCATAAACCATAATTTTGTCTGACTTAAACGTTTTTATTTATTTAATTTCTATATATTATTCCAGTGCATTACGCAAATTAGATGATTTTTCACCAAAGCATCACTTAAAAATTACGCATGGCAGTTACATTTTTTTTATTGATTCGAATTGTGATGAAACGGGTGCGATGTATGTAATTGTACGATGAATTGACTAATACACAGGGCGTTGACGAAGTACCTGACCAAACTTAAATGTTGATTCCTTAGATGATTCTACGAAGCAAAGTTTATAGTTTAAGCTCTGACCGCTTGAACCTACCTATCGTCATGACACTTAATGTTAGGAAATGTTACGAACGGTTTTGACGCTTTGAACACAGAATATTGTTGGACCTGTTCATGAGGGTGTCCCAAAAAAAAGTTCTTTTTTTCAAACGCATACCTTCTAATTTTGCTTGAACAATGTCAAAACAATTGTCAAGTCAATAAAGTTTTATGTACCTAGAACCAGGGCAACCCGTGCCGAATTGGGTTGGAACATGTCAAAACTTGCATATTAGACTCGCGCTAGCTAACGTATTGCAGTACTCGTTTGATCTATTAGTAAACGCACTGTTTTCGTTTGGCCCACATTTCGAAGGAATTACGCAGTTCTACAAAGGGAATATTTTTAACAGGAGATGTAAAGCATCAAATTACCGGTTCCAAAAAGATGGACAAGTACTAGCAGCTTTGTTCTATAATATCCGGGAAGTGAAATTAAGTGTCAATGAGAGCGTCAACCTTAGAGAGAGCATTATTTACTAGAAAAAGGCACGAATACCTGACTGTGTTAAGAAATCAGTTACCTCATACCAAGTTTGGAGAGATTTGCAAAAAATGCAAGCAAAACACAAGGTGTGTTTGAGCAACGTCGACAAGAACTTGGACAATCTATTTGGCATTGCGCATGCCAATGCCTTTCAGTTGATGAAAATAAACGACGATCGGATCTTCTTGCAGTGTCAGAGAGAGCCAGGTCGACCTAGTCATTTAGCTGGAGTGGACGAGAAATTAGCCATAAAAGAAGAAAAGGCGCATTTTACGAACACCGAATAACAAAATCGCCGAGCTAAATATTTTGCTTCCTTGACCTCTTCGAAATTATCTCACGAACCAGTGCAAGAAAATTTATCTTCAGATTCTGAGATAGATTTACAAGAAACTTTGCCCATCCCAAATGAGAGCACACATCCTGATACTAATCAAACTCAAATGAGGAAAAGTTTCATAACTCCAAAATTAGTGGCAGCTTTAGACTGGTGTCAGTTAAGTATGAGAAATGCTGTTTTTATTATTGAAACAACCATTGAGGTACTTGGACGTAACACTGACGAGTTTCTTACAAGCAAGTCCTCTATTCAAAGAATTAGTACCGAGAAGCAAAAGGAGCGCGCAGAAACTATAAAGCTTGATTTCCAAAGCGAGGTACCGGATACTGTACGTTTACTTTATTGACATGAGTTGACTAAAGAAGTTGCAAGAGTCGACTATCGGAACTTTCAATAATATACGGAGATACAGAGAAAAATATCTAAGATTCAACCGCCAGGCGTCATGCATCAAGCTCGATGGATAACCAGAGCATTCTATTCATTAAAGGTAGAGTTACTAACTTTCCAGCTCAAATTTTCTAATAACGGTCTGTTAGATCTGCCTGTTCATCGTGACAACATACGTGAAACCGTGGCTGCAAGGCACTTTAGCGGTAAAGGCACCTAACCGGGATGTATGCTTTTTAAAGGCAATGAAGGCTTATGAAAGAATAGACAAAACCATTCCAAAAGAAGCTTTACAAAAGTTCTGCCAACATTTATGGTATTTGACAGATGAGGTATCTATCTTATCTCTGTTTGACGACGATGTAGATGGGGAGACTAAAGTAAAAATTATTGCTAATTTCGCCTTCTAGCTCGGGTAATGCTTCGTTTATATGACACAAGATATCAAGCTTTTCTGGAAAATTACATATTTTGTAAGAATCGTAGTAAGACTTGTTGAACTTTACTGAGTAGTTACAGAGGTATTGTAAAAAATCTAGGTAAGATCTAATAAGATAATAGCGATAATAAAAACCATTAGAGGAAAAAAAGGGTTTTAAAACGGTAACGCTACATAAATATAATAGAATGGCTGACAAATCGATTAAGGTCAAACTTAATACGGAGCCTACAGTGTTAAGTATTAGTAGCTTTTGTTAATTAAAAATATACCACATATCGATCTGGCTAGAGTCTGTTTGTTAGATACCTGACTCATACGCTTTTCTACAACCAAGGTTTTCGAAAATAAAATATTCTATAGGCTGTGTTCCAACAAACCATCAAACGAGTTCTGAACTGAACAGAAAATGGAATTGGTTCCGTAAATTGCAGCTCTCTGTTTAAACAAATTCCGTACTAGTTCCGAACCAGTTATGAGCTGGTGCTAACAATTCCGATTCTGAGAGTGAACTGAAAGCTCGAAACTGTTAGCATACGCACGTTTACGGAAAAAATGACGTTGATCAGCTGTTCATAGTGGTAGTTAGGTTTTTTGGCTGCCATTTTGTGCCTTTTCAATCTTGTCGTATATCAAAGCTAAATTTGAACCGTTTATCGCACATATTCAAAAAATGGGTAACAGTGAAGATTACTTTGGAACAGTGATATTCCATTTTTCAATTAACGGGGCTCCTACAATCACGAGCACCATCTGCTGAGGTAACGGGCTGGTCTTAGACGGTGGTCGGCGCTACTTTAGGTTGCTAAGCAAGATTTTTTAGGGAAACTTAGAAAAAGTGACGGCGAGATTTTGCATATCGAACAAGTCACCAAATCACAGGACTGTGCTTTGTGACGTCTTCATCGGAGGATAAGGTTGACAGCGTCTCGATTTGGTGAAGTTTGTAGAAGAAGGCAGACAACAAGCTGCAAAGTTCTAGTAAACTCCATCATATACCCAACAGAGTTTTCTAGTGAGGCAATAAAAAAAGGCAATACAAAAATCATTGGACACGGCAGTTCAATCTTGTGGTTTGTTTATTGATCGCACACATCCATTTCTGGCAGCATCATCTCCATCTACCTATTACAGTAGACAAGACATGTACTTAATCCAGGTAAAGCCTACCTGTTTATTGCTTTGCAAAAACTACCTAACTGTTTCCTCTCATTTTGACCGCATAAGATATTTTTATGACCCTCGTTCAATTGTTACCATCTACCACATGACACTTGTAAACATAATTGTGTTTATTGACATGAATAAACGAATTTCAATTTGAGTTCTTGAATTTATTTTAGGAAATTAGGAATTTAGGAAATTATTTGAATATATTTTTTCTTAGTCGGAATGCACCGTCGCGTCGCTTGAACTGGAAGGACGAAACAGTAGATGAATTTCGCCCAAAAACCGATTTGCACTTCACAGCTTACTTTTTATTATTTCCAAATGAAACTCTTGCAGCGTGCTAAAAACAAAGTCCACACGGTGCTAGCGATCCACTTTTTCGATTTTATCCACTAAGATCTTTTAAAAATATCAAGAAGTTGAGCACAAATAGTGAGCATTTCAACCCACCATAATTCTTGCGCAAAGACAAAAATTTTAAAAAAGCCCTGATAGCACCCTAGGCAATTATGGCCTGCTTATATCCAGAAAAACATCTCAAACTGCAGACCACAAAAGGTAACGGCGAAATGGGTACATTTCACGGGTTATTAAATTCAAATGAAAATGCAGGTATAAAATCTATCAAACGATCGTTCTCAAAAACATATTTCATTGACATATGGATAATTTTAAAGTTCCACGCTAAATTCCCCTATACTTGACTGAAGTGATATCCGAATTTATTCTTTCCTACTGTCGGTAGTTGCAGATCTGTTGGCTGTTGGTGTCAAACCTATAGAGCAGGTACCGATTTTTTGAAATCGTGAGCACATTATTCGTCGGATTTTTGATACTTAAATTTCCTGTAATCACTGGGATCAGAAGCTTCTTAGTAATTGAACGTGTTTCACGGATTTCAACCCACCCTTTTTAAGCAGTACAATTTTTTATGTCAATGATTAGGAACCCCTGAAACGTCAAAAACTGAGTTTCAGCAATTGTTACTTTTTCTTTTTTGCCTATAGCACCGTTGCCACTGGACTAAAACTACAAAGCTTTGGCATACTAGTAACCGCATGTGGAAATTTCAGAAAAATTCGAGCAGTAATTTCCCAGTTGATGATGAGTGATACAGTTTTCGTGATGTAGATGTCATATGACTTAAAAAACATAATATCTCATTTTAGAAATTGTTCGCGATTACAATACTTCCTCGCCAATGACGTGGGAAGTAAAACGGCTTTAAAATCGAGGATTATCAGCGATCGCGATTATGCGTACCTATTTGCAGAACGACTTATCTACGCGATATTATGTGAAATAGGGCTACCAAATTATCTGAATACGTAATTTCTTAGTCCGTACATTGCGCCGCAACGCTTGGTTTGGCAGCACGAAACAGTAGACAAAATTCGTCCAAAATACGATTTGTAGAGGTTTGCGCGCTTCGAAATTGACGCTTTATTTTTTAATATTTTTGGATGAAATTTTCACAGAGTGCTGAAAACAAATCCCCACAGGGTGCTATAGAGCCACTTTTTCATTTTTTTTCACTAGAGTCTTTTAAAAAAAATCGCGAAGTTGAACAGAAAAAGTGCGCACTTCAACCCGTCATAAAACTTGTGCAAAAACAAAATTTCAAAAAGTGCTCCTGTAGTACCCTGGGCAATTATCTTCTCAACATACTGTATGAATTTCATTCAAAAATATTAAAAAATGGAGTGTACATTTTGAAGCAGCTGAACCCTTGTTGATGGCTTGAAACTCACTGCGTCGGAGCCGGCTTAAGGTTGTATTTACAACAAC
The DNA here is from genome assembly GCA_963669975.1 of Acanthoscelides obtectus. NCBI lineage: Eukaryota > Metazoa > Arthropoda > Insecta > Coleoptera > Chrysomelidae > Acanthoscelides > Acanthoscelides obtectus. The sequence goes on along the minus strand of CAVLJG010000007.1, from coordinate 61,941,719 downwards.
AATCCGACAGAACTAGTTTTGAACTGAACTTACCTCGGGCATACGCAGAAAGATAATTCGTAATTAGTTCTGAACTAGTTCGGAGCCGCGTTTTGGAACAAACTTACAGTATGTTGCCAATTTGAAAGATAGTAAGTCTTTGAATATGGCGGGATCTGCGCGCATCGACTTTGCCGGTATAAAGGCTTGGCACGTTAGCAGTAGCTACTCTTTTCCGTTTTGCTACACGAATATAGTAACTTGTAAACGATTAAGTTTGAAGAGTGCTTGGAAAAGAACAACCTGACGTAATCGCCAACACCACACTTTAATCGAGTGAGGCTTATCTGGGAATATTTCGTTATAATAAATGACTAGAATTAAGGTGATTTATAGGTCTGAACCAGCCTATCATTTTTATTTTTCGAACCGCTATTTTGATGACTTTTTCGAACCGCAAAATGGCTATTTTCTATAATGGATCCATATTAATTTGGCAATTTGCAAGTTGTCTTTCCGTTGACGCAGATCGTAGGTACTAAATGCCATTTTTTTCTAGTAGTTTGAAGTTTCCTGTTACCTACTCTGTCGTTTGGATATTTGATATACCTCATAAAATAAATAATAAAAGTTAATCGTCGAATAATAAATGTATCGGATGCAATAAACAATAGCAGGAGCAATAAAATGTTTTTGTTTTTTCGTGTTCGGAAAATGCTGTAACAATGTACTTGTACCATGATTATTAAAGAAAGTAAGGGAAATGTGCAAGACATCTCTTTTAACTCCATTGCAAATAATATTATTAGCAGCAACCCAGCTTGACTGTGCTTTAAAGCCAACTAAAGGAGAATATTCCAGGCAGTAGTGCTTCAATTCCTCTAAAATTTCATATTATAAAATTTTATATATTGTGAAATTTTATAGGGTGTTTTCTTGCTGAGAGCAGCAACAAAATCAAGATACCTGTTTAGTTTCAACCGATATAATACTTATATATGTGTCACATACCGTGCGTAGAGCACTAAAGTTTGCAAAATAGACCAGATGAAATTATCCTTGCATGAATGTAATTTTAGTTAATTTTCATCATTGTCAAAGATAAAAACTAATCGATTACACGCAATTGACACTTGCGTTGAAAACCATGACACGAAACGGAACAGTTTACATGTTCGCAAGCTCAAAGTAAAAGCTCTCTATATAACAGTTATTATTAAATGGTATCATTTCTACAGCCTGATCATTAAATAATTAATATCAATTATTTACTTCCAATTACAAAGGAATATCGTCGATTAAGGCCGGAACCGTGTTGAAGTTTTTGGAACAGTAAAGGACGCGAGGCAAAAAATACCTCGACCTTTTTATTTCGTTGGTTTCCGCGTATTTTGTTTATTTCCAGATAAACTTGTTTCCTTTCGATCAACTTTGTATAACTCAAAGCTTAAGCAGAACCTGGAGCATCCACTAGAATATAAAGTAAGAGCTATCAAAAAATCCTGCCTGAGAAAGCATCAATAAGTTTTGGTTTTGGTACTGTGAGTGTAATAGTAATAAAAAAATGTTGCTAAAAGTTATTTTTTAACCACTTGAGAGATCAATTTTCTGTGTTCAGAAGACCATTGCTCAGAACGGCCGTAGATGGATGGACTAAAAAATTTCAGTCTTGCGAAAACATTGTCTGTATTTGGGACTGGTGATAGTATTTAACCCATATCTACTTTGCATTAAGCTATGCAGGGTGTTTCTGAAATATTACACAAACTTGTAAGACGTGCTAATAATTTATTTTGTCTCTTGACGAATTTAAAAGCAGTTCCTTGTTTATATTTTTCACTCATACTCTAATGAACCTTTTCATTTTTGATTTAACAATTTTCCTGTGTTTTTTGTTGGAAATCCTGGAGTAACTACAGGATGTCCAGTGGGAAAGTTTACATTTTGATTTATGAAAAAAATACAAACTTAATGAAATGAAAATGTTTATTACTATCAACATTTTCGTAAATTCGGCGGGTTTTATTTCTTAACTACCATTCCGTCCAAATGTTTGCCACCCCTTCCGACACACACTTCTAATCGCACGCGCAAATTCTGAAACACTCTCTTCCGGAGTGATGTTGTTTATTTCTCGTCGAATGTTGTCTTTAAGCTCCTCCAGTGTACGTGGATTATTGGAATACACTTTTGACCTTTTTTTGAGGAAAAAGTGCTTTCACCGTGTCTATCGATTCTTTGGAAGTATCCTGTTGAAACCATCTGTTTCTTTTAAATCGACGTTCTGTTCTCACAGTAGGAGCAAAAACAATGTGAAACGTGTCATCGTCGCTCGGAATTGACTGTCAAAGCATGACCGTTTTGATCTTCAAAGAACTACGGTCCAATAATACCGCTAGAGGATATGGCGCACCAAATAGTCACCTTTGGACTATGTAGCTGTTGTTGATGTTTCTTTTTTCAGTTCGTTTGTGCCCAATATCTGCAATTTTGCTTGTTCACATAACCGTCTAAGTGAAAATGGGCTTCGTCACTGAAAGCAACGGTCTCGAGTTTGCGCTGCGTAGGAAAAAGATTCAACATCCGATCAGCACAAGATTTCCGTAATACGTAATCACTTTCCTTTAAAGAATGGACTGATTGGATTTTATAAGGATGGAAATCCATTTTTTTCTTCATTGTGCCATGCAGTGTTGACTTAGCGATTCCCAAAGCAGCGGAATGCTTCAGTACAGAATGACCGAATCACTTGCTCGACGCACACTTTCTTCGGTTGATACAGTGCTGTGGGGCCAGGAGTGGGTTGACTAAGAACACAGCCTGTTTCACGGAAACTATTAATCCAATTTTTCAATAGGTTCTTACTTGGGGCATCTTTTGGTCGTCGTAAGTCTGGATAGCAAAAGCACGTTGCGCTCCGGTCCAACGTTCCATTGTGATTATTTAACCCGCACGCCGAGTGTGTCGATCAAGACCTCTCCCCACTTCCTCCCGTATACAGTTGCAGCGCAATTCAAATTTGAAATGTAGCTTTCCCACTGGACACCCTTTTAGTCATTTTTCTTAGATTTATAAGCCTCATATGCAATTTGTGATGAAAAAGGTGATATTTCGCGAGCATTTCATTCATCATGTATGTAAACAGAACAGTTTTCAGAAAAATGGCAAAAGACAAAATATTCTTCCTTGAACTGTTGTCTATGGTTCAGGCGGCACTACGTACTGGATACTCCTTAATGATTTTCTAATACACCAGGATATGATTCCTCAAATAATTTTATGAATTAAAGTTCATAAGAACATGTGTCTGTAGTGCCTTGACTTTTCAGCTACAGGGCATCGAAACATTAAGAAAGATAGATTTGAAATTGAAAATCATAGGCGCTTCCGTAAATTTTGTGAATTCTTCTAATAAACACAAGCAGCGGCAACAATGCGGTAAGTGATCTGTTCGAGAACGAACCCGATTACCTTGAACGGAATAAATACGGTACAAAGTTCAGCGGTTGGGTTAGAGTTGGCCTGCACTTGAAAGCATTATGAGCAGTAGTAAGAAGATGAAGACAAACCATTCCCGTTCGGAACAACATTTCTTCTTTACAGAAGTTAAAGGTAAAAATGATTTTTGTTGTGTAATACATCTGTTTCCGTTGCTAAAACAGGGAATATCGAGAGGCACTATAAAACTGTACATTTGAATTTTGAAAAATCATTCCCATTACATTCTGCAACCAGATAATTACGAAAAAGAAAAAACCTTATGAAGATGGGGAAATGATAAAACAGGAGTTTTTAGAAGCGGCAGATTCATTATTTGCCACCTTTAGAAATAAAGACGAGATAGCGTCTGCTATAAAATATATGCAACTTTCTGCTAATACACTAATACAGTGATGAGACGAGTAGAAGTAATGAGCAACGACATAGCCTTACAGTTGAGAAATGGCTTCGATAACTGTGCTTATTTTTCACTGCAGCTGGGTAAATCCACAGATGGTCGTGTTCATCAGGATGGTTTTTAGAGATTTTACGATTAAAGAAGATCTTTTGAATTTTCATCTGATAAAAGGACAAACTACTGGGAAGGACTTGCTTTCTTCGTTTAAAAACATTTTTTCTTCTGAGAAAAATCCAATATCCAATGGTAGGCTTGTCAACCGATGGCGCTCCAGCTATGGTGGGTCGAGATAAGGGTCTCGAGGAGTTATGTCCTAAAGGTGAAAGTTGTCCGCAATTTCTCTGTTACCACTGCATTATCCATCAGCAAGCATTATGTGAACTAAAACTAAATAACGTAATGAAATTGGTAGTAAAAATTGTGAACAAGATTAGAGCTCAAGTGCTACAAAGAAGACTATTCAAAACTGATGAAATTGGCTGTTAATACGGGGAACTACTTCTTCACTCTGAACTCCGTTGGTTGAGTAGGGGACGAGTGATGAAACGTTTTAATGATATCATACCTGTCATAGTTCAATTTCTCAAACAAAGTGATGAACCAATGTCGGAACTGGAAAATTCAATCTAGCTTAGAGATTTTGGCTTTCTTGTGGTTGTTACAGAAAAATTAAATGAACTTAATTTTCAGCTTCAGGGGAGAGACAAAACACTATCAAAAATGATTTCTGATATAAAAGCTTTTATCAAAAAGCTTGAGTTTTGGGAACAAAACTTAACCGATTGTGATACCAGGAATTTTCCTGTTCTTTCAGAAAAGGTATCTCAAAGTCCATCAGAACCATATGAGAGTAAATATCATGTAGAAATAGTCTCTAACTTCAAAAATCGTTTCAAGGATTTTAACGAAATTGCTATAGTGGCGCAATTTGTTGTTTCACCCTTCAGGGAAATTGATATCCAACAGTTTGCAACTTCTGTTACGCAGAATTTTAGCGAAGACATAGTTGCGACAGAAATGGATGTGATTGCGTTTTAAAATGATTTAGCTTTAAAATCATTAGTCTCAAACAGAAAATGTATCTGGCCGTCAGTAAGTAAAGATGTATAGTCAGTTTTATGTCATGAAAGTGTAAGCGTTATGAAGTTTATTAAAAACAAATACCAAAATAGACTTACAGATGCTCATTTGGATAATTGTATTCGAATAGTGAATCAGACTTCTCACTGAACATGCATTTTTTATCTGGACATGCTTTTGTTTAAATTAGTGCGATTCTTTTTTTATTTTTGGTTACCTTTATTAAATCGTATGTGACATGCCATTGTAGCTGACGAAAGATTTTGTTTATTTTTCATACATCTACGATTGATAGGAATGTATGTAGTTACGTAGTATGTATTAGTTATTAGTGTATTTAAGTTTATTAGTATGTATCGGTATTAGTGAAATAAACATATGTATGTCGCATAAAACTGTGTATAATTTTATTTAAGTTGGCTTACATTGTTTACGACTAGGTAGCACACTGCTTATTCCAAAATTATCAAAGTAGCTCGACACACTGAAAAGTTTGGCGACCACTGCTCTGAGACATTCATTGTGGCTTTCACCAGAAAGAAGAAATAACAGGGGTTAGGACCTCTATGCCTTCTGGGAGAACAGATACAACTGTCGAGGGAAGCCAAGCATCTGGGGTAATCCTAGACTTCAAACTGATCTGGAATCTCAAGTGTGGTGGTGCCTCAAATGCAGCACTTAAAACCATGCTGGACCTCCCACCGATACAATATGTAATGATGGGGGAGGCAAGAATGAGCTACTCCAGGCTACAGTTATAGCCAAAGGGAAGGTACGAGGACCTTGGAAATCCTGCTAGGGGAAATTACCTGGTACACTGACAGGTTAAAAACTAAGCAGGTGCAGGTATATATAGGAGCAGGTGCAACCCTGGGCATATTATACCGCTTGGAAGACACACCTCTCAAAACATTAAGGTAACGCAAGAAATAAAAGGGCGGATGAGCTAGCAAGGAAAGGATAAATCGCACCCTATACAGGCAAAGAACCTGCATTGGGGATGCCGAAAAGCACAATAAGGAACCAAGTCATGGAATGGGTAAGAAACCAGCACAAGCAACATTGGCGCTTAGTGACTGGATGCAGGCATCGGAAAGAATTCATATCGGGACCATGTTCAAACAACATTGCGGAACTGCCTTCAATGAGTAGAAACCAACTCCGTGCAGTTACAGACCTTCTAACAGGATACAATGGCCTCAAAGAACACCTTAGTAAAGTAGGACTGTACGATGAAGACCTTAGCTGCAGACAATGCGGTAAAAGAACAGAATCAGTCCTATATGTCTAATGTGAGTGACTGCTGGATTGGGTACTGTAAATTCGAGGAGCAGAACAGAATAAGCCCTAGAGGCTGCAGTGCCATCGGGCACTTTTATAGGACGGCTTCATGGAAAGATAAATAAGACTCGCTCTTACTTTCTTCTCCTCAAATACACCTGCTGTGATTAAAACAGCGGAATGGTAACTGCTGTTCAGAAGAAATACATTGAAGAACGTCATTGGTGCAAAATATCTCATTTTACATTCTTTACATTCTTATATGCCAAAATTAAAAATAATATTTAAAGTATTTCCGGAGATAAAAAGTAGAAATGTTTCTTCAAATGCAACACTGTAGTAAAAAATTGAAGCCATTGCAAATCTTGAGGGATCATCTCTTGGAATATTAGCATGCCATTCAGGAACATCCTACAAACTGCAGATACCGCATTTTTAAATGTTGATTGGTTGGCAAAATGACCTACCACGATTAATGAAACAAGTAAATAAGGTATACACACTTACCATCGTATTCAGACCTCGTTAGATATCTCTTCAATACAGTCATAATTGAAGAATGCACTAATAATATAAACACGCGACAATTGCTGTAATTGTTCTTCAGTGACAATAATACTCATTAAAATTATCTCGAGTTATGCAAACATCATTCAAGAAGACGTCTTGTGACTGAAAAGAATCTCGGTATGGCAATATCTCTTATATCTTCGTAGTCACGTGCTTACTGCCTTTGTTCCCAAATGCTCTAATTGCAAAATTTGTTTCCGTCTCTGCAATCAGCTTGTGATAAGGAGTATCTATGCCAAACGGTGATCTGGTTTTTATTAGTGGGGCTGTTGATACAATTTTCATGCATGTCTATAGATTTACGTTCCAGTTTTGTATCATCTGTGTTTATTGTGGTTTTGTGGTCCAAATTGCCTGTATTTTTGTTTGTCAGAGTTGAGTTTAGTGTGTCGATCGCAATGTATCTCAGCATATCATCACGGGAGATAAAATCGAGCGGGTTGGGTTTGGCAGCATTTCCGTCACTGTCACATCCAGATAAAGATATGAACAAGTATATGAAGGTATAAAAACACGTGTGTTGAGTCTTTTAGGTATATTTGTTCCGAATATTTATCAGGGTTAAGTTAGTATTGTTTAATACAACATTTTTGTGTATTACATAATTTCTGGTAAGATCATTAAGGTTTGGCCGCTACAAAGAAAATTTGCCACTTTCTGCTTTCCGCTAAGTCTCAGAACACACTTTCAATAATATCATCTGTGGGCGCCATTTTTTGTTTTTAAAAAAAATTCGGGAGCTTCGGAGACTTTGTACTGGTCCTCCTGGGAAAAGTTCCTGTGGGCGCCAATCAATTAAAATAAAAGGTCTCCACCATTTTTGTCTATCCATTTTGAAGAAGAACATTTATAATATATGACATAGTGCAGGTTGGATACGGGTCAGCTTCCTTGAAATATTTTGTCCAACAGTTCTTTTCGTGGCCACAACTATATTGTAGTCAGTTGCGCGAATTCTTATAAAGTTTGAATGAAGAATTTGGATGAGTTGACGAGCATAACTACAGAATACATTTCTTGTTGTATGTATAGTTGATTTAATACCAACAGAAACAGGGAAAAAACCCAGGAGCCGCAAAAATGTGTGCAATCCTAAACAGAATGTCCCAAAAAGGAGTGATTAGCGCAAATCAGAGGTAGAGCACCTCATGTGGAATCAGAATCATCCCCATATGTGTTATCAGTTATTTTAGTGCAGAAGTTATGATCTTTTTTCTGATTTTTTAGTAATTGTTGAGTTCTTACCTTACCTTGGTCATAACTTTGATAACAACTGAGATAAGTGCCTGCTTTTTCTTTATCATTTAACTAAAACTTTAGTCTTAATTATCATGAGTACAATTAAACCAAGTACGCAATACTACATTTAAAAATTAAAGAAGAACATGCCACGTTTTTTCCAGAAGAGAATTTTTTTCTGATGCTGTAGTACCTCAAAAGCTTCTTTACCTTACCAGCTATTAACCATGGATATTTGAGCGATATAGCGTTACTTCATGCTATCTTAATTTTGGTTAAAATAGAACAGAATCTCAAATCTGATAGCTCGCTTTTCAATAGAAATTGTTGATTTCCCCTGTAATTCTAAAAGCAGCAAGAACCTTTTAAAAATCCCTCTTATCTCGGTAAGCGATGCTTGCTTCCTTCATAACGAGGTACTTTTACGTTATCTTTATTGGCTGAATTGAATATCTTAGCTTTCCATCTCTGTAACTATGACCAATCACTTACAGCGATTTTCATGCTTTTAGCAATAACAGTCCGGTATAGGTTTACTCATGTGGAGGCAGACAAGCGGAAAGCAAACAGGTACGTATAATCTACTTAAAAGCTCGGTACCGACAAATAATTTGTCAAAACTAGATACATATTGGGCTCATGCCAGACTAGATGCGTGAGGTCCTTCTAACATTTTCAGTGTACGGGCTGAAATTGCATCACACTTTGACAAACGGTTCGGACTCCCCAAAGGGTGCTAAATCTCTGGGCTTTCGCTTATCACTAACTTTTGGACACCCTGTATAGTTACACGATGCAGCCGCAGTGTATGTCCTGCCGCAAGGAAGCCACCAAAATATGTATTTTCATTTTTTGACCTGAATATTAGAGTCATCGATCCGATATAGTTGGCCCACTGATCGGCACTTCCTATGCTCCGCTGTACCACTTATCTACATTGGATTTCACATCTTTTTGCATTGTACTAGGGCAGACCTGGGCAAAGTGAGCACCTTAAGATTCCTGCTGTTAAATATAGAGAGAGACGGTAGTATTTACTTTGCTGGAAACGCATTGGCCCAAAGACGCTTATTTAAGAATTTTCTTGTGGTTGTAATAACGTTTGATTGTCTGGTAGCCAAATAAGTACGTAAATTGTCCCTACAACCGATTGCCGGTTATTGAAAGTTGGTCGGATATGTCTTTTACCTTTTTACGATGATCGCTTCATAGTTTCGGGAAAGACCGTAAAAGGACTTCATCGTCTGGTCGAGTGAGTTCCAGGAGTTACATACTTTGAAGTTGCGTCATTAATTTTCAGATAATGATTGTAGAAGGAAGGTAAACCAAAATATGTGTGTAAAAATAAAAAAAAATTAAAAAAATGTTTACCTTGTTTTATAAAGTATCCTCCCGACAAGTAGTTCAGTGCGGACCTGTATTTGATCGTGAGGTCTTGGAGTACCGGCATGCCCTCCCCTGTGAGGTCTTAAGTCACCTGATTCACGAGCCCGTTGTACTACATTAACAAAGGCACGAGGGGTTGGTTGCACTAGATTGGGAAACCGATCCACATAAACATGTGCCATTTTTTATTTCGTTTGAGCCACGCAGCAAACACCACTATTCACTCACGCGTTACCGACTGACACATTGACTAAATAAAAACATCGTGATCAGCGTTTCAAATTCTTTCGCTTTTTTGTTTCCGATGCGATGAACCGATAAGGCGGATTATATCCGTTGTTGCCAAACACGAGCACATAATATTATTATTGAGACAGGACGGTACTCAAACTTCTAAAGGGCTATAACTTTGTTACTTTAATTTTACCACAAAAATGTTAAAGGAAAAAAACATTTCTTTTGATCAAATCTACTCACTGTTAAAATAAATGACTCAACTTCGAAGTCACCCTGTATAAATTGAGAAATTCGCTACGCCCAGGGTTCATAGGTACAGTATTTCTATTCGTAATTGAAATTTCATAAATATGTAGATTGGTCTTCATCTATTTGTCATTGTTAGTCAATGCGGTCCGTATGACCTTTTCTCTTGATTAAGGTATCGTTAGTCAGTAGGTCTGTCAGGTCTGGTTGCCCAGATACTTGAAAAAGTTAGGGAACGCAAATGGGTGTACACAAAAGTTAGCGGTCATAATCGTTACGCTTTATCGTGATAGGGTTCAGTATTTTAGTGTTTCATTAGCTGAAATGTGATCTATCATCAGAAAGTAGTTTCAGATGATTTCCAACGTGCTTCCACTCGAATTGTCTTCAAAACGCCATTTACTAAAAATTTGCAATACACGTTATGATGTACCATTAATACATCACTGACTCCAAAACCTATAGCTCTTTTAAAGGTTTGTTATGGTTACGTAACAGTGACATACAAAATAAGTGAGTGGATTGACTAAATGTGCATAAGGAAAATTTAACACTTGCTCTTGCACACATCACTTAGACGAAAAAGTAAAGTTGTTTCCATTCACTTTATCAAAACGATTCTCAATCAGACAATCCACATTTTAGTTGTATATTCATGCACTAACTATTTTTTCTACCGAAGTTGAAAAAAATCACACGCCCATGGCAGGCAAGTGGTCATACTGACAGCAAAAATGTGGAAGATCTGAAAACGTATGACATTGAGTTCAGAGAAACATACGCTCATAGAGACCGATTGAATATGTATGAGTGAGCGAGGGGACGTACGGAAGTAATTCCTGAAGTGTGACTATGACCAAAACCTATAAATGGCAGTTGAGAGATTCGGCAGTTGTTATGCGTAATCTTACCATAAAATTACCTAGGAGTCTTTAATCTTTTTGAGTGCTCTGCTTCTTTGCTGGTTCCGCATTAAGACTAGAATGATTCTGGAGCACTGTTTTTGTGGATTGTGTCCATGTCTAGGACCAGCTTTTGGTTTCAATGAGATTTGGTTATAGTCTCAATTTGCCATTTGTTGTGTTAATCTGTACACAATAACCAAACAACACGTTTATCTCATAAAAACAATTTTAAACGTGGGTAAACTCCTCTGCAAAAGTTGACTCTTGATGATATTCAAGAAATATTTTAAAGAATGACACACCTGTTTTGAAGAAACATCTACATGTGTTAATTATATTGACAAAATGCAAGCATTATCCAAAGAGATAAGTTTATTGTTATTTTATGATATATCTGGTTCCTCCTAATGACGAGGAACTTAAAACCAGCATAGTAAATTACCAGCGTAGGCGATAATGGTGGATCATAGTCACATCGTAATCCTGATATACATGGTGATTCCACAACACATAGCCTTTTTGACCAAGCAACTTAGTGATATCACTGTGGACATTGTTATTCATGATGACCCTGGCTGGGTGACTAGTGTGGACCAGTGACGTATATAAGCAGACCACCTGGGGCGGCATTTTAAAACCTGTTTTCAAAGTTTTTGTAGTCGAATCGTGTGGAGAGATGTACATCAATACCCATTTTGTTATGGGTCACGAAATAGGTACCTATATGGAAATGAATGTCAGTTTGCTAGAACAGAAAACTAAGTCTTTCGCGATATTTCTATTGAGATACAGGTTTATTTTTTTATAAAATTTCGGCTAATATTCTACTTCTTCCTTGGAAAAAACACACAAGTTGAAATTATCAAACTGTTTAAATTTTCTCAGATAAACACAAAAAAGCAAATTGCCGTTTCTAAGCGTAAAATGGCATTCCTTTCAATATTATTTTTAGCCCGGCACCCCGAAACTCTATTAAAAACTCATGAAAATGAAACTGAAATGTATTCCTGGTAACGTCTAGCTGAGAGTAGAAAGCACACACAATTTTTCATATTATGTTGAACATTTATGATTTACGTCAAAATCAAACAGACAGGTTGACAGACAGGCCGATATACAGGCTCACGGAAATGAGTGACATAATTTTTTGGAATCTACAGTACGCAGTACTTTCAAAAACGTTTATTTTAGATATTGTTCGTGATAACAATACTTGCTCGCCATTTGGCGCTGAGGTCAGTTAACCGCTTTTCGCATGAAGAAAAAATCGAAGAAGATTTTATATACTGCGACTTTTATTTGGAGCCTGTTCTATAGAAATTAAAGGTACATATAGTGTCAGGTTTTTCTAACTACCAAATGTAACTAAACTGTTGCTAAACGGAACTATCTTGCCTAAGATTTTGGTGATCAAACTTGAAACGCCCTGTATTTATTATACATAATTAACAATGTCGCAGCGCACGGCTTGTAAAACATAGTTCGAACATGGTCTATTAAAATTGGCCATTAAAATAATGTAATTTGTAAAAAGACTTTGTAGAATTTTCTAGAAAATTAGGCATAATTTTATACTATTAAAAAATCAATACTCACATTAAATTATCAATCCAACGAACTAAAACTATCGCTCCATTTTATAGCAATGGGTGTCATTAACATTATAATATATTTATCAAAAAAATAAGTGCAGATGGAGATAGACGATAACTACAATAAGACATGAGCATAAAGTATTTTGTTTGAATTTCTCTAATTTCTGTTCTCGTCAGAAATATGTACGTTTCTAAAATTTGCCTTTTTAATGTAACATACCAAAAATCGTGCAAAGCCAGCTTTTCTTTGGAATTTCACCACTTCGTTCACCTCAATTTTACACATTTTTTATGTAATAGTTAAGTAGCCCTATTTAATGCTTCTTCCATTTATTGACGAGACACCCGCCACTTCAAAACCGAATACGAAAAACTACATCGTTTCTGCTATAATAATAGTAACCAGGGTAACCTTTTGTCAAAATTTAATCTTAATTCAGACATGTATTTTCGGCAAGGTATTGTCAAGATCTATCATCAAGCATTTTTCGTTGCCATTAAATGATTATAGCCGAAACGCCATATAATATTTTTTCCCAAAAAGTGTCCGAATCTGGATCAATCACTGGCATTTTTGGAACGATAGCTCCAAAAAGAAATTTTTTTTTTTGATGCAGTGTTACAGATTAACAAATTGATTAAAGTGGTGCATTAGTGACATCATTGTATCACACACATAACCATGATCTTTTAGTCTATACGGGTGTCCTTTAACTTACCGGTTGAGCCATCGGTGCAACCAGTTAGACAATTTTGTGTTGTCTAGTTCCCGCTGCAACGGCCGGTTGTACGCCATACTGGTCTGTATGTTGATGGTGGTATCCACGCTAAATTGGCTAACTGGTTTCACCGGTGACCCAACCGGTAAGTCAAAAGATTATTATTGGATTCAGAGCATTTTTGAAATCTTCAAATCAGATTTGAGGCCAGGAAATGGAAATTACTCTAGCTGTATATGTTTTTTTTCATATGAACAGCAAAGGTGAATTGAATAGCTGTAACAATTTCAGTGCATTTTCGAGCAATCACTGATGCAAGGACGTTTCAAGGGAATCTTCTTTTGATTTCATTTGTAATTGTTACCAATACACCAAAACCGACCAAACTTGAAACCTAACCAGATTAAAGATAATCAGCGTGCCGAGTACAACGTCGATCTGGATATCAAAGATGTGCGCATCTTTGGGCATAAATAATATCACATCGATGATAGGATTGTTCGTCCGCCCACAGGTTTTTCTGACAACCTTCTATACCCTAAATTCTAAACAATCTAGGATATCAACAGTTCTAGTAACTGTGCTCATCTTTTTTTTTAAATCCATGAAACTACAATTGCAGTGTTGTAATAAAGCTGAGCTTCACTCACCTCTTAGGCTAAAAATCTTTTCCAACACCTTGACTGCAATGTCCATCACCCCACTACAGATCGTCAATAAGCACTTGAGCATCATCTTGCAGGTAATCGAAAAAGCATTCGCGTAAATTTGCCGAAACTGCGCCACCCGCACTGATGGTGCTTATATAGACCAGATATGAGTCCAATAGAGCTCTTATCTCGAACCCGACTATCTTTAAACAACCTGATGGTTACCAGCCGATCACTGAACGCTGTATGCCGATATTTTTTCCTTGTTGGAGAATACTTTGAATATAACTATCAGTTATCAATGTTTATTTTCATTTAGTTTGACCCCAAAGAACTGCAACGTTTATCAGCAGCGGCTGGGCTTTACGGGTGAGCCTTTTTTCGGCGAATGTAGAACGTGGTCACGTTTTACTGATTATGCACTTATAAACAGAACTGAGCATATCACGATATTAACATCTGTTCCTTATGGTATCATTGCACTTGTGTGAGCATGCTAAGGAGTTTCGTTCATAGTCCAGCGACAAAGCACATGGGTTCACTGGTATTAAGATTTTAGCAAGCACTGACAGCCTTCAATTCTTGTTCCAGAAACAAAATCGCTATCAATCTTTTTTCCAATTTATCCGCAGAGATTCGTTTTTCATTAGCCATTTGTCCTTGCTGCTATCTGCGAACCTATGAATTGAATTGCTGGATAGCAGGACATAAATGTTGGAGACAAAACCGATTCCTGCGGACCACTTGCATTAATATTGCCTTATTGCTACAGGAATATTTTGAAATGAATTGAGGCGGACAACTGAAGTCTAAGCCTGGCATTTGAAGGGGTCCGGTTATTATTAAGATATCACTAAAGCCTTTTGTTATCTGGCATGAAGTTGTTGATGATAAAATTTGGAGAATTCCAGTTGACTGGAATTTAAATACTCCACAGTCATGGAACAAGAAACCAATGAAAAACACTATTCATAAGGGTTTTGGAACTAATAGTGAAATGTATTGGCATTCGCTCACTAATTGCAATTGCTGTTAGGATCTCGAAATGCTATCATAAAGCAGAAAAATAAGACACATACGTATCTAAGCAATAAAGAAAGATCAATTCAACTAATCGATGGAACTTGCGGTCGGTATTTCGATACCAACACTCTTCTATTGATAGAAGTTTCGTTGGTATATTATGATCGATCCATTTGCCGTATTATATAAGATCAAAGCTTTCTGAGAACTTCTTAAATATGTGTGTTTAGTAGGGTCTTGTTTGGAACTATCTACTTCTAAACAACGTTTCATAGCTTCAATTGATAATTGGGTGGTTCCGCTTTGGAACTTTGTTAGAAATCAACTCCTTCCAAATTTCAAAAACATGCTCCAAAATTATTCAGTAGTCAGTACACATAATTTTACATAATCGCAGTCTGAAAAATAGATGAACCGTTGAAGGCTGATATGATTACCTTATGGATATATGTACCTGTGTGAAACATATAGAAAAATAGGCTTTCAGGAATAACATTGAATATTGTCATTGAAGTCCCGTGATTTTTTTCATTATCAATATTTATTACATGTATTTATATAACCTTATACCCTTGCAGTGATCGTAAAATGACAACTGCCGTATTTTTGAAATACCAATTCTTATTTATAAAAATACATCTAAATTTAAGGCATCGAATCAAAGTTTCGGTATTAGACGAAAACAAGATCTTAAATTACTAATACCTAAATAAACACTTGCAAAAGACTCAATCATTTGTGATGGGCTGAAAATTTACATGTGTCTCCCTGATGATATCAAGAACATTTAAAATATAAAGATATTTCGCAGTGAACTTAAAAGCTTTTTTATTTGTAAACCATATTATACCATGTCTGAGTTCTACAATTAATTTACATGAATACCAAAACTTTGGTGTAACACAGATATAAATGAAAGTAAGTCACATATTGACTGATGTACAATCAAAAAAATGGTGCGCTAACAATTACTTAGGAACTCTTTAATATGTAAACCATTCACCTACTTAAGATCCACATTTGTATGATGTTATACTTTAGTTAGTTTAGTTAGCGTTGTCATTAAGAATGACTATATATTTCAGACAATAAAGCATATTTATATATATATATATATATATATATCATCAAGTTACAGCAGCACCTAAGTGATTTAATACCCGTGTTCATATCATCAAACAAATATATTTTATGAAAAAAAAAAAATGAAAACACGCCAACACGATAACGTGAATCCGTGAAATAAAATAAAATTCCCTACGTGTCATGCTAGCGTAAATATTTGATAATCAAAAAAACATTAAAACAACATAAAATAGAATACGAAAAAGATGGAATCTAAGGGTTAAAGAGCACTATAATTACTATTATCACCTAGAGATTGAAAAATACCTTTATCGAGCAAATAAGCATATTAAGTGTTTTGTTTTCAGACATATCATATCGGATAATAATAGAAAATCGGTTTGAATGGTAAACATCGACGCACATGCTTAGCTAATCCAAATGCTCTAGCTTAAAGAAATGAAACCGCTGGTGTAGAAGTAAAAGCCTACTCACATTTGGGGCACTGATAATGACCGTTGTAGTTCTAAAAAAGGCCACCGAAGTGCCTGAAACGTCAGTAAACCTTTTGATTCTATATCTGTGATTTGTATTCAAGTCGGAAGCTTTACTGTTGACATTATCCATATATTTTTTCGGATGTTGTATTAAGATTTTCGAGGATCCTTTAAGTCGGTGCCTAAACAGATTTAAAGGTCTAGAATGAAGGTATATGAGTTGATATTTGTGGCACGTTTTAAGTAACGTGATGTATCCATCACATCAGATAGCATATTTCTAATCGTATGTACAATTTGAAAACTGGCTGTTTGTATTTGTAATTATGTAGGTCATTCTTCACTGACGTTGATTGATAACAGGAGAAAAATGCATCCAATAATAGTAAACCTCGTCAATTATTATGAGGATTTTGACCAACACGATAACGCGTATCCGCGAAATGCAATAGATAAAGTTCGCTGTACCTCATCTTAGCCTAAAAGTGTGTTAGTCAAGTGATGAAAGGTATACTTAGGACATAATTACTGCTATTATCCTGGAGAATGAAAAATACTCATCGCGTATATAGTGGATACCAAATAAAATCCGATGCACGTCATAGGTGATGTCATTCATAGAAATCATGGTTACCAAGAGTTGACTACATTCAATGTGACATTTCTACTTGAAGTTTAAATTTCCCCGTCTCGATTCGGTTGGTAGTGCCGTGCAGAGAAATGTGAGGTTGCCACTTCTCATTTGTTGACATCAGTTGCCATTGTCCTTTTGTCGTACTGTTCTTTATTGTTTAGTTTGTGAGTTTTGCGCTATTTGAGCTTTGAATCGTTGCCTTGCCAATTAAAAATTGTTCTTTTCAGAACAACAGTTACTGTGAAGTGGTGTAAAGTATCCAAAATGCCAAAACAACTTAACAGTCGGTGTAAAGAGCTCATATCATGCTTATTAGAATACTTCGAACGGGAAAGGGATAATAATGGCCCACTTTTGTCTTTAACTGCTGTAAGGGAGGTTAGTTTACACTTGTTGATAGCATAAGTAATAGGAACATTAAGGTTAATCTTCTTTTTCTTATTTTTAGCGTGTAGCAGCAGCATTGAAATTAAATGTGTCTACTATAAGTGGTATTTCACAGGCAGTCAAAAATAAAGAAGTTTTACAATCGCCTCCTAAAAAACGATGTACTCCAAAGAGAGTCACTAATATTTCAAGGCTCAATACAAGTGGTATTCGTAATACTATTTACAACATGTATGAAAACAGTAAGTTGCCCAACAAACATATTTTGAATTAGAGAATGTTTTTTTGCCGCTAGTTGCCGGTATTGTGTAACATCGCATCACCCGAGTTCTTTCTTCTCTTTGATGTGAATTGAAAAAGTGTTGTAGTTCCCATATCATAAATAAATAATCAAATTAATTAAAATACGAGAAAACAATTTATGTTCTTTAAATATTTTGTGTTTTTGAATATCTACCAAATCAGGTGTTTTTATTTACAACAAGTTTATTCATTTTTAATATAATGGTATTATAGTAAATGGTAGGTATATATAAACAATTTATTTTATTAAATTTATTTGCTTAAAAGAAAATGTGCAGATTCTGGCAACAGCGCACAGCTCAAGATCGATGACGTGCATCGGGTTTTATTTGGTATCCACTATATAATGCTTGATCAACATATATTGAAATGTTTAGGTATTCAGCCTCCACGACGAATTCCCGGTAGGGCTATTACGTAAAACACCTAAAAAACGACAAAATGTCAACTTTCTGTCTGGATACTACCTAGTGTGCAAATAGTACATACCGCATTTACTCGCTATGAGCGCTGTGAGCGTCCATTTATGGAGTAATGTCTCGACGACACGACACGATCAATGAGAGAAGATGTGGGTTTTAGTGTCAGAGTAGCGGATTGGTCTACATGTATATAAAATTCTGCTATGTGAGAAAATTATTACTGAATATGGTGCCCATGAAATATATCTATTAGTTGTGTTGTCCTTTCAAAGTTATAGACTAAGGCTTTCTCCGTTTTTTGCGTTTTCCAAAACTTTAAGGAGCATTGCGGGAAATCAGCACCGCACCCGCGTTGTGTGTAATAAAGCCACATCATAGAAAAACTAGGAATGACGCATCGCATTTTGCACTGCCTCCCAACTAGGCGGTGATTTCTATTTTCTACCTGACGTCGTAACATAAATTTCTACAAAATTTTATTGACTGGAAATAAAAATTAATGTGAAGTGTAATAGCTTTCTTACGTTTCAGATATTCCTGTATGTACCATATTTGCTCACCTGTTCGTTTTAATATACCACCAACCAGGAATTTTTCGTTCCCTTTTTTGGAATTCAGCAATGTCGTATGTAATTTCCAGGTTGAATAAGAAAAAGCGGATTCGCAACTAATTTTCAGCTTTGCATATATCTCAAGTTAGTGTTCTTGAAACAAGAAACCAATGGAATTATCAGCAACACAGATTATTAGCACACAAATCCTCACTTTGTACCTATGACCTACCGTTTCCTTCCAGCTATAGTATACAACTTTCAGCTTAGAAATTCAATAATGCCATCTCTGAAGCAGATGTTACATCGCATGAGACCCAAATATTGATAGCTGAAGCATCGTGATGTTTAGGCAACACGTACAGCTACCGAACTAGTACACAACAGGTTTACAAAAGCTAGTGCTAAGTTAAATCTTGTAGAAAGACCTACCTAGCGTCACAAAAACCTATATGACACGTAATACTCCTTCCGATCTAAGAAAGCTACAGCGTGAAGTATGGGAAAACATTATTTCCAATAGTGTGGTGATTGAGGGTTCCGACACTGACCTTTTTTTATCGGAAGCAGGCGTGGCATGGAGGGAGTACTCATCAATACCTTTTATTTAAGAAGTGATGCCCAAGCAGTGCTGGAAGAGGGGACGATATACAGTGTTCTATATCCCGAAGTCGCAAATTTGTGGTTTTTATATTTTGTTCTACTGGGTCGCTTCTAGCAGTTTTTCAGTCACAATTCGACTTTTGTTTGTAGCTAAGACTATTTACGTGTCGAGTCAAAATCCGTCGAATTACATTGCCCACATTATCCGGGAAATTTTCCAGGATATCTGGAAATGCGACGAAAACATGGTGCACCATCCGTCTTTATTCCGACCGCTGGAGTTTGCTGTAGCGGAATAAAACTCATCACGGAGAAAATACTCACTAATATCTCACTTTTGAAAAATGCTGCTCAAGTGGTACCACTTGAGAATCCTGGCTACGGAGTGGTGCATATCTCGCAGAGACAAGGCGATTTTCTCTATTGTGCCGTATTCAAAGTGATTCGAGTACTGACTTTGCAGTATTTTATCGTTTTTGCCAAGTCTAATTCCGGTTAAAAAATGTGAGTGTTCGGTTGATTGGGTCTTAACCATCGCACAAAGAAATGTGATCTGCTACCATAACATTTAACCTACATCTCGGTAAATGATTGGTTGCCAAGGAAAAAGTGGTCAACTCAAAAATTGTTTAGTACAGAATTACTTGTATGCAGCAGCTCTTCTATGGAAAATCCTATTAAGATAGACATCTACTTTACGCCCGATGTCCTTTACAGCAACTGGAATCTAGGAACTTTCAAACCGGTAGATTTATGAAGCATTCTTAATCAGTTTAGGTTTATCTAAATGAATGCTTTGATTGTTTATTTAATGGTACCATTTTCTTCACTCGTTGTTTGCACACAAGCGATATACCTAGATATAAAGCATCTCAAATTGACGTGCGCTCAGAAAAATAACACACATCAAATCAATAATAACTCCCGTACATAACCTTCTACAAGCAAAAATGTAATGACTAGAATAAGGAAGCTGACTTAAATAGTGCCTCTCCAGATACACTGCCTGACCTTTGCTATGTCGTCAAGGAGATTTCAATAGCGTGATACACTTTTATCATTACTCTTATGTACTAAGTGTATAATTATGCAACTAATTTGTTATTATCAATGCAGTCTCCAAACAGAGTAATATATCATAAAGGTAGGCGCAACTAGGGAAACTCAGGAGTGCTGTTAAGATCTATTATAAATTTTAACTAAGAAAAGCACCGTCAATTAGGCACAAATGCAAACCATAAAACCCAGAAAAAATGGCGTCAAGTAAGTTGCCTCGGCATTTTTCACGCAACGTCGTCATCTGTTCATAAAGAGTTATGATCAGCACAAGTTAGATACCTTGAGGAAAAAGTTAGTTACGGAAATGTACAACAGAAAAATCACACTGATCAAATCAGGCAAACAGTCCAATATAATTCGTCCATAGTGGTACCGTCCTTCTGGCAAGGTCGCCTCTCCCGGATACCTGACAGCACCATACATTGTACGCCACGCGGCAGCGCGCTACAAAGGCACTAATTCCTGGTCACCTATCAAGATCGGCACATCTAGTGGTTAACCCAGAAAATGGAAGCAGGGACGGGTGTCGACAGCATTCCACTATCATTCTAAGTTTTAAAGACAAATGTATAGGGAAATCTGTGACGTGTGAAATATGTCCAATAGAAATATAGTATAGGATTATCGAGGTTGGAAGTGGGACCTTTTGCGAAAATTTCATCCAAATCCAGTACTTTAAAAGTTATAGACAAGTCAAGGATTAGCAGACAGACCAACAGAGAGACAGAGCGACGGGAATGAGTGACATGGTTTTTCGCGATGTACATAACATCCAAAAAATAAAAGTTTTCATGACCTACTCCCGTAAATTTGGAGAATAAAACATATTTTTTCTTTCTTCAAACAATTTTAGTTCTACCCTATTGTGAAATTAGAATGGCATTCCCAATTCAACTTTATATAGGCACCTGTATTTCTAAGCACAATGGTTTCTAAAGGTCTCCATACGACATGAAGCCCCCTCACAGCAATATCTGGGTACAATAAGATATGTTTCTGTTTGCTTTCATAATACTTCCTTATAGTGCCTGCAACGATTTGACGGACATCATACTTTGTTTACAGATACCTGTTTGAAATGTCAAAATATTTGTCTCGCCAACCATGCAAGTTACTGTTGCAAAAATATTGTGTCACAATTGAAAAGCATACCACTTTCTGGGATGGGGTTCAAAGTATACGTAATATTGGTTGTGATAAAGATAAGAATATATTTCTCACGAGATTTATTTTTATCGAAAAACTACGACTCCAGTTTTGGTTACATAACCACATAACATAGTTCTAGATCTAGACATATCACGCCGATAAGAGTGGAATTGCGCATGCATTTTTGTTTTTTCATACTGTTTACTGGTTGATGTGTAAACGGAACCAACATTTTATACAAAATGCAATATATTTAGAAAAACAAACTAGTCATTGTCACTACATATTTCGTAATAGTGCTGGGAAACCTTCCATGAGTCGACATACAAGTATGATGAGCTGTACTGGCTTGAGGGCAGCCGTTAACTGGAAACTATATTTGTCACATACCGTACGAAGGTGCCCGAATAATCATACAGGTACCATCAAACACAATGTAGCAAAGTGCATTATACAATCGCATGGGTGCTCACGGAAATATTTTTCAGGGAGACCTCAAATATCATGAAGAGCATTTTGTATTTTGTATAACGTGAAAATGTATCAGCTTCCGAAAGTTTTTCAAGAGCATATCAGCATCCGAAAGTTTTTCAAGAGCGGGAGTAGGAAATTTTCTAAGGCGGAGAGGGGGAGGGTAAATTATAACAATTCTGATGTAATGTACGATACTACATTGTATATAAAATGTTATGCAGGATTGATCGGACATCTGTCTGTGGTTGACAACAAATATAATTCGGGCGAAAACATACCCTTTGGACGACTGGATAAAAAGGTTTAGTTTATTTTGCGGCGAGCTAAAAGGGATCTGAAAGATGCTAGCGCCAATAGCAGAACACAAAAGTGAATTTAGAAATCCACTTGTAAAGATTTGTTTCTGGCATCGTCTCATAGATGGCACCTGGATCTTCAATCCCTTTTTGGCCACTTCCTAATGCCTATTTTACTATAATCTATGCCTGAAGATACCCAATTGAAGTAGACATTGAAGACGCGCAAAAATGCATTGAGGTTTCTAACCCGATCTATGAAACAAGAGCAGAAACAAAGGCTCTAAGTCCAAGGTAGATTTCTAAATTCATTTTGCATCTTACTACCGTCTCGTAGATGGCGCTAGTATCTTTCAGGTACCTCTTTCGATACACCGGAATATGGAAAGCTATCTTCAGGTATGATACTTTAAACAATGATGTGTATTTCCCTAAGCCCATTCTAAAATTCGCATTTCTTTGGTCTTACCGTTTAACATACTCCTCTGCAATCATATGAGAATTACGTAAGTACCCAATTTATCTTTCCATTAATTCTCAGCTGTCTATCACGAGTAAATAGTTTTAAAAATATTTTGATTTGTATGAATTATGCTACTACTATCACCATATTTATGTACTTTTAATGATCAATTCCGTATTCATGGAACTCAATATGGCTAGATAGTTAATAGCGGAGGCTCTCGCCACTAGTGTTATATCAGTTAATTAATAAAAACTCCTTAAGGAAGGGTACTTGTCCCTGGTTCTATAGCTTTTAGGGTTCAATTTTCTACTATTTTAAAATTTGAATACATTACTCTGCGACAATGTTTGAAGTTACCAGCTACCGAGACCGTGGAATCAAAGGGGGGCACTTATGGGACTTCCAAGGTAATGGCGTTCCAGCGTTTTTCAACTACAGAGTCACCTTATACGGACTTTGTGCTCTAGGACTCACAGATCTGCTACTGCAAGACATGTATGTAGGGTGATCTAAAAGTCCCGGAACGGCAAGACATTTGAGAATATTCACCTGGTATAATAAAACTAAATTGGCAGAGGCTTAGTATCTTTTTCTGGCTATTCTGTGGTCACCTTGAATTTGAAATTGAGCATGATCCTGAGGGTCAAATCAAGGAGATGACAATATTTTGAATATGAACCTTTGCTTTTAACCCCGACACCATATTGCAAAAAATTTTACGGTTAGACGTGATCTTTAGTGAAAACTATTTTGAACTTGAATGTCCTGGTCAAGGTCATCGTAAAATTTGAAAGTACTTCCAGGATCATTCTGAGGGTAAAGCCAAAATAAACATCCAATGGCATTAGCTGGTTCAATGTTTTTCACGCATTGAGCTCTATGATCATGGCTATATCGATGTCAGACAATTTTCTTTAACGGTGCTCGATCTCAGAAATAGAATCGAAAATATCATATGTAGCTATGACGTTGGATGCAAATTATTTTAACCTTCAACATTCAAGGTAGTCAAGATCATCATAAGAAGCAACTTTTGACAAAATTTCAGGAATGTTTCTGAAGAGCCAAAATAGGGACCCAAAGTTAGCAGGGGCTTCAATTTTCCTGGCTATTCACCATTCATTTGTTCCTGAGAACTGAAAATTGAAGAATGGAGGGTGGCGTTTACGACAAATGTCGCCGATTGAAATTGAAGAGTGGACGGCGAGGACCTTGTCCACGATGTTCGCTGTCTTGAGTAAGCAAGAGTAGTGATTACACGACTTTTGGTGGCATTTGTTTATTATTATTTAACGGCCTATATATGAGACTGCGCACACCATGCGCTGCTCTAGAAACCCTCCATACAAACCCATGTCATATTAGCACTGTTTCTCTTACATTTCCAGTCTTGCCTTGGACGTTCATATTTATCGACTACATTGTTACACATATACTGCTAGCACCAAACGAGGACGCGCTTAAAGCTTGCAACTTTACTGTATTTCAACAGAAATCAACCATAACGTGAACATCTTCTGTCCTTTTTCCTCTTCTCCAGTCACAAAGTTGTCGATGATCCTGTCCGAAATATTAACAAGGCTGTTAGATCTTAACACTACAGCACTGACTTCATTGTTGTCCTTCTTTGGTGCTTTGCCTTCTATGTCCCTGTCATGGGGGTCAAACAGGAAGAACAAGCCTGATTTGAAGATTATGGTTACCCATTGGTCTTCGTAGTTGAGTATGCAGAAGGTCTCTTGATGGAAGTATACATTCAAGACTCTGTTGAGGACGGACGGTATGAATATGTCGCGTATGATTGGCTTATATACTGTGACGTGGATCTCCAGGTGCTTGATGAAGAACTTTCTCATGACGTTCTCCATTCCTGAAAACAATTGTTGATACTAGCACAGGTAGTATCTTCGCATCCGTTCGGAAAAATATTATGGTTTTTTGATGTCCTTATTCGAAAAGTAAGCTTTCTCGCGAATCTGCCAGGCCCAAAATCGAGTCTAAAATTGTATGAACATTTTTAAAGTAAATTTCAAAAATTGTGGTTACGTCACTTCGGAGAAAGTGTTTTTAAGTTTCTTAGGACATTGTAAACAAAAAGGTGCTCTCATTCTCTAAAGTTGATAGCTTTCGAGATATAGGCGATTTAGTATTTTGAAAAGTGGAAAACATGCCATTTTTTACCTCGAAAAACAATAATATGAAATAACGAAAATCTTATTGTTGTCAATGTTCACAAATATTTGTCAAACACCCATTACCAAAATCTCAAATCATTATTGAGCCTGATAAAATACAGATTCGTTAAAAACGCCGTTTGTGCCTCCTACGTCACTGGCGTGGATGTATTGTAATCGCGAAGAATTTCTAAAATGAGATATTATGCTTTTGGGTGTTATATGATATTTGCATCACGAAAAACCGTGACACTGATTTCCATCAAAAAAGAAAATGCTTTACAGTTTTTCAAAAACAGTCTGATGGCGGCGGAATTTGAGACGTAAAAAATGGAAGGTGGGAGTTTGTAGGGAAGTGGGCGAGAGCATATCTCATTTTTGTCAGTATTATACTTATACGCCTTCAGCCGTGGTAATTCTGTCCACCTATTATGCTCACCATAGATTTCCCCGTACACTTATCCCTAAAACTTCCAGTGGAGGTAGAGCTAGGGACAAAAAAGTAAAAAATAAAAATTCTCAAACTACGATTTTGACATTTCAGAGGATACTGATCATTTTTGAAAAAAAACGAAGGGGTGAAAAATTGGGGGGTGGAAAGGTTGGGGGGTGGAAAGGTTGTCGGGGTGAGGGAGGGTACATCTCAATTTTTTGATAGTGCTACTATAAACTTATCGCCTTTAGTTGTGGTAATTCTACTCTCCTTTTATATATATTTCATAGATCTCCTTTAAAACTTGGATTGCGAAGACATATTCCCGAACCTCGCGAGTCGATCATACGCTTCGCGTTTTACCGAGGCATGTGTGTAGCAGCCGGCCTCCGTTGCTCGATTGGATGTGAACCTGTGGTCATTCACTCCTGATGTACATAGTTTCGATCATACATGTGCCCGCAGAGGAAGCATTAGAGCCATCCATCGACAAGAAGTAGCTTTTGTGTGAAGGCGTAACTCTGTCCAAAACGTTTTAAAGAGCGAGGGACAACATGTTTTCTCAGGAAGCCAAATGCTAAAAAGCCCCAAGAATGTACCAAAAGACATAGTAAATCTGCAAATTTAAATTATATGAGTCTGTTAGATTAACTTGATCCGTTTTATTTCTTTGTTATACATGTCTGTAGCTAACTTTTTTTTCTCAGACGGTCCAAGTTGTTCTGAACATAATCCTTTATGAGCTGATGACAGCGTTGCATAGGAAGTGCAGAGTCGCCATTCTTGAATAAGATTTTGCAAAAAATCCGCATCACAATATTTTTCCAGCAGATGCGAAGATACTACCTGGACTATACAGATGGTATATTGATGACGTCTATTCAAGCACCTTTCTTATTTGTCATACGAATAGATTTCTTGACGTATCGATATCGACATGTAAATGCCTATTGAGGAAAAGAATAACGAAAAGAAGAGAAGTATCTCCACTGTGGTCTCTTAGTCGACGGTTACAATGGAAGCGAAATATGAAGGAATTTTGCTCTGAGGAGTACGTCCAAGATCCGCGTCAGATCAAGGGATTACTTTGTGCAAGTTTTCTGACATTTTCGTAGTCAGTACGTTTCTGCTACCCAGTAAATGTAGAGGTAATTGGCTAATTTTATTTCTTTGAAAGTCCCTTACTAAAGTTGCTGTTGTTGAATGGTGAAAAACAGAGCGTGTCAGGTTTCTAGTAGAGATGACAAAGACGATATTGAAATTTGCATCCATAGTAACTATAGGCTTACACATAATCAAACGACAGCCTGTGCTCTTGGCTTTAGTTCCCTTCATTTTGTGTCTTCCTATTCAACGTGCCGAACCTATACATGATTATAACAATAGTTCCGGCTTTTCTTACAAAATCAAAACGCGAAACTAGCTTTATCACTCTGCTAGTAGCACGTGCCTAATATTCTTTTTAAATATCAATATTGCGTATTTTTTATCTCATTATTCACCTAATTAGATAATTTTACAGCCTTATATGAGAAAGATCTTTGGAACAGTGTTCTTCTAGGTTCAAGTTTTTCAAATAAATAAGATGGTGTAGAAGTCACTATTAATATATGTTCAAAAGTGACACGTAGTGTAAATTTACAGTTTTTTCTGCATTCAGCAACTTTGCCGATATAAACAAATCGCTAGCAAGAATTTGTCATGTTCTGTAGATCTACCTTTGTCACACTGTCCAGGCAACTATAAGATGTCATAGTAATGTCTTGTGGGCATGACGAATAATTCGGATGAGGTTTTTTTAACATTAGTACCAAGAACGTGTTTGTTCGCATATAAATTTTTTAATTCTGAATAAGATCCTTATATCTGTTTTAATTATGGAATTTCAAAGTTTCATCAAACGTATAATTTATCTGTGAACTATGAAATGCCTTTACGTATACTTATGTATATTTATCTTGTGATTATAAGATTTTTTTGACAAAATAACATTGAAGTACACTTACTGCATTCTGCATTTTCATAATACGTTGTGATTAGTAGCATATCTGACAACAGCCTGTATATCTTCATTCACTAACTCTTTTGTAACTGATAAGTTTTTCGGATTAAAGTAGTGGATTAACTGAGTATCATCTGCATAAGCAGCCATAGAACAGTGCGACAAAGCAGTCTGAAAATTTCAAGTGTACATCAGGAAAAGTAGAGTACCAGAGTTGAGACTTCTGAAACAATTTCTTTTGCTTTCAGATATATCACTAAAAATTCTGACTATTTAAATGCGATCGGGTAGGTACAACTTGAAAAAATTCAAGTATATACAGTCGGGGCCATAATACTGTAACGAGAGACAAAGCAATCCACGATGAATGGCATCGAAATCTTTGGAAAAGTCGAGAGAAATCAGAGAAATGGGATAGGTGCCTCAGAAATATTGTTTGGTTTTGAAAGTGAACATGTATGTTATGTTGTATGGTTGCCGAAAGGATGTACTATACAGGGTGTTTCAGTTTATTGTTGTATAACTTTAAGATTCGATAGAACTTTTAAAATTAATGCATAAAGTCTATATAAACATGGGTCGAAAAATGCGTGGCTTCCGAAATACAGGGTGTTTAAATTTACTTTTTAAAATAGTTTTTTTTAAATACTTCGAACAATATTTGATGTATAACAGTGAAAGTTGGTATACAAGGGTTTTTTGGTACGACAAAACGAACCATGTGCATAGTTTTACTGTAGCCGCTAGAGGGCGCTCTCTTCTGTACCTGTAGTGTATTAAAATGACCGAAAAATTTTTCCTAGTGCAATTTTTTGCTTTTTGAATAGAAAAACTGATTCTTCGCACTTTTCAACATAAAAAAGCTCTCTTCTGAATTTTCGTTATAGTTAGCCGTTTTTGAGATATTTCGATTTTTAAGGTTCGATGCATTTTTAATTATTTATGATAAAATAACGTTAAAAAGTCAGTATCTCGATAATTTTTAGAAGTTGGCTGTGCCTAGTAGAAGTAGTAGTAGTAGAAAGATTTATTTAGCTCATTTGGCTACATAAACAGAATAATTGTAAACAACTTAGAACTAGTAAATTCAAGCCATATGGTGTATGATGTAAATGCTGGGCAACCTATAATTGTAGATTTAACAAGTGATTTCTCAATTTTACTTTAAATTTTGTCAAAGTTTTCTGGTCTTTTATCTCCGAGTATAATTTATTATATTCAATCAACCCTTGATGGAATACAGATTTGTAGCATATGTTATACTTCTTGGTCATTAAATGGAAGTCATCTTTATTTCTGGTATTATGTAAATGATGGTCGACATTTGATGATGTTAAATTAGTTAGACTTGATGAAAATATATTATTTTTTACTTTATAAATGAATATCATTACAAGATATTTGATAAAATTTTTTACATTGAGCCATTTTAATTTGCTAAGCATTTGCCTAATTGGAGTATATTTATCTTTATTTAGTATTATTCTCATGCACATATTTTGTAAAATTTGCAGTCTTTCAAAAATGGAATTATTTGCTAAATATAGAATAGTCGAACAGTACAAGAAATTTGGAAGAATGATGGTATTATAGATACTTTTTCTGCTATATGAACTCAGACATACAGAAACTCTCGATAAATATCCCACTTTACTACTAATCTTATTTATAACTTTTTCATAATGAATATCAAAAATTAATCGAGAGTCAACAAAAACTCCAAGGTATTTAACATTTTCTACGAATTCAATATCTTCACCATCAATATTCAGTTGAACATTTCTACATTGTTTTTTTCCGATTAACAAGGCTTTCGTTTTACTTGCATTTAATTTTAGTCTGTTAGATGCTAACCATTTTGAGACAAGCTTCAAGTCTTCATTTATATAAGAGATACCAGACTGAATATTTTTAGTACTTATATAAATCATAGTGAAGTGAAAATTTGAATTTTGCATTTTTTGGCTATGGCAGGTAAATCATTTATGTATAAAATAAAAAGAAGTGGTCCCAGGATACTGCCCTGTGGAACACCCAACGTATTTTCAATTTTTGATGAAATAGTGTCATTAACTTTTGTAACTTGCATCCTTTTAGACAAATAATTTCTAAACCAATCTAAAACACTTCCTGTTATACCATATGCCTTCAATTTACCTAACAAAATATCTCTATCAATCGTTTCAAATGCCCTCTTCAAATCCAAAAATACTGCTATGACAACTTCTTCTGAGTCTATTGCTCTTCTCCAATTCTTAGTTACCAACTGGAAAGCTGTTTCTGTGGAATATTTTTTTCGAAAGCCTGCTTGCGCCTCCACTAAAATTTTGTTTTCTTCTATAAACTGCATTAATTGGTCATGTACTATGGACTCTAATAATTTTTCAATGTCTGGTAACACATTTACTGGTCTCATATCGCTGCATCTTTTAGAATTTTTTATTTTGGGAACTGGTGTTATTGTAGAGCATTTCAAATCTTCAGGGAAAGAACTGCTTCTCAGTGAACAATTGATCCAATTTAATACAGGATATCCCAAAATTTCGAAACAGTTTTTCAGCACGTTTTTAGTAGTGATTTCGGCACAGTTGTTATTTGACTTTAAACTGTTTACTTTTTTTCTTAGATAATTCAATGATACGCTGTGAAAGTTTGAAAGTATATGCAACATTTCCCCCTGGAAGCTGATTTTCATATAGTCAGGTGCAGCATTGGCAGTACCTACAATATCAACAATACTTTCCACAAAATATTCATTTAGTTTGTTTGCAATCACCAAAGAATTTGTTTCGGTACCTTTTTCGAATTGAACTTGATTTACACAATCATGCGGCTTCGAATTGATCAGTCTTTTTAAAGTCTTCCACATCTTTACACTGTCGCACTTGTTATTATCGATTTGTTTAACGTAGAATTTTCTTTTTTCTTCTCTAATTACATATACACATTTATTCCTAAGAGTTTTATATACCTCCCAATCATCATTTGATTTTGTGAATATACATTTATTGTATTGTTTGTATCTCAAATTTTGAGCTGCCTTAATATTCTTGTTATACCAGGGTGTATTTTTTGTCGAGCAAATCACTTTTTTATCAGTTGCAAGATCTAAACAAGTTTTTATATTTCCTATTAATAATAATAGTAATAAAGTAGACTACTAGCTATTTACCTTTAACTAGCTCTAGAACTTTTCGTCAATTTCATTAGTTTCCCAGTCGAGAAAAATTGCTGCTGTGTAATCTAATATTTCCTGAGGTCGGCCAGATTTGTGGAGCTAATTGGTGAGATCCTTCCATCATCTAACACTATTTTGTGGACGTAATACCAAATTGACAATTGTTGACAAATTCATTCTGTCAAAGTGAACTTTATGAGAAACTGATATAAGGAGTGTTCATATGCAATATGCCCAAAAAGAAGAAAAATGAATGCGAAAACGAAACTCTAGAACCAAATATTCAAATTAGCGTAAGTGAAAAGAGTACCAAAGAAACTATTGTCAAATAGAATTATTAACTTAAACAGCTTTTGGAAGAAAAGGAAAGATTTATATATCAATTGGTAAATGAAAACCGTAGACTACAGGAAGCATATGACTTGATTTCTGCCAACATAGTAGAGAAGGAATCCGTTGACTCTACTTTGGCTATTGTAACTACAACAACTTGAGAAAAGAACGTCAGACAATACAACAAGAACAACAATGACATGAATGAAATCCATATTAGTTACTCCCGAAAGGACCCAACATTATAATGACACCAGAAAAGACCTAACTAGTAACATTAATCTAGCAAGTATTGAAGTCAAGATAGAGAAAGTAAATAATTATAAAAACGGCGGCGTCGAAATTCAAGTTGAGCAATGTTATTACCAGAAACTCAAAAATGAACTAGAAACTAAGTTGAAGGGAAAATACAATATATCAGGAGCAAGAGAAATGAGACCGAAAATTAAGATCATAGGCTACAAAACTGAAAAAAAACCTTCAGAAGCAGAAATTAAAGAAGAAATCATATCCCAAAATACATTCATTAATGAAAACGAAATCGAAATCACTTTTGTACGACACATACCATTCCGAAATTCTTATACTATATTCGCTGAAGTCTCTGGAGAGCTATATAGAGACATATTTATCAACAAGAAATCAAGAATACTACTAGGTTGCCAAAACTTATTTGTCTATGATAATAACCAGATATCGCAGTGTAGAAAATGCTTGAAGTTTGGTCACACAGACAAAAAATGTAGGGGCGCGGAAATGTGCATTAAATGTGGACAAGCACATAGAAGTGAAATTTGTACTGTAAACATTTTAAAATGTTCTAACTGTATGAACTATAACGTTAAGCATAATAAGAATAATGATGTTGGTCACTCGCCCACAGACAAAAAATGCCCGTCGTATTTATATTTTCAAAAACAGTATTCATCCAGAATAATGTTTTGAGCGTTTAGTTCTTTTTACGTTTTTCGAGCTACATATCATTTGCAAAATTTTACATGGATAGTTACGTAAATAATTTTCAGGTTAATGATATCAATACAAATATTGCTCAAGACGCAAATGCTCTTAATAAATGGTTAGAATATTCTAATTTCAATGTTAGCTTATATCACATGAATATACGAAGCCTAAACCAAAATTTTGACTGTTTTTATATCTTCCTAACTACAATTAATCACAAATTTGATATAATAATATTAACAGAAACTTGGAAAATTAATGATGTATCTTTGTTCTGTTTGGAAGGTTATGATACGCTTTACAATAATGGTACGTACAACCAGAATGATGGGGTGGTAGTATATGTAAGAAATGATATCAACTACAGATGTGATTTTGTTAAATTTGATGACGGTATCACAGTGTTGGATTTGATATTGAGAATTAATAACAAAAGTGTAAAAGTCACATCTGTCTATCGACCACCATCATCAAACCCTTATACATTTGTAGAAAATCTTGAAAACTTTTTGTTAGATAACAAAAATGCCATACAGTCACACCACATCATAATAGGAGATATGAATATTAATATACTCCAACATACCAAATTAGTAAACAAATACCTCACTGTAATGCAGAGCAATGGATTCATATCAAATATAAATTTACCAACAAGAGTAGTCAATAATAGTTCCAGTTCTTGCATTGATCATTGTTTCATCAAAAATTTTTCAAATTTCTTTCGGTACATACCGTTAATTGTTGAAAACCATATTACCGATCATTAACCCACTGTAATACTTATATCATCACCAGAAAAAAATAAAAGTAGATCCATCTCCAATAATGAAACAGTGAAATTTAGGTGTTTTGTCGATAATAAAAAACTACTTGCAAATATCAAATTAGAATCGTGGACAGCAGTGTACTGTGCAACGAATGTTAATGATGCTGCAAACACACTCATTGAACGCATAAAATATTTAATTGAATGTAGTACAAACAGAGTTAAAATTAAACATTTTGACAGAAGCAGGAATCCCTGGATAACTAAAGGTTTGATAAAGTCTGCCAACAAAAAAGAGGAACTATACAAAATAATGAAAGCATCGCCATGTGCAGATACCTCCCATAAATATAAAGAATATCAAAATATTTTTAACAATCTAGTTAGAGAAGCAAAACGCCAATTCTATCTAAAAAAATTACAAGATGCCAAATCTGATCCAAGAAAACTGTGGTCAGTTGTCGATCACTTAACTAACAAAGACGTTCAAGAAAAACCAAATATTGATGAAATTAAGAATCATGATGGAACAATATTAACAGATAAACGACAAATATCCGATGCATTCTTAAATTGTTTCACTAATGTTGGAGAAAATTTAGCATCCAGTATTAAAAAAATGGTTTCGAACGAAAAGTTCACAAAAACCCAACTTCCCAATTCATTCTTTTTAGAAAGCGTTAGTCCGATTGAAGTACAAGAAGCTGTCCTATCACTTAAAACCAAAAAAAGTCCTGGTGTAGATGGTATCAAAGCTGAGCATTTAAAAATAATAGCCTACGACTTAGCCGAACCACTTTCTTACGTCATTAATTGGTGTTTCCAATCTGGAATTTGTCCTGATGCATTTAAAACACCTGTTATTACTCCTGTCTATAAAGGCGGTGACAGAATGGAAACATCAAATTATAGACCCATATCAGTACTATCGAATATAGCCAAAATATTCGAAAAATTACTACAAAAAAGGATATTACAATTTTTGGACAAAAACAAAATTATATGTTCTGACCAATATGGATTTAGAAAAGGAAAATCTACTACAGATGCAATTTTGGCTGCAATGGATGAAATTAACTCTAATGTCAACAAAAAGATACCTACTATTGGTATCTTTGTTGATCTAAAAAATGCCTTTGATACGGTTAACCATGTCGAGCTTCTGAAAGTTATGGAAAGATTGGGATTTAGGGGAGCGTCACAAATCCTTTTAAAAAATTACCTTTCAAGTCGGGCACAGACTGTCAAAATCACTAACACATACAGTAAAAAAATGTACATCAAGTGTGGTGTGCCTCTAGGAACAGTACTAGGCCCACTATTATTTAGTCTCTACTTAAATGACTTATTCAATATTAACAGTTCTGGAAAGATTATATGTTTTGCAGATGACACCCTCGTATTATATAAAGCTGATGACTGGAGCACACTGAAGCAAATAGCTGAAAAGGATTTTATAAGGATCATTGACTGGTTTGATACTAAAATTTTAACAGTTAACTTCAAAAAAACAAAATTTATTACATTTACATCCTATTCAAAATTTTTACCTACCTTCGAACAAATTTCCATTAATTATCATGGCCAAAAGACCAAAATCGATAGAGTTAACACTTTGAAATATCTTGGAATATTTATAGACTCACATCTAAGGTGGGATAACCATATTAAATATGTTATCAAAAAAATTAGAAATGTTGCCTATAAACTCAAAATGCTTGCTAACATTCTTACAGAAAGTTATCTGCGAATCCTATACCATGCCTTAGTTGAAACCCATATAATATACGGCATCACAGCCTGGGGTGCCGCCTGCAAGACATATATTTCTGACCTGAATATAGCACAAAAAACTGTTTTGAAATCCATTTTCCATAAGCCAAGATTATATCCAACGAACAACTTATATCAAGAAACAGGGATACTTGATACAAGACAACTTTATTTCTTACATGCCACCACCTT
This sequence comes from Acanthoscelides obtectus, assembly GCA_963669975.1. Lineage (NCBI taxonomy): Eukaryota > Metazoa > Arthropoda > Insecta > Coleoptera > Chrysomelidae > Acanthoscelides > Acanthoscelides obtectus. Next base: position 61,907,188 of record CAVLJG010000007.1, on the reverse strand, counting down.
ATACCATAAGTATTGTAATAAAAAGAAAAAATCCTATAAACACGAGCATAACACACGATTTCGAATAGGCTCATCTAATATCCAAAGACCACACAAAACATTATTCAAAAAATCATTTAAATTCTTAGCAGTTAAATTATATAATGAAGTACCAAACGAAATAAGGATACTTAATTTTGGAAAAAAATTTAGAAGAAAATTGAGTAATGTGCAGCGAATGACTATACATAATTATATAGAAAACTAAAACTACAAAATTCCAATTACATTAATACCTTTTAGATTTAACAATAATTGTTATACACATATATGATTGATTGTTAGTTATTAAGATATAAACCACACACAGGCGATGCCTTCTGTGGTTTTTTCATATTTATTTGCCCATTTTTTGTATTTTGGCGAATAAATATTATTATTATTATTATTATTATTATTATTATTATTATTATTATTATTATTATTATTATTATTATTATTATTATTATTATTATTATTATTATTATTATTATTATTATTATTATTATTATTATGTTGTCATATATTTTTTCCATATTCTCACCAAAATTCCAATAGCAGCCAGCAAGTTCTCGTTCAAGTTTTTTAATTTTTGTATCAGAAAAATGCCCTACCAAGGGCAGCATTGTACAACTGTGATCGCTAACAAATATTTTTGAAATTTAAAGCAGAATACGGTTAAAGGTCAGTTAGTTGACAGTTAGTTTTGTTGTCTGTTGAAACCTGAAACGTTTTTTTGCAATTGTGAATGCACGAAATTTAGTTTCTTTTACCTGTTTTCTTTTTGTAAGTTTTATAAAAATGCCATTTTTATTCTCCAATCAATTAGCGGATATTCATTTTGTGTATGGCTTTGTAAATGGAAACGCAGCAGAAGCAGCCAGAGAATACGCACGAAGATTTCCAAACAGACGACATCCAACTCGCTCAGTATTTGTAAGAGTGTATCGCCATATAATTGAAAATGGTTTTGGAAATCTCCAAAGGGATCAAAACATAAATGTTCGTCAGCGCAGATTTACCCATATGATTCTGCGTGAGTTTGATAGATATCCGACCACAAGTGTTAGGAGAGTTTCTGGTGCCTTGGGAATTTCAGCAAGCCATGTTCACTGTGTTCTTAGAAATGACCATAGACGTCCTTACCATGTGCAACCTGTGCAAGGACTACAGCGAGGGGACGGAGAACGAAGAATCACATTTTGTCAGTGGATTCTTGATAGAACTGATAATAATAGGGAGTTTTTAAGTAACGTTTTATGGACCGATGAGTCATGCTTCACTAGACGTGGAGTGGTAAATTTTCATAATCAACATATTTGGTCGCATGGAAATCCGCATGCAGTTCGGGAAAGAAATTTTCAGCATGAATTTAGTGTGAACGTGTGGATTGGATTGTAATCGACTATTTCGACCCTACCTTTTGCCTGCAAGGTTAAATGCTGCGACCTTCATGGAATTTTTAAAGGCTGAACATGCAAATATGTGGGATGATGTTATGTTAGATTTAAGAAGATTGGCCTGGTTCCAGCTTGATGGTTGTCCAGCACATTATTCGAGAATAGTTAGAAACTGGCTGGACGAAAATTATCCAGAAAGATGGATCAGCCGTGGAGGACCAGTCGGCTGGCCTCCACGATCCCCTGACCTAAATCCATTAAATTTCTTTGTGTGGTGATTTCTAAAAGAAAAAGTGTACCAGACTCCCGTAACCACAAGAGATATGCTAATAGACAGAATCAGGAATGCATGTGATGAAATAAGGCCTTATTTGAATAATGTTCGATCATTCGTAGATGTGAATTGTGTATTGAACAATTGGGTTTACATTTCGAGCAACTACTTTAGATTTTGTATGTTTGTCCTAACTGTCCAATAGCATTTTAGTTGTAAATAATTAATTTAATTTGTTAAAAATAATATTGGAAAATTAAACAAATTAATATTCTGTTTTTTTTTGTGTTTATTTGGAGTTAGGAATTATTGCTGTGTTTAAAAACACAATCTAAACGATCATCTTAATTACTTGTAATGCCCAAATCAAAAATGTAAAAAAAATTACTTTTCCCACAAATAATTAAAAATGCATCGAACCTTAAAAATCGAAATATCTCAAAAACGGCTAACTATAACGAAAACTCACAGGAGAGCTTTTTTATGCAGAAAAGTGCGAAGAATCAGTTGTTTTATTCAAAAAGCAAAAAATTGCACTAAGAAAAATTTTTCGGCGATTTTAATACACTACAGGTACAGTAGAGAGCGCCCTCTAGCGGCTACAGTAAAACTATGCCCATGGTTCGTTTTGTCGTACCAAAAAACCCTTGTATACCAATTTTCATTGTTATACATCGAAATATTTAAAAAAACTATTTTAAAAAATAAACTTAAACACCCGGTATTTCGGAAGCCACGCAATTTTCGACCCATGTTTACATAGACTTTATGCATTAATTTTAAAAGTTCTATCGAATCTTGAAGTTATGCAACAATAAACTGAAGCACCCTGTATATAGCCTTCCAAAAGGTGTTTCGGAATCTTTTAGTGACTTGATTTAATGCTCATGGCGAGCATTGTGATAAACATGGTCGTATTGTCAATTGAATAATATCCACCTTAGCAGTACGTTCTTTCAATAAGACCACGACATTTGACATTTATGCGCGGATTCCTTAAGGATAAGTACGTTCAAGCCATCCACAGGGGACTGATGACCTGCAGCAAAATAATTTTTAAGTTATTGATGAAATTGATTGTGTCAAAAGGTTACTGAAAATTTTTGACGAATAATGGTCATCTGTAGAAATAGCTGAGGCACACATTTGGGGGACCTTCATGCATAAAACATAACTCGGATACACCTACAATTTGATAATATAATCAAGCATTTATTTTCCAATTATCTCCCAAAATACATAAGTAATATTATCGCTTACGATATTTCTGGTTATGTTTAGAATTTTGCGTAGATAGACATAATTGATGCATTTTTCATTATTAAAGTTGTTATTTATTTCAAGTTTCATGATAATAAAAGATGCTTAAAAACTCATATAAGATTACACAAAAGCTGTTCCCGCGGTTACTTTGATAAATTGGGAAATAGCTTGCAATTATCGTCAATGACCATGCTCAAAACATGACGCTGATGGAGCAATGATTTAAATTGGCATTACTATCTGTATCTGTAAATGTGGTCAACTTCACTGGTCACGCTATATTCTAATGAGCTTTTTGTTGTGCGAATAACTATATCTCTTTATAATAACTCGATTTTGAAATGATGTCGTTGTCTGACTTTTGTGCACTGAACTTACCTAGTTTCAAATCCTTCGGACCATAGGCAATATACGAATCTATGTACAGTTGATCTCCGACATCCAGAATCAGGTCTATATGCTTCGCATTCCAGTTTTCAACTGTCACGAGGTGGTGTAGTACCAAACAAACGATACAATTGGGAATATCCTGATTGTTTCTGGATTCTGGAGAGTACTGCCCGGAGTTCTGACTCCTATAGCCTCTAATGATAGCATCAACGCCTTTCAGGGTATAGTAGCATTTCCTGCCCATAAGTTGACGGCGCTTGTTATCTACCCTCTTTCGCTCATTTTCAGCCTGAAAATTTGAATTTGTAAAAGTACTTAATAAAAAGCGATTTGTTTGGATCCATGTGTCTCAAGTAATCCTGTATAATATCACATAAAATTTTGTACTAAGCATACTTTATTAATTTGTAATTCAACCAGTTCATTACAATCTAACAATTGCTGAAAAGTATTTATCAGAGTTGCCATAAATATTCGGTTATTAGAGGGTAATCGGCTTTTCGGACAATTTCCTTAATATTAGATATTTGGTTGAATAAGTATTGAGAACTGTACTTCCGAATACCGAATACCAAATCAAACATATTACTAAAAAGCTGATTCCGATTGTACTAATAAACCATATTAGCATCTGAAAAGAGCCTCTCATCTTAACCCTATTTCTATAGCCACTTCCTCAAAGCAACTCCAGAAACTGACGTGAATTTCAATGGTTTTGTCCTTTCAATGACCTTCCTTTCTTTAAAAATATACTGCACCGGAGTGAGACAGTGACCTGTTATACGCGAAGTGTGCAATTATATTATATTCAAATCTCAGGTACTTTCCGTAGAAACAAATACCAATGCGGGATTGGGAAAGGCAGATAGAAGGTGCGCTGTGATCTAGTAATCATGTTTGCTTTGACACGAAGTAAATGAGGTTTGCATGGGGTATACAAATCTAGATCGGATATTTGGACGTCGAATATTCGGCGCTCTAGTCAAGAGAGTGTTCCGATATTTGGTGTTAGAGGCAAAATCACACTCAGGCCCTACGAGAGGGGGGGGGCATCGGGTACTTTTCCCACCGGGCCCGCACTTTTCAAGGGGGCCCAGCCACTTTTCCCTTACGTCTGCGTTGCTCTGCGAATATTCTGCACGCTTCCAGTCTCAGTTGCTAGCGCTGAGCCATCATTCAGTGTTTTGTCAAGAATTAAAAATTATCATCGTTCTTGTTCAACGCAGATTCGAGTTTCAGGACTAGCGAATTCATGTTTGGAATCTGAACTAGCACGACAACTAGACTTTGAAGTTCTTATTAAAACATTTGCTTCAGCTAAAGCAAGAAAAGCTAACTTCTGAATAGTTTCTTATACAATAGTATCTTATAATACTAATTCACCGGGTTCGTCGCTTCTTTATGATTATAAAAATGATATTTTTTCTCAAATTTTTTCTTGACCTTCCACTCAATGCTTATCAGGTTAGTGCTTTTATTTTCCCGATTATTTGCACTGTAGAAAGAGTGTAAAACTTTATAGAAACGCGTGCAACATGATATGAACGATATATTTAGCAGAATCAAAAGAAATCGTGAAAATCGTAAAAGAAAGAGGGGCGAGGTAGGGGCCCGCGCTTCGGTTCCCCCTGGCCTGGATTTTCTCTCTGCGGCCCTGATCACACTATTCATGATATTAGCAGATCAGTGATGTAGCTATTAAAATGGTGAATGCGCAAGTACTGCGAAGTGAAGATATGGTGGATGCAGCAGTTGGGTTATCTTCGTTCTGACACGTTTTTTGATGGTCCATACAAATAATAGGTCGGAGAAACAGATTAACTATTTATCTCTCACAGAGCTAATTTTATTAAGTCGTTGATATAGACTAAGAATAGGATGGGACCTAATACTAATTGTAATGGATTCAAATGGCATTCAAATTTCTTTGTAGTATGTCTTGATGAAGAAAATAAACATCAATTTATTCACAATTTATAATTGATGTGGGTAAATATTATTATTATTATTATTATTATCTTCAAAAGTCTGAATAAAACAAATAATAACGTTTTTTCTAGCCTGACTTCATTTTCCGTGGGCAGAGTCAACGGGAGCTTATATTTGTATCATAGACCTTACAGTGCATATCGCGTAATAACAACATTTATACTAGTTGCAGGCATGGCTGATCTCGACTAATAACCATGCTTATACTTACAATTCTTCTCAGTGCCTTCTTCTCCTCATCAGCATGCAATTTTGAGCACCTCGGCAGTACACTGATAGAGCTTCGCGTCTTAGCTCTCTTACGTTTATTGATGGTCCTAACGTTCCCAACAACGATTTCCACAGGGACTATGGTAAATTCTCCCATACGTTTTTCTGGCTCCAAGATGCAAGAAATCACGTGCTCGGCTGCCATCGCTACATTGACGAAGGTTACCAGACAGGCAGTTCCTGTATCGAATAGGTTTTGGTCATTGTATCGAGATTTTTTATGATCATCATTAATGATGTCATTATTGACACATTAGATTTGTCCTAACAAGCAGTTTCGAACTACTTCAATTTATTTTTAGCGTATGTCCGAGGTAAGCACTATTCAGAAATAGTTACACACTATCCGTATGCGATATATGAAATTTGAGAGAATTTATTATCTTTTGACGTATTGTACACCTTTTATGAAAATGGGAAAACGGGAAGGCAGATTTAATAAGGGATGAGTAGCTTGCTAGGATATTTCTAAAAAATAGTACAAAGTTTTGTCTTGTTTAGAGCTGGAAGGATTCATCATTTTGACTGAAGAGCACACTCTGCTACAGTCACGGTGGAGGAAATTAAGAAAAATGTTAACAACACTAAGCTATCAGTTCACTTCAAATGAAAGAAATATACCAAACTGACAATTATTGAATCAAATTAATGAAAGTTATCCACATTGGCGTATGTACTTTTGATTTCTGGTTCTTGGAATATCTATAATCTATAATATACAGTGAAGATAATATACCGCTGACGAATGTGTACGAAAGAAAAGCACGAAACGGGTGCAGTACGTGCGTTATAAAGAGACAGAAGCCCTTCGTTGACTAACAACCCGAATGACTAGCCCACGGACGCCATCGGCGCACTCTTTCAAACATACTTATTGTACACTCCTCGTGTCTCTCGTACACATTATGACGTCAGCCAAATTTGGACCTTACCATATTATAATCAGTGAAATATCTTCATCTTCAATTTAACCAGTTCCAAACTGATCTTCATCGTTATCCATTTTTTGAATGTGTAATGAACGAGACAATAGTAGGTTAGGATTTAGCTTTGATATATGGAAAGATTCACATTCAGTCTGTAAACGCGCATGCGCTAAGAACGAGCTTTTAGTCCTCCTTCAGAACCAGAACTGTTAGAGTCAGTTCAGCATCGGTTCGAGATCAGTACGGTATTTGTTGGAACAGAAAACTGCTAGTTACGGAATCAGTTCCATTTTCCGAGGTGATAATTTCGATCTGCGCATGCCCTGTTCAGTTCAGAACTAGTCAGATGGTTTGTTGGAACAATAGGCGGAATCGCACAGCTACCCTTTGTGTGTGAATCAGTACACTAAACTAGAAAGTCCAAAGCACATAACGTAAGACCGCGGCTCGCACTGTGAACAAAACTACATAGTGCAATACTAGATCTATCTAAATTACATTTTTCCGCACCAATAAACCCTACAAATTTAAAATTTGAATTTTAGTCAACTCCAACCGACGCACTTTTTAGTTTTTCTTCTTCCTTCCATTCTACCTCCCTTTCTTCTTTTTCCATGACTTTGTCTGATATCTGGAGCTTAATTCTTGAATGCAGTAAAATTGAATGCTCCCTGGGGAATACAGACTTTTTGATAGATATTACCAGCTGATAGAAAGGTTTGTGAATGCATCAATTCTTGGCAGAATAATATGTTGAAGCGTTTCATGACAAAATTAAGTTCGTCTTTGGAGAAACTGATGGACGACAAAGGCGAGACTTTAGGAGTCCTTTCTTCCGAGAGCGACTCTTCTATCAGGAGAACAGTACCGCGAAAGGTAAGAGAACCACATACTTTTTCACTCAGTCATTCTGCTCCTTCATTCCAGGAATTGATCCCCTGGGCAACCACACCTAACATGCCTGCTTACCTACAATGCTTAAGCCTAGATGAAATATGAAAACACTTTGGATGCTTGGAAGATCATTTACAGCTCGCAATACTGCATCTTCCAGCATTTTTTTCTCAACTAAACATATATTCTAATGCACATCATTTCTAGATAAAGATGTGCTGAAATAGGTTTTACTCGAATATATCTTTTCAAAGTAAAATAGTTATTCTGATTTTAAAACTCTCAACGTCCAATGAATAGAAGGCATTTTACTATTACACCTACCCTGCTCATGGCTTTCTTATCTTTGTCAGACCTACGTACAAAGACTGGTCACGTCAAAAAATGTCCCAGAACAAGTTTTTTTCGAGGTAACCAGTAGGGGGTATTACGTAACTTGAAGACTAGGATGAAGCTGTCATTCACTTCATGCCCACTTGTAGCAGGTGCGAAATGAACTATTTGCACACTACCAGCTATCTAGTCGACAAGTTGACATATTGTCGGTTTTTGACATTATGTAGGTTTTTTTATGTAATAACCCTGCCGCTTAGAGGAATACGACACACTCTCTCAATGTGTTTGTTTTCCTACCTGTGAATAGGGGCATCCCCATAGGCCCTCTTGGATTTGGATCGTACATGTAAATCAAAGATGTACCATGATCTTGCTCTTCTTCCCAAATGGCTAACACCAGAGGATCAGTTACAATGATGCCGTGCGTATTTTCTTCGAAAAATTGTTCTAATCCTGAAAATAAATTATAGAAAGTGATAGGCACAATTGTTACGGGAAATGGATCCGGTCAACTTGGCCAAAATTTTAGTATGTTGTTTTCCAAATCAATATCACTAAAAGTCTGCTTGGGCGTGTGATGCTAGTATCAACGGTGTTTGATGACAGGCACAAGCTTAATAAATTCGGAAAAATCGTGAGCCTATGCAAGACTCCAAACTGATTCTGTGCTTTGTTTATTCGAAACTAAATAGTTAGTATAATGCCTATTTATTCCATCTACAGAATATGATCAGAATATCAGATTCCTGGTTTCCTCAAACCATCATAAATTATACTATATCGACTTTTTCTAGTCCTTGTCAATCTCATAGACCATATACCATTTATTGTTACTATGTACTTATAGTCTATTATTATTTGTAACGAGACCCACGCACAAGGATTTTTTAATCCTTCCATGGAATATCGATTTACTCGAAGTTTATAATTAGTGTGAATAAATATTAGCATTATTAATCAATGGAATTATTAAATACTTTTATTACAATTTTCGTGAAAAATATTAATATTGTGGAGACACCTGAAACTAGATCAAGAGTTGGCCTCTGATCACGAGCTTGCAATTGCGTCTATCATATCATTTGCATAAATCATGGGTCCACGTGCCAGTATCCAAATTGATTGTGAGACTAAGAGACTAGCAGTTTGGTGGTATGCTACCTACATCTTCCCTGCAATGTTAAAGAAGACCCGAAATTACAGATTAGGCAGCAAGAGCCTTGATTAGCTGTCAAAACGGGTTGTTCTCCTAGATCCATCCTACCCCTAAATAGAGGATGTACAAAACAGAATCGCATCAATTTCCGCCTGGAATCTGACCTTACATGTTATCTGTACAATATGTATTACATTATGTAATGCAAGTCGATGTAAGTACAGTCACATTGACGTGGTTATAAACATCATTAAGCATGTGCTAAATTGGCCTTGAGCAGACGCGTCTGCTGCGAATCATGTCTGCTGAGCTATATGATGACTTCCTTGTTTACACCAAGGAACTTAAAAGCATTACATATATCATGATTTAAGACCATGACCTGTTACGTAACATCGCAGCAAGTTGTTTCATTTTATTTATATCCATTAAGCAAGTCATAGATAAGTGGATATCTATTTTTAAGGAATAGTTCCGTTTTGGAAGATAAATATTGCTACAATAAAAAAATAGGCATCAATAATCATGGTTTCCTACTTGGTGGGATCGAATATCATTAATAACTGTAATATCAAATACACTCACGATCTCAAGATTTAATATTTACAGCACCGCGCAAGATGAACCGAACCAAGAGGCAGGAAGATCAACGACTAACCAAACTAGTATGGGAGGAGGTGCCGAAAGGGTACCACTGGGAAAATAGTGGATTTATGCATTATATTCGGATGTTACTGTAGCGCTACCCATTTTTTAGGCTATAATTATAATTTACTAGCTGTTACCCGCGACTTCGTTCAAATGAGATCGTTACTAACATAAAATACTGTTTTTAAGTGATTCTATAACTTTCAATCGCACTTTCTTTTGGGTTTATTCACCTTTAGATAAAAATGCAAATAGCTACAATGACAATGCACAGTACGCTTCTGCAGTTGATAGAAGAAGTAAAATTATGTGTTACTACCATTAGGAGCATGAAATAAAAATTGGCAGTATAATTAATTAAACTGGACCCTTAGTTCTCCCCTTTCACATAATCCATTCTGAGTTCTTAACGGACGACTTTCTGCTCATAATCAAAGCAAGTTTTAGGTTTCTAAGTAGAAAATACAAAGAACTTTTAAAATAAACTGGGAATGCCCTTAGCCACCCTCAATCCTGCAAAATAAGTTTTTAACTGATAAAGCACTTCGTTGAAAAATTTCAGATCTTTGGTAGATTTCTAGTAGAAAAAATAAGGGGCCGTCATAAAACATTGAAAATGCCCTTTAATTCCTGCCTCAAGATCCAAACTTACTGACATATCCCATACATAAAATACGCCCATCGAATATTTTTTGAGATTTCGTCATTAATGAGCATATTTCATACATCCCGTGTAATATATATATAACTTCATCAATTATAGAATATAGAACCAAAATCATCGTACCATTTATGGATCCCTGACGGGTCCTTAACTCTTAACTACCATGGCCAAAAACAGTAACATTTATACCATGGCAGGGTCAAATTTGACCCCATTGTTTTTTTTCACATAAAAAACCTAATTTTGTACCTTGTTTTTATGTTAAGGTATTTTGCTTTCAACTAGTTTTACAATTTGATAAAATAAAAGGAATATGGTTAGTTATAACTTTTTTAAAAATAAAATTCGGTTTCCAGTGAAATTAACAATGATGTGCACTTTCTAAAATTATAAGAAAAATTTTCAGTTTTCTTGTATTCAGTGGTGAATTTTAGGTATCATAGCTGCTAATAAAAAAATTGATTTAGATTTCGTACCTAAAAAATGAAAAGCATGTTTTTGACCTTACTTTTCAACTCAACTTACACAACATGATTTTTGCAAATAAATTCTCGACATTTATCGCACGATGAGCTTTATTTCTTTTGATTTTTAGAATATGACCATATTTTACACCTTCCCCTCCACTGGTTCCTGAAGTCCCGAAACTTTAAAAATGATACTACGAAGCTCTCTCGGTAAACATGCTGAGCTCTACGAGTCAAATGGCCCTTAATAAGTTCTTGACCTAAAGTGGTTAGAAATAATTTTGCGCCTCCACTTCAAGTTCTTTCTGTGTCATAGCGCGTGTATTGCCACTACACCCCGACATTTCAAATTACTCGCTACTCGCACTAGAAACACTTTACAATTAACGGGTCAAATTTGACCCTACATGTGCCTAACTCTGCAGTGGTAACAGATAAATTAATGGAATTTTTGTTGCTCAATAAATCACATACCGGTCGAAGATTAGCAGAACGCGCGCAGCGCGTCATAAATATTTTGGCAGCGAAACTTGGCATACAAAACGTGGAGGGTCAAATTTGACCCCGTCATGGTACTTAAGGGTTAAGATGGAAACACAATTTTGAAATAAGGTGCATTTGTTTCTATATGTATGAATCCATTACAAAGAGTATGCGACTTGGACTGTAGGAACATGACTGGGAGTTGGACATCTGTTGGCAGCGTTGATGAACAAAATGGGCTCTAAGCCCAATATACCATCGTTTGCTTCATCAATAGGCAAGAAATGGAACAACATCCATCTCACTTACTTCAGATTTTGTACAATGTAATTTTAGGGCCATTCAGTATTTCCTACAATTCTAGGACGCCGTTATGCATCCTTGATTTTCAAAGTATTTTCTCTCCTTCAGAAAGGCTGAGATATTTCTAGATTTCTACTAGTGTGAGCGTCAGCGCTCTTCTATTGTGAGGCTATGTCTCCTTTTTGAATTGTAGGAAATTTTTGGCTGCTATATCAGATGATATAAATCAAAAGCACAGACAAGTTGATGCAAATGGATATTTGTTGGAACGACGCCCTTAATTATTGGCCACAAGTTTTTTGTCGTAATAATATTGATATATCTTGCGCGATGCGTGTGGTCAAGAAGTCCTGGCTGTGCTGAGCCATATATGAGTGCTAATTCACGGATATCATCATCTGCACAAGATATACACCACAAAATATCTATAAGGAATTGAAATTATGTACTAATTCGACCATTAACCTTGTCTGAGGTTTAGTATATTTTCTCTCTTCGCATCAATGATTCCTTTCTGAATGGTGTTTCGTAATTCGCAGTTGGCCTTGAGAACTCCTATTGTGTAGTCGTTATTCACCATATGCACATCCATAACTCCTTCCCACGGGTTGTAGTCGTAGTCTAATGTCAACAGACTTTCTTCATAGAGCTCATGTCCTGAAATATTCCAATTTTAAACGCTATCTGCCCGGCAAAGGTATGCAAGTGTGACAATGGTGAGGAGTGCCATAGAAACTGGTGAATGTGTTGGTATCACCATATTTTATTTAATTCATCTCTTCCCAATTGCATTTGTCATGCCATGCCATGATGCCATTATAAAAGGAAAGTTTGTTGATTAGTCTTTTCACACACGTGTCTATTCTAAATAACTGAAAAGTATAACATTATAACACACTTAACACAAATAGTAATGGTCTTTAAACACTTTCCGATACTTAATAAGAATTCGAAGTTAATGTTACGTAACACACCTATTCTGTCTAACTGTCCATGTGGCATTATCTGCAGGTCTGTCAAAAACTCTTTTACCTTCCTTGTAAATATCTTTTCATTCGTACATTTTAATAGCGTTATTGTAGAGTTTGACTCCCGGGTAGTACGGGAATCTCTTGTATAAAATTAATATGTGTCTTGGGAATAAAATTGTTTGTCCAGGTGTTACAATTACGACTAGTGGTTTCAAACAATTCAGTTTTATCATTAAAAGTAAATAAACTAATGTATAATGGTTAACATTTTCTGCTCCTGTGGGGTATTTATTATCACCTAATGAGAGTCCCTCGATCGGCATTAACTATTTGCGAACCGTTTACCCTAGTGTATATTGCCACACGAGAGAGCAAGATAGCTCTTTTGAGACATTCAGCATTTTTTTACTGCATAATGCAGATGCAATAGTGAAGCCAGCAACATTACCAGCAATACCAAGACTGTGCAACATAAGGTACTATTTTTAGAAATGCTCGGGTTCATGCTTTGCTTTTCCGATATATTTTCAAGAACAATCTCAAGATTGCAATCACAACGCAAAGAAACTCAAACCAGAAGGAAAGGCTGTTTTTTTTGCTCATATCGAGTGTTCCAAAACGTTTATTTTTCGCATCAGGTAGGACGCAAAAGATGAAGACCTCTTTGGAGATAAGCAGCCAGAAAAGGAGAAAAAGCACTTCTTCCATAGGTGGAGGGGTCCTTATGAATCCAATTTATGAGGGATTCGAATTTCCAACTAAATTTCAGATTCGCAAATGTTTATAAATTTTTTTCATATGATACCTCAAAATATTAAACAGGATATTAAACGACTTTGCAAAGCAAAATTTCCATTTTCATCTTTTGATTGTACAAGTGAATGAAAGAAGGTCGTGTCATGTAATTTGGGGGCACTGAATCGAGTGGATCTGAATATAACTCAAAAAATTGTGAGTTTTCGGAAGATGGAGTTTCTGGTAAGAGAATGATGGCTTAGGAACCAGAAAAACCATTATTAAGCACCCTTGACCCCATTACAATAAAATCATTTCTAACACCAATGATATAATCTATCGCTCACTTGATTTGTTTCAGGAACCTTTTAATTTTGGAAATATTATGCCGCGACTGGAGAATGTAATAGGTTTACTACCAATTCAAAGTCTGCTTGGTATGGAGCAGAAGGTACGGCTGGAAGCATTATTCAGATCAAGCAATACACCACTTTTTACCTTCCACAACGTTTGTCCGACTCTGCCACTTTTCAGATCAAGTTTACACAATAGGTCGCTGTATTTTCTACACTCTATCGTGTAACACTGTATAATTTTTTTTATGCTTTGCTCATGCCATACCTTTACAGGTGGCCCTCTACCATGTTACTTATTCACACTTAAAATCGCGTCACCAGCTTTTGATCTTATCATAAGAAACTACATAGCCTCCAACAGACACCACAATATATTGATGAACTTCAGTGGGTAATATATTCTTTTTTCTACGCTTTATTGCGGTGATTTGCTCAACAGGTTCCATTTCTGTTAGAATTATTTTCACCAGTGAACATAAAAGCAGATGCTGATTAGGATCAATTTGTGTTCCCGTCTCTGCGATTATAACCTACCGTAATGTTCTTTCATGCTTTTTAGCAATGATCAGAGCGGTATGTTATAAGTCAGGTCATGCGGAGATAGATAACGGAAAGCAAACAAGAGAAGTGAATCTAATGAAAAACTTAATATTGCGATGTGCGAGAAATGAATCAAAGGTGATACTATGGATAGCTTCGCCCAACGCAGTAAGACCAAAAGACTTTGATGTATAAGTTTCATCTATGCAGATGATATAACTATCCTGATACCATATAAAGGAACGTCTGATATCCGAATCTTGATAGACACCCACATAAACCATATTCAAAACTGGCTGCAGATGAATAAGTCAGCATTCAACATACAAAAAACGTAGTGTGTCCTATTTCAGTCAAGCCATGCCGCCAAAGAACTACCCTTAATTAATGAACCTCTATGTATCAAAAGCGATACAAACCTCCTGGGTGTCACCTACGATAGCTGTCTTAAGTTTGATAAGGACATTGAGAGTATGGCTTCAAAACTCAATCAAGCATGCCCTTGCAAGCTGTGCAGGCTGCCTACTATGGGCTTGCGTATTCTATTATGTCTTCTCAAATAACAATTTGGGGTAATAGTCCCGCAGCCAATAGAATTTTTATCATAAGAACAATGTTCAAAATGAAACCTAGGGAGTCATGTAGAAGTATATTTAAAGTCAACCGCTTATTAGCATTTCCGGGAATTTATATCTATAACACTCTACTATTTATCTTTAGCCATAAAGAAAAGTTTGGAAAAAACGTCTTCAACCATAGTTACAATACTCGCAAAAGTCAGAAATACTTCTACCCATCACATAAGCTAAATTCTACAGAAAAATGTCCACATTACTCTGCACTGAAACTTTACAATGTTTTACCTCAACATCATCAATTCATTTCAGCATTCACTATATTAAAAGAAAGCATTCATAAATATAATATATGCGATGTGGAACCATATAGTATTGAAGAGTTATGTGCTCTAGTGAAACCGTAAGCATTAATATCGCTGTTGTTATATGTTGTCTATGAATGTTTGTTTTTGTATGTACTTTAAAATGTGTTATTTACACTATATCACACTGACGTGTTATCTCTGTTATACATTTCTTTGTTTTTTGTTTATAACTGAGAAACCAATAAATTTCTATTCTATTCTATAAACTGAATATTTGATTAATGTAGCCTAATACGATTACTTGTTTTACTGCCTACAACACTCTCCAAATAAGGAATTGCAAATGGATCAGGGATGCAGTATAGAGAACAACCTTTAGATATGACAAACAATACCTAGTTCAATGATGTCGTCGATGATAGGTTTGGACCACACACTGGCATTATGTATCAAAGACATGGTCAAAGCAACAAATGCTATAGGAGCACTCATTACGTATTGGCCTTTTCCGAATTTGGGATCTTCTTGACTTATGGTACCTCGTACAATTGTTTTTCCTAGAAAGAATACAGGCGATTATTATTCAATTCAGAATACCTCAAGACCTTCTGAGCTTCTAGTATATTTGGCTTAAATTGTACAGAGCAATTTGTTATATTTGATTACGTCCAAAAAAGCTATGTGGGTAGCTTTTGACTTCCCAACTAAAGCATGAACAGCATTTCGAATAATGCGCATTCAGTTCGATAGAAATGGTTTCAATGAAGAGCATTACAGTGGCCTAATCACGTTCAGAAATTATGGTTTCCGAACTTATGACGTGGCGTGTCCGCTTTGTTTAACAGTACAATTACGGTTGACGAAATAACTCATGAAATATTATACGGAGAACGGGTTCTTAACTTTTGTTTGTCTAAAATTCATTTTTGAATTGGAAATGTCCTCGTCTAGTCTTCGTTCGTAATAAACATGGCTATTTCAAATGTTTACGAGGAGCCTGCAAAAGAATAGAGAATAGATTATAAGGGAAGACTGTAGCGTTAGACATAAGCCTTTTCGAAAACAATCATCCAATAATGGCTGTGGTCTTGCGGCAACCCTTCAAGTAGTGAAAAGCCAAAACAAACTACGTAATGTCTCATTTTTTTGTGAAATGACTACTTTCTCAGTTGCATGAACAGATCATGCGTGACTCTGAAGTTTCTCCCAAGCCATTTATGCGAATAAATGTATATTCACAAAATCAGATGATGATTGGGAGGTACATAAAACTCCTAAGAATAAATGTTTATATGTAATTAGAGAAGAAAAAAGGAAATTCTACGATAAACAGATCGATAATAACAAGTGCGACAGTGTAAAGATGTGGAAGACTTTAAAAAGACTGATCAATTCGAAGCCGCATGATTGTTTAAATCAAGTTCAATTCGAAAACGGTACCGAAACAAATTCTTTGGTGATTGCAAACAAACTAAATGAATATTTTGTGGAAAGTATTGTTGATATTGTGGCTACTGCCAATGCTGCACCTGACTATATGAAAATCAGTTTCCAGGGGGAAATGTTGCATACACTTTCAAAATTTCACAGCGTATCATTGAATTATCTAAGAAAAAAGTAAACAGTTTAAAATCAAATAACAACTGTGCCGAAATCACTACTAAAAACGTGCTGAAAGACTGTTTCGAAATTTTGGGATATCCTGTATTAAATTGGATCAATTGTTCACTGAGAAGCAGTTCTTTTCCTGAAAATTTGAAATCCTCTACAATAACACCAGTTCCCAAAATAAAAAATTCTAAAAGAAGCAGCGATATGAGACCAGTAAATGTGTTACCAGATATTGAAAAATTATTAGAGTCCATAGTGCATGACCAATTAATGCAGTTTATAGAAGAAAACAAAATTTTAGTGGAGGCGCAAGCAGGGTTTCGAAAAAAAATTTCCACAGAAACGGCTTTCCAGCTGGTAACTGAGATTTGCAGAAGAGCCATAGACTCAGAAGGAGTTGTCATAGCAGTATTTTTGGATTTGAACAGGGCATTTGAAACGATTGATAGAGATATTTTGTTAGGTAAATTGAAGGCATATGGTATAACAGGAACTGTTTTAGATTGGTTTAAAAATTATTTGTCTAAAAGGATGCAAGTTACAAAAGTTAATGACACTATTTCATCAAAAATTGAAAATACGTTGGGTGTTCCACAGGGCAGTATCCTGGGACCACTTCTTTTTATTTTCTACATAAATGATTTACCTGCCATAGTAAAAAAATGCAAAATTCAGATTTTCGCCGATAACACTATGATTTATATAAGTACTAAAAATATTCAGTCTGGTATCTCTTATATAAATGAAGACTTGAAACTTGTCTCAAAATGGTTAGCATCTAACAGACTAAAATTAAATGCAAGTAAAACGAAAGCCTTGTTAATCGGAAAAAAACAATGTACAAATGTTCAACTGAATATTGATGGTGAAGATATTGAATTCGTAGAAAATTTTAAATACCTGGGGGTTTATGTTGACTCTCGATTAATTTTTGATATTCATTATGAAAAAGTTATAAATAAGATTAGTAGTAAAGTGGGATATTTATCAAGAGTTTCTGGATGTCTGTGTTCATATAGCAGAAAAATTATGTATAATACCATCATTCTTCCAAATTTCTTGTACTGTACGACTATTCTATATTTAGCAAATAATTCCATTTTTGGAAGACTGCAAATTTTACAAAATAAGTGCATGAGAATAATACTAAATAACGATAAATATACTCCAATTAGGCAAATGCTTAGCAAATTAAAATGGCTCAAACATTTTATCAAATATCTTGTAATGATATTCATTTATAAAGTAAAAAAATAATATATTTCCATCAAGTATATATGTAAATAATTTAACATCATCAAATGTCGACCATCATTTACATAACACCAGAAATAAAGATGAATTCCATTTAATATCTGTATTCCATCAAGGGTTGATTGAATATAATAAATTATATTCAGAGATAACAGACCAGAAAACTTTGACAAAATTTAAAGTAAAATTGAAAAATCACTTGTTAAATCTACAATTATAGGTTGCCCAGCATTTACATCATCATCATACACCATATGGCGTGAATTTACTAGTTCTAAGTTGTTTACAATTATTCTGTTTATGTAGCCAAATGAGCTAAATAAATCTTTCTACTACTACTATTTACATAATATATTGTGATTTAACAAGACACAACTGACTAAAAATTATATGAAAAATAACATGGAGCCTTAAGCGAACCTAGAACTCATTAAAATAAAGCGGATACATCACGTCATGAAAGTCCAAAAACAGTTTATTTATTGCCCAATTTCTCTCAAACTAAAGCGCATTGGACGAAATGCTGTTGGGCACTTAAGGCCTACCCATAATATTTCTTTGGACGAAATCCGTGTTCTGGTTCTGGACACACGTCGCTGTCTGTCTAAGTTAATGAAGGCTCGATGTTTTTGGAGCATATCTACAGACTTTTTAGTAATGTGTAAAGCTTTTGATTTCAGCTGTATTGTTCTTCGTAATATTCGGGATTCACATAATATACAGACAAAACCAAATATCACTGACAAGGTGAAAGAAGAAAGAGGCCACTCTTTCTAACATATATATTGCACGCTTCTCCTGCTTCTCTCTCGTACACATTGCGATAGCAGTGGTAGATGGATTTCTCTGTACATACTCGTATAACAATCAGACGATTTCAAAATAAGTTGAATGCCTCTACAAACACTGACGACAACCTAAAATATTTCTGAAAAAATCTATGACACCGTATTCTAGAGTGTACGACTGCAGAGTGAGTTCCTTATACAGGGTGTCCCGAAAAAAGTGTGCAATATTCTACCAGCAGTTTCTAGAGCTTAAAGTAGGAAGAAAAGTTTATATAAATATAGGTCGACAAACGTCCGCTAAGGGCGCTACGGTCTTTTCAAGGGCTCCCCTGGTTTTTCCTTAATATTTCCGAAACGTGTTGAGATAAAGACATAAAATTTGGGATTTGAGATTCGAGCCTAGTTTTTTATGTTGGATTTAAAAATATTAACAATTTTAGACAGCTTTGTTTGGAAGCGTATGTAACAGGGACGGACTATTTTAGCCTCAAAATTTTTGTGTGATTCTAATTTTGAAATTCAATTTTAGAATTTGGAAATTTAGGGTTTTCTTCATAAAAAAGGTACTCTTATTGAATATCGATAAATTGTGCCATTTTTGAATAAAATCAAACTAAAAAATTTGTCACATGATAGGAAATGTACTGCGAATTTAAATGAATTGTTGATTATACATAGTTAGCCATGACTGCAAACAATTTGTTATGACTTATTTTGACGTTAAGCTGACATTGTTAGCAGTTTAAAATTACTAGATTTGAATCAAAGTTTTTATTAAATCGATTTAAAATGCCAAGATTTACAGACAGAGAACTGACTGACATGCATTTTGTGCACGGGTTTTGCAATGGCAGTTCATTGGCAGCCGTAAGAGAATATCAAAGAAGATTTTCCAATCGCATAGTACATGGACGTCGAATGTTTATTGATATTTACCGGAATTTGTCAAACCATGGAAGTTTTCAGCGCATGCAGGGCTTAGGAAGGCCACTGGGAAATCATCGTATGGATATTGCTTTAAATATGATTGAAAATAATCCGCAAATAAGCATACGAAATGTTTCAGAAATTATGGATACCTATTTGATAGTTATCCTAAAAATAATAATTTTAGATAGGAAGGATGACAAGAATGCAAGGATTACATCCTTATAATTTTAAACGGGTGCATTTAACGGAAGCAGATTTTTTACGACGAATCGAGTTTTGCCAGTGGATATTAGCAAATGAAAACACTATTCCTAGAATATTATGGTCGGATGAGTCAATATTACTAGGAATGGTGCTTTTAATTTCCATAACATGCATCACTGGTCAGATGAAAATCCAAAAGTTGTTCGCCGTACAAATTCCAACATAGATTTTCATTGAACAGGAGTAATTGGGGATCACGTAATTGGGCCTATTGTACTTCCCAATCGTCTTAGTTCAGAGGTGTATCTGAACTTTCTTCAGAATGAGGTCATGGATATAATACCAGTGGATGCGCGCCAGCAGTTTCAAGAAAATATGTTTTTTCAACATGATGGCGCCCCTGCACATTTTGGACGCAATGTTCGAAATTGGTTGAATGTCAATTTTCCAGACAGGTGGTTAGGCCGAGGAGGACCTATAGCGTGGCCGCCACGTTCACCTGATCTTAATCCATTGGATTTCTATATTTGGGGGTCATTAAAAGACCTAGTTTACTCGACTGAAATTAAAACCTCAAGAAGATTTACTTCAAAGAATCCATCAGGCTGCAAATGAAATAAGAAGAAAAAGGTTTTCCACTTTTCGGGCTACGCAATCATTAGTTCGTCGAGCGAGACTGTGTATCCAACAAAATGGGAATTTATTTGAACACTTATTGTAAAGCTAGTTTTAAGTATATCCAACTGTATGTCTTCTTTTTAAACAAATATCAATTTCGTTCGTAG
The DNA here is from genome assembly GCA_963669975.1 of Acanthoscelides obtectus. Taxonomy (NCBI): domain Eukaryota; kingdom Metazoa; phylum Arthropoda; class Insecta; order Coleoptera; family Chrysomelidae; genus Acanthoscelides; species Acanthoscelides obtectus. Next base: position 61,886,650 of record CAVLJG010000007.1, on the reverse strand, counting down.
AAACAATTTATTTCATTTGTGTTTGCCTAAATGTTAGCTATGTTGCAATAGAAATATGTATTTATGTAATATCTACCAATTATTACATTAGTTTTTTCGTTGCCATGGCTAATAATTATTCAACAATTCATTTAAATTCGCAGTACATTTCCTATCATGTGAAACATTTTTTAGTTTGATTTTATTCGATAATCAATAGGAGTACCTTTTTTATGTAGAAAACCCTAAATTTCCAAATTCTAAAATTGAATTTCAAACATAGAATCACACAAAAATTTTGGGGCTAAAATAACCTGAGTCCGTCCCTGTTACATACGCTCCAGCTCCAGCATAAAAAACTAGGCTAGAATACCAAATTTTATGTCTTTATCTAAACACGTTTCGGAAATATTAAGGAAAAACCATCTTCAGGGGAGGCCCTTTAAAAGACCGTACCGCCCTTAGGGGACGTTTGTCGACGTATGTTTATATAAATTTTTCTTAGTATTTTAAGCTCTAGAAACCGCTGGTAGAATATTGCACACTTTTTTCGGGACATTCTGTATACGCATAGCCTTACCAGGCATAACCCTCTGGAATCCCCCAGAGGTCACTGCTAGCTTGGGCTCTGCCAGTTGTTTAGGTTCTCTATGCCTTGCACATATATCTCTCACCATGACCACCTTGTGGATACAAAAATGGTTGCTACCTTGCTTTGGCAGATTCGCTAAGAAAGTATCCACGAGTATTTTCATACCCAATGTTCTTAATATACAAGCTACACCATTCTGAGCTACGATACCGTTTGGTCCACGGTTCCTGCTGTCGAACATATAGTAGATCTTCTGACCTCTCCAAATTGCAACCATTAAATCTAGAATGGAGGTTGAATCACAATTCTTATCAATGAGCTGTAACCGTAAGGTATTGCTTTCACCAAAAGCAACCCTACGTCAACTCAACTGGACTTCAATTTACATACTAGTAAGAAGTCCCAATATAAATAAACCATTTTAGTTCTTAATAATCTAGATTGGAAAAAAATTGTGAGTACTTACAGTGTCAATTATCTAATTTGACGGACTGGTTGTCGATTGAATAAACTGCAACTGAATATCGCTTAATGCAAAGTTACATTCTATCGAAAGCAACAAATAGTAATTTACCCTTATAAAATCAGAGGAAATGTAATCAGTCGGTACCAAACGGTTTTGTGATTTAGGCGAGCCATTTGACAGTAGAATGAATTTTGAAGATCACATTACTGAAATTATGAATAGTGCTAATAGAGCTTTAGATTTTATTGTTAGAAACTGTAAGCCTATTGAAGACTTGGTTGCATTAAGAATATTATACTTTGTATATGTACGTTCCAAATTGGAATATACTTTGTTGATTTGGAGTCCTTATTATAACTGTTATTTAAATGAAAACGGTTATATCCAAAATAATTTCTTAAGCATCTGGTTTTCAAGATTGATTCAGCTGATCCTCGGCATGGGCTGGACTACTAAGTATGTTGGAAGGATTCCAAGTTGCATCCTCCTTGAGTGAAAGAGGAAAACACTCCGTCGTCTTCTTGTATGAACTTTTATATGGTATCGTTGATTTTTCAGACCTGTTATCCCACCCCAATTGTTAGTCCAAGGACAGAAACAATACATCCTTTTCTTGCACCCGTGCAAATACCAACTTAGCTTTAAAATCTTCTGTAAGGGTCATGTGCATGAACTTCAACAGAATATGCACATGATATGCAATTGAAAAAGTGATGTGCATTAAGCCTTTTCGATGTACCTTTGCATTGCAGTAGTCCAAGATTATTGGAGTTCTCACAGAATTTCTGAATACCCTTCGCCACGTTCAAAACTTCTTCATCATCGTCCTGTGCAGTAATGTCACCTGTTACTACATCAGGTTCAATAGTTACGGTGAACCATGAATTTGGAGATGCAAATTTTTTCGGAACATCCGATACAGTGAAATTTTCGTTGTCCAATAACCTGTAAGAGATTGCTCATGAATTAAACTATCAACTAATCTTATCTTCTCAAGCTCAAGCATTTTCATCAATGTCTACCTCATATGATCAGTTGCTATACTGATTACGTCATAACGTGTCGATATATTGTGTAAAGTAGCATGTTATACGGTTGATGTTTCGGTTTGTCTGTCTTGAAAGTAGCAGTTAGTTGTTTTGGTGGGGAAGTGAAATTATTTGTATAGGCAAAAGAAATGTAAAACCAAGAATAGAAAATCCCTTATACTTCTCTGTTTGACGTTTTAGAGGCTTCTGACCAATTCAGAAAAAAACTAGTGCGTGATAAAACTGTGGGTGGGGATGTTGGACATTGATATATGTATACGCTTGCAGCCCCGGTAAGTCTATTAGATATATTTCACACATCCTTGAAACAGAATGATCGAGAAACAGTTACTCGTGGCTCTGGATTTACATATGTACGAGTACCTGCGGCTGGATACGACCGATATATCATACTGGGGTGGAGGCTGCAGTGGTGCCATGACATCATTCAGCGGGAAGGATACTGAACTGACAAGAAAGTATACGTGTTCTCAGAGCAGTAGTGTATCTTTCCCCAAAACCTTTTTCTGGAGGGTGCAATCCTAACAATTCCCAAAATTGTACAGATTATTGTGCAAATTTAAGGACCCATCCGGGTTTCAGGAGGGTAACGACCCCCTAGTACCTTCCCGGGTTGGGGACTTTGAACTGACTATATGGGACTGTTTAAGGATTTGTTCCATAAAATTTTTGTTACACCTGTTCGAAGTTAACTTTTTTGCTAGAGGGGCTAATTTGTGCCGATTCTCGTTATGACCTGATGACAGAGTTGCATGGGAATTGCAGAATCAACCTACTTGACGCCAATTTTTCATGAAGACGAGACATGACTTCGTACCAAATTTATGTTATTGAAATATACTGGAGCAGCCAATACGAAAAGAGCAGCGAAACATTTCTCACGATTGTGACTTGACTTTGTCAGTTGACAGGGACGTCGCCCTGCAGTAGCATGAGATGTAATTACTGCTGTCTTCCTTTTCGGTACCACGTTATGATGTTGCCATATAACTCAATAGGTTTGTTTGGCTACGGATGCTGGCGAAGTGTCCATGGCATGTCGGTGATGGACAGCCTTTACATCAAGAGATGGAGTCAAGTAGAGTGAATCTGCATTCACCATACAACGCTGTCATTACTTCGCAAAAGATTATGTTCACAAGTTACCCCTCAGAACAAAAGAAAGCTGCTGAACATGTATACCAAGAAATACGGATACTAAATGCACGGCGCTGAGGACACGCTGTTAGGAAGGTTGCTATGGATAGAACTTTTAAACAATGGACAGGATGACCTTGTGGCTTGATATCATGGCCGCCACCCTGAGCTCTTCGTTCACAATAATCCCGACCACAAGAAATAACTTCCCACGAATATAGAGATTTCAATTGCAGCGTTTCCGACTGAGTATTAAGTCGCTCCAAAATTATCAGAGCTGTTCTACATGGTTTTACAGGAATACAGTTGAAACAATGAAGATACGTGGCATCAAGTGGTTTGTGGTGACAGTGCATATCGGCCTTTACAGTGCAATTGTTCGTCGTATAATTTTACTATAGGAATGCCATTTGTCTGAGAGATAGCTGTTTAGGTCAAGCTAAAAGCGCAGTGTTCTTAGCGTCATAGCTAGTAAAAAAAAGATATATAAAGCTCAGTGAAAAATATTTATACCAATCAATTTCATCTTCCGTTAGCTTCTTATCCACCAGTCCCATAAGTTCTCTCTTCCTAGTCTTCTTCATGAACGTGTGCAGTTTGTCTCCATAGGTCAATATGGAGTCGACAGTAGTATCGTTGAAGCACATTATGGTAAACATTCTGTAGATGGCCAATGCAGCGATACAAGTGGCCAACATTTGCTTGTCTCGGTTCTTTTCAGGGAACATAGGGTTCCAAATGTTCATGCTTCCTAGTTAAATGAGAAATATGAAATATGAAATATTAGTAGTACCATACTACTTAGAAGGAGAGCCCAATAGGCCCAATAGTTGCTTGAGCAGGGCAGATTAACATATGGAGGGATAATTTGCATCCTGTTATTTACCTCCACCATATACAAGCCCTGCGTACAGGAGTGTACGTCTTGGGCAGACGATCAGAATAGTAAACAGAAATCTATCGTTAGAGATACTCGTGCGCGTGAGATTAAGACATAAGGCGGAAATTACATGCTGGAAGGTGTTTTTCAATAATCCGAGGATTTGAGTGTGACGTAATGAAGTCACAAACTTGCAAGAAAAATAACTGACTTACAAAAAATAATATTAACAAAAAAGGTTGCAGAACACGAATACATGCTAATTTAGATATATGTTAATAATAATAAGTCTTTTAAAAGAAGATGGCATTTCTAATTTTGATGTGGTGTGTTACGCCGCCTAGGGGTTACTTTTGGAAGCGGAAAATGATTTTTAGCAATTGCTCTTGGGCACCTTCATTATAAATTTGTTTAACCGATAGCTCCAGGATGTCTGGTTACCGAGATACAGCCGGCGTCCTTTATTAATGGCCAACCGGTAAAAACCGGCGGATTATCAAACCTTCAATATCAGTGACACGTAAGATATGAATACCTGACGTAATTGAGTACTTCTTTGACACTATCTTTAACATTGTTGCCAAACTGTAGACGTCCCCCCACCGCTAATCAATAATCAATTCTTGAGTTTTTTTCAAGTCTTATCTGACACATGCTTGAAAGTTGAATACAGGAGCTTCACTTCAATTCTGATAATACCTTCTTCCGGCACACCTCAAGGGTCTGCTCTTGGCGATTGCTTTTGCAAATTTGTATTGATGGCGTCGTTATGGAGGTACACAGTAGCTAATTTCTTTATGCAGATAACTTGAAACGCTTTGTAAAATTAAAGCCATGGATAATATACTTTGCAATACGACTTAAACGACTTAACTCGATTCTAGGCAGCAGCGGTCGCCGTAGTGGTAGACGTTTCGTCTCCTGATCAGTCGCCGTGCGCTGCGAGAGTTCGAATCCCGTCCCAAGAGAAATTTTTCTCTTGGCTATGTATGTTGTGATTGTTCGTAGGTGGTAGACGGTCTCTGACTGTTTTACACGGAGGTACCATCCGACGGATCTCGTAGGCGGGGTCAGAATGTGTGCATGCTGCATCCAGACGTGTTCCCTCGCTAGAGTTCGTGCGGTGTTTCCTCTTTCCCCTGTATCCCCCTGTAGTCTCACGGTACCCCATGGGTGTTTAGGTCTTAGGCCTTCGTGGTAGGTGGAGCATAAGAAAAATAAATGCTGTCACCGTAGCAAGCTATACCCTAATGTTGATAAATGCTACACTATGTACGAGTATACTCGTATTACATGCAAAATTGCTTCAATCAGATTCAAATATAACACTGTGTCAGGAGTTTAACGACTTACATTACATTTGTTTCCCATATTGTGCTGTTGTTAGCAAGGCTTATAAAAGCTTGGACTCCATAATAAGGAATTGTAGAGATTTTGTTATGATCCTGTTGTATAATCCATTTGTTCGATTCAAAATTGAAAACTGTTCTATAATATGGTATCATGTCTATGAAGTTTACTCTAATAAAACCGAAGATATTCAGAAGCGGTTTGTGAAGTATTTATGGTACAAGAAGAAGATACGTAATCCAGAAGTTGGCTTCAGGCATGATGCATTACTTAGCATATATAACCTCTGTATCTTTCATTGTGAAATTTACTTAGTAAAGTAGTAGTATCTTATGCTAAGACGTGATCAAATTCAAAATAATGTTACTTAAGCATAACTAAAATCAATGCGTTGCTTTCCTTCCCGATAGCATGTAGCATGTAGCAACCATGAGCAAGATATGCTGTAGATTTGTTCTTTTGTAATTTGCGCAGTTTAACAAGGTTTTACATCCTAGTAGGTTAAGTCATTTGGTAATCTTAAGATATTTTTCAAACATTTTTATATCTTGACATTGATTCCTGTGTCCATATCTGTTAAATGGTGTAATAAACCGTTCGAATAGTCTATATATACAGGGTGACTTTGAAGTTGAGTCATTAATTTTCAGATAATAATTGTAGAAGGAAGATAAACCAAAATATGTGTGTAAAAATAAAAAAAAATTTTACCTTGTCTTATAAGTATCTTCCTGACAAGTACTTCAGTGCGGACCTGTGCGCCTAAAAGCATGTCACAAAAATTGCTCGAAATGATTTCCGTTTTGCTCGACGCAGAGCTGGGTTTGTTGCCAAACTCGAGCACATAATATTATTATTGAGACAGGGCGGTATTCAAACTTCTAAAGGGCTATAACTTTGTTACCTTAATTTTACCAGAAAAATATTATAGGAAAAAAACATTTCTTTTGATCAGATACTCACTGTTAAAATAAATGACTCAACTTCGAAGTCATATATATATAGTATTCATAGTTAATTGCCTTAACTGTTAGAAGAAGATATCGTTTAATTTATTTGGGTAGAAGGCAAAGTATTGCAAAAGTACACTCTTATAACTTAAACTCTCAAGCTTTCGAAGATCTACGTCTTCATCGTCTGGAGTAAGTCGGCGAGATTGTTGCTGAAATTATTTTTGAAACAACAGTGAAGGGAACACATAGTCGACGAATAAAAAACGGG